>QXTE01000262.1:714181-925165 GCA_003942145.1 Platysternon megacephalum | reverse complement strand
GCCGCAGGCCGCGCTCAACCCGCTGCAGGCCTAGGTGAACAGAACCCCAGGCTGGCAGCTTAAGATCAGCATTTTAATTTAATTTTAAATGAAGCTTCTTAAACATTTTGAAAACCTTGTTTACTTTACATACAACAATAGTTTAGTTATATAATATAGACTTATAGAGAGAGACCTTCTAAAAAACGTTAAAATGTATTACCGGCACGCGAAACCTTAAATTAAAGTGAATAAATGAAGACTCGGGAGACCACTTCTGAAAGGTTGCCTACCCCTGCGATACTCAATCCCAATTCCGTCAGGAAGGTGGTCGCAAATGAGAATCAGACTCATGGCAAGGTAAATGGAGAAGAGTGTTGGAGAAGTGACACAGCCTTCCTTGACACTGGTGTGAATGGTTCGGTCTCTGAGCCGTTGCACAAAATGGTGGCAGTGATCCCATCATGGAGTAGTCTGGTGATGGAAATGAATTTCTGTGGACAGCCAGACCTACACAGCACCTTCCGTAGGACATCACGGTTGATAGAGTAAAAGGCCTTGGTTAGGTCGATGAATGCCATGAACAGTTCCTAGTGTTGCTCTCTGCACTTCTCCTGAATCTGTCGTGCCACGAAGATCATGTTGGTTGTGCCTTGGGATGGCCTGAAGCCACACTGTGATTTGGGGAGGAGTTCCTTGGCAAGTGGGAAGAGGCGGTTCAGTAGGATCTGGGCAAGAATCTTTCCTGCAATGAAGAGGAGAGCAATACCTCTGTAGTTCCCGCACAAAGATTTGTCCCCTTTCTTGAATATTGAAACAATGTTGGCGTTCTTAAAGTCAGGTGGAATTTCTTCGCAGGTCCAGATTTTGTTGAGGAGTTGGCAAAGTTTGTGCTGGAGCATTGTTCCACCAGCTTTAAAAACCTCAGCTGGGATGCCCTCTGGGCCTGGTGCCTTATGATTTCTTTGTCTGAGTGATGGCATGCCGGACTTCCTCAGAAGATGGGGGATCAGCAAGGTGTTCCATTGCTGAGAGTTGTGGAATAAACTCGATAGTGTCTTCAGAGATTGTGGATTCGCGGTTTAGTAGGCTCTCAAAGTGCTCCTTCCAGAAGAGACCTTCTCTTGCCACCACTTGTTTTTGATGTCATGTAGCCGCCTTTGGACTTTGGCTTTAAGCGGGTGATAGGCCTCATGTTTTCGTTTGTTAGAGGAATCATTTTGCCAATTACAAAATGCATTTCTTTTCTGTTGAATTAATGATAGGATTTCCTCATTGTTTTCATCAAACCAGTCTTGGTGCCGATGAGTGGAATATCTATGGTTTCAGCACATGCATTGTGAATGGTGTTATTAACTTGATCCCACTGCTCTTGAATGTCAATGAATTTGTCAGGCAGGCTAGAGAGTTTCTCCAACAGATGTTGCTGGAACATCTCGCAGCTGGCTTGGTCTTGAAGTGCTTTGACGTTGTACCACTTTCACTTAGTATTTGGGTGTTTGAGGTGTGGTGGAGTGAGCTGCAGGTACATGACTGATCTTACTAATTGATGGTCTGTCCAACAGTGATCGGTACCTCTCATAGCTCGTGTTATACGGACGTCAGTATAGTCTCGGGCTCTGACTATAACATAGTTAAGGAGGTGCCAGTGTTTGGACTGAAGATGTTTCCAGGTGGTCTTAAATTTGTTACTCTGCCTAAAGATGGTATTTGTGATGAGCAGGTCAAGCTCCACGCATTTGCTGAGGAGGAGAATACCATTGGGGTTTACATTTCCCACCCCTTCTTTGCCTATTGTGCCTCTCCAGAGTTGGGAATCCCCTCCGACTCTGGCATTGAAATCTCCCAGGAGGATGAGTTTGTCTGCCTTAGGTGTGGTTGTGAGGACTGCATCGAGAGTTCTATAAAACTGCTCCTTATTGTCTTCCTCATCATTGGGTATTGGGGCATATGCGCTGATGATCGTGGCATATTGGTTGTTGCTAAGCTTGAGCCAAAGAGTCATGAGACACTCGTTGATCCCCACAGGAAGCTCCAAATGTTGACTGGCAGTCTTATTTTTGATGGCAAAGCCAATCCCATGAATGCGTCTCTCTTCAGGTGGCTTTCCTTTCCAAAAGAAGATGGAGCTACCTCCATCCTCTTTTAATTGGCCCTCATCATCCCGGCGAGTCTCACTAAGAGTTGCAATGTCAATATTGAGTCTTGCCAGTTCTCTGGTAATTATGGCAGTTCTTCTTTCTGGGCATTCACTGTGCTGAGAGTCAATAAGGGTGCAGACATTCCAGGTGGCGAAATTCTTTGTCTTATAGCTCTTGTTTTGGATGCAGAGTTGAGTGATCCCACTGGATACGGCCATCCAGTTGGAAGAGTGTGAGACAGCCTATGTTTGGGGCACCTTTTCTAGCCTCCTTCCCATTTGGGGTGAGCAGAGGGGATCCTGAAAAGGCCTGCTTAGTCACAGCCGCTGCTGCCAAAATGTACTTCTGTCTCAACAAGACAACATCACACAACTGCCGCCTGTGTGTAGATTTGTGACTAAAGACTCCCAGAGATCACTGCTCCTGTCTTCCCCGCCACTTATCCGTCGCCACAGGACTTTGTGCGGGTGTGAACCCTTTGGCAGAGGCCTGCACGTGAAATCTTTTAACGTGGAGAAACCGGTGCGCAGGCAGTAACCACACAAAGCTTGACAGGAGGAAAACACTTACCCAGTGGCAAGGAGATCCAAGAGAAGCAGGAATCTCCCTTCTGCTGCAGCCCTCATCTGCCTTCACAGCCACAGAGTACTAGAAGGTCCTCTATATTCGCCCGATCCACCGTTGGGGTCTTTTGAAGTTTGGACCATGGTTAGTCAGGAGCCTCACCTCAGACCTGCTCGCCAAGGGGGACCCTACCAGGAGTATAAAAGCTCCAGACAATATAGCTCTGAGGGTCTTTAGCCCAGCATGGTAAGTACATGGGTGGGAGATCTCAAAACAACACCTACAATAGGCGTTGAAGGTTGTTAGTGATTCACAGTGTGGCTCTCTTTCCCGAGTCTGTGTTGAACCAAAGCCTGAGCATTTTGTCCAAACTTTGCCAGACCTGGATGCCTAATTACACATTTTAGGAGTTTAGGCACCCAGGTTTGAAAATTTTGGCCATTGTTAGGGGCCATCAGACTGATGGAGTTTGAATTGGATATAAAACCCATGCACTGATCACTTGTGGTCCTTAAGGATGTCCCAGCATTTTTCATAAGATCACAGGTTTGAACCCTAATGTCTTAGCCAAATTCTGTTGTTTGTTTGTATTATGGTAGTGTAACACCGACAGACACCAGTGGTTGGTGGGCAGGATCAAACCTGGGGCCTCTGGGAAATAATCACAGTCTCTCTCTTTTAATCCCAGTCTCTCTTCCTCCCCTCTCCACCCTGTAATTAAAAAGGTGGGAAAGGTCTTTTAAAAACTAGAGCAAACAAAATTACTCACTTTTTAAAACTGTTTTCACACTTTTCCATGGGGAGGGAGGATGTTTGAGGGAAGGGAGCAGGGGTGAAAGTGGGCTGGTATGGGCCAGTATGGCATACCGGTAAGAAGTGGCTGCCAGTACCAGCCCGTACGCAGCCGACATTAAAGCACTGCCATGGCAGCGCTTTAACTTTGCTGCCTCTTTTGCCCACCCCCTCATCGGCGGCCCTGCTGATAGGGACCCTACTGGCAGGCCACCAATGGTGGGGGAAGGGGGTTAAAGGGGCAGCTGCCCCGGGGCCTGACGATTTAAAAGGGCCTGGGGCTCCCGGCTTCCGCTACCACAGCAGCAGCTGGAGCCCTGGGCCCTTTAAATCTCCATCGGAGCCCCGGGCGGCGCAGACCAGGCAGTGTGGATGGGCTGGCTGGGGGAGGCTGACCCCCAACCCCACCCCTTCTGCCCGAGGACACGCCCCTTCCGGTAAGTCCTCTGTGCTACTTTCACCCCCGGAAGGGAGTATAGCAGGATAGAAGGAGGGGAGAAGGAGAGATGTTTGGCAGTTCAGGATGAGGGAGGGAATGTTTGAGTAGAGGGAGGTATTTAGAGCACGATTGCTGGTGGAGGTGTAGGATAGATGGAGGGAATTATTACTGGCGCAGAGGGGGGCTTACTCCATTGAGGGTCTGTGTGTCTGGCCCACTAACTTTGCTTGGGAGAGGAACAGGAGGCCTTTATCTTCTCCAAGGGCAGACAAATGCACAGAGAGAGTGTGATTTCAGAAAAAGGAATGGGTTTAAGACAGCAATGAGGGAAGAAGGAGGTAGGACTAAAAGACAGACTCACTGGTGGTGAAGCTCTTAGGGAGGGGAGAAGAGAGGCAGAACCACTCAGAAAGGGAGAGTATTGATTTTTATTGTTAAACATTGTGGTTGAAGGACAGAGACTTACATAGAGGCACCAGGATACTGCATTGATGGAAGCATTAAAAATACAACAGACGGGCTGAGGGAGACAGGCAGACTTGAACTGATCAAGAACATAGAGAAGGTCAGAAGGAGAGAGAGACACTAAAGGGAAAGAAGAAGAAAAACAGGAAGCAGAACATTGTACTAAAACAAATAAAGTTAGAAAATGAAAAAAAATTTTGTTCTAGGTAGCAGAAACTGCCCTCTGGTTCCACCAGCCCCCTATTTCTTTGTGGTTATTCTATGTCAAATTGGAAAAGGGCTGTGAGTTTACATTCAAAACCTTTGACCAGTCATTTTATAGCAGAGGAAAAGAAAATTGCTTGTAAACTGCCTGTAAAGAAATCAAACCAATGTGGCATGTCTGTGGAGTTGTTGGGATTACATTAGAAGAAAACCAATTTTCAAGTTTCACCAACTAAACTAGAATCTGGTGCTTTCAGTTTCTCTCTAGAATACGTGCTTCACATTCTTCAGACTAGAACTTGCATTCTATGTACATCCAAAATTCCCAGTGACTTCTAGTATTGGCTGCATCAGGGATGCAGAGCAGGATATCTGGTTAAAACATAATGCTGTCCATCCGTGAATGCTCCCGGTATTGTGAGATCTTGTAGGTTTGTGAAAATGGTCATTGAAGGCCTAATCAAAAGCCTATTGAAGTCAATGGCTTCATTGGGCTTTGGATCTGGCCATTAGGGCCTAGTCATGTGAGGGGACGGGCATTCTCAACTCTTACTGGTGGCAAGATCAGACGCTAGTTTTAAATTCATAATTCATCAGTTATTGATAATTACTAATATGTTCAAGTGGATATCAATAAAATTATTGTACCTCTGTTCAGCACCGCTGTTTCTACTGAGGGACTGTTCAAAAGGTACAAATCATATTAAGCTAATGAATTATGGAGGCGTTTTAGTAGGGGCACTGGAACTGTGAGGGATGCTTTAGAGCTTAAGTGTTAACTCCAAAAGGTGTAAGTAATGAATCCTATCAGTCTTGTTATATTGAAGGAGTTATATTGCATTCATACATTATTAATGTGTTGGACACATTTGTGAAAACAATCAAGAACATTGTTTTGAAAGCACTAAATAGATTAGAGCAGAGAAAACTGGTGACGGGGAGTTTGGTTTGGTTTATGAAAAGGAAAGCTGTAGGGACTGCAAACTTTTACTCTGAAGTACTGTTTGTGATTGTGCTTAATTTTTAAAAAATACCTCCAGATTGTGTGATTATCACTGAGTTTTAAATACACAGGGATTCAGTGTCAACGTTAATACTAAAATTAGCTATACATTTTGTACATGTTACATCTACATATATGGAAAAATACCTGTGCTTCATTATGATTAGGTTCTCTACTAATACAATCTTATTCTTGATTCGAAACCCCCAGAATATTTTCAGCGATAAATGGTTTTAATAATTTGACACTGTATTTGGCTTTATAAATTCAAAGATTTCTGATGTGTGAATCAATACAATAGGTTGTAAATATTGCATTCATATCTTTGAGGATCCATACTGAATTTTTCAAAGACTTCTATCTGACAGGAGATCTTTCTCTCCTCTAGCATTAATTAGGTGATGATAATTGGGTCTCTCTAGGAAACACCAGAGCAGGAGAGGGCAGCTGGATCCAGTGTTCAAGGAAACCCAAAACCAACCACAGGTTTAAAATTTTATAAAGCTACACAAATATTCTTTCCCACCCTGATGAGCATGACAGAGAAACTCTCCTTTTTTGGCTTATTTTGACAGCCTCTTTTGCAGAGACTTTTTAAATTTAGAGAGATGATAAACTTTTTGTTTTCAACATGGGGAAACAGTTGCTATCCCTCTGCTTCTTGGAATAATATACACAAATAAGTAGGTCCTGGAGACCTTATTCTCTGTTTGCTATTGTCATATTGTGTCATTTTTCAAGAGAAAAATCTAAGTATGGGATTTTCTAAAACACCTACGTGACTTAGGAGCAGGATTCCCATTGCCTTTCAGTGGAACTTGTGTTTCTAGTGACTTAAGTCTTATTACAACCTCTAAGTGAAATACTTTTTCCTTGGGTTTTTTGGAGGCATAATCAGTCCCTTGTGATCATAGTTCCCTGGATGACCTTCTTTAACTGGAGGTGAAATTCTAATCTTATTTAAATCAATGGCAAAACTCCCATCGACTTCAGTGGAGCCAGGATTTCACCCAGGAGTCCACAAGGGATTTGGAATGTGGGACTGTACAAATGTTGCAGCTATCAAGAAGTCAAGCAGACATGTTTTACACATGCAGGTAAATATAGTAAAATAACATCAGGTGAGCTACAGTCCAACTGCAGAGTCTTAATAGTTCTTTGATTTTCAACAGGGTTTTGTTTGAGAATATTAGGAATCAGCTTTAATTCTATGTTTGGTTTATTTTAGTGTATGTGTTCCCTTTGTCATGCTCAATCTATTCTCTTCATCAGGTATCCCCATGACCTTTTAAACTGATCTGTTAGTTCAGCGTCTCTTTATTGCACACCTGAGCTCTTGATACTGAAAAGCAGTCCCCAATAGACATGTTATGGATGGAATTTTCAGAAGAGCTCAGCACTGGCCCAGTTCTGCTCCTACGGGAGTCAATGGGAGTTAAGCTAGCACTGAATGTTTTTGAAAATCCCATTTTATAGTACAGATTTTAAATTGGTACAAATTTAGCCTTGTACTTAGATTGTAATCTCTTTAGGGCAGGAACTGTCCTTTGGTTCTGTGTTTGTAGAGCACCTAGAACAATGGTCCATAACTGGGGCTCCTAGTCACTTCAATACAAATAATAGTTAGCTTGCGACCATTCATACTATTTACAATATGATGAAAACAGCAGGTTTATGATGAAGTGTTTGGTTTTGGTAGAGATGATTGTTCTATTTTCCACATTTTGATTGCCATATAAAATGCTTCCCTGCCATGTGATACACAAGCATAGGAGCAACAATGATACCATTTGTGGGTATGTCTCCATTGCAGTCAAGGTGTGTGATTGCAACACGCATAGACATACCTGAGCTAGCTTTAATATAGCTAGCTTGCATACCATTAGCCATGAAGTTGCAGCAGTGTGGGCTTCCATGTGGACTGCACAAACCTGCCAGGGACCCTCGTTTATTACTAGCCCACGCTGAAGTCCATGCTGCTGCAGATTCACTGCTATCAATACACCAGCTAGCTAGGTTAAAGCTAGCTTAGGTGTATCTACACATGTTGCAATCCCAAGCCCTGATTGCAATGTAGACATATCTTCTGTTATGGTGATTGAATGGCTGCTTGATCAAGTTAAAACAATTTAAGCTGACAGAAGTGATATTGCTGCTTTTTACAGAGGATCTGATTTCTTTGAGCTGGGAGGTGAAAACATTATTACTTTCTTTAAAATGTCAGTGAGAGCTTTTTGTAGAGTATTAGGAAACCCATATGTGATATGCCCTATCTGCTGCTTTCTGATTCATATTGAATTGATGAGGGGATTTCTCTTGGGTTTTGAAAATGTCCAGCCCAAAGAAGTGGGAAGCTAGAGAGAGCTTTCTCTGCATCTTAGAAAGTCTTCCCTCCACGCACCAAATTGAACTGTGCTGTAATATTATTTCATCTTGTCGTACATGTGTTAACTTTAGAACAAAGATTTTTTTTTGTAATCACTTCTTCCAAAAACATATACAGTTTCCAGAGTTATGTTGTACACACATACACACACACACGGATGCACGCACACACACACACACATTGTAACTTTCTTATCAAGTAAGAAACAGGATTGCCAGACATATGAGATCTAGGGGCATGTCTATACTTCAGGTGCTACGACAGCGCAGCTGCAGTGCTAATGCTATGCCACTGTAGCGCCATAGTGTAGACGCTTCCTACCAAATAGATCTTTCCACTGATGTAACTAATCCACCTCCCCAAGTGGTGGTAGTAGTTAGGTCAATGGAAGAATTCCTCAGTTGACCTAGCCGCTTCTACAACAGGATTAGGTTAGCTTAACTAAAGCACTCATGGGTGTGAATTTTTCACATCCCTGAGGAATGTAGCTAGGGTGATTTAAATTTTAAGTATAGACCAGGGGTAGGCAACCTATGGCACGGGTGCCGAAGGCGGCACGCGAGCTGGTTTTCAGTGGCACTCACAGTGCTCAGGTCCTGGCCACCAGTCCGGGGGGCTCTGCATTTTAATTTAATTTTAAATGAAGCTTCTTAAACATTTTAAAAACCTTATTTACTTTACATACAACAATAGTTTAGTTATATATTATAGACTTATAGAAAGAGACCTTCTAAAAACGTTAAAATGTATTACTGGCACGCAAAACCTTAAATTAGAGTGAATAAATGAAGACTCGGCACATCACTTCTGAAAGGTTGCCGACCCCTGGTATAGACCACAGCTGTGAGACATAGTGTTTGAGCAAAGTGCTGGTGGGTAGTGAATGCCATAATAAAATCAGTAATGTGCAATGGCAGTATAACACGTAGGATAGTAACTCAGGGCATGTCTATACTTACTGCTAAATCAGCACCATTGCAATCAAAGCAGCGGTGTGAATTTAGCAGGTCTGGTGAAGATCCGCTAAGTCGGTGGCAGAGCACTCTCCCATTGACTTTGGTACTCCAGCTCCCTGAGAAGCATAAGGTAAGTCAATGGGAGAGCGTCTCCCATCGACACAGATCGACTTAGAGCGGTGTAGAAGCACTAAGTTACACTACTTCAGTTAGGTAAATTATGTAACTGAAGTAGTGTAACTTAGGTCAACTTACAGCTTTAGTGTAGACCAGCCCTTAGTGCTGTGTTTCCAACAAGCATTTCAAAATATGTCAAAAAAGTATTTGCTTTTGGATAATTCTCCAACCACAATAAGTCAATAAATACTGGTTAGAATAGTAAAAAACCAAAAGTTTCTTCTGTATACACATAGGGCTCCCCACTGATGCCACTGAAATACCTAGTAGTTCATTGGATGTTAAGAGCTTTTGGAGATCTGTCGCTACATGTTACAATGGGATCTACTGGGTGCTCAGCGTTTTTAAAACTCTGATCTTAATTGTCAATGCTGAACACATGTAGATCTGGCCCTGAGCTCTTGAAAATTTCCCCCAAATATTCTGACATTGGACAGTTGGCTTTAGCACACTCCTCCATACCTTAGAGTACAGCAAACCCTGGGATCTTCAATAACCTCTATGTCCATTAAAGGAATTTTCCATCTTGGCTTCTCTATTTCTTCTAATTGTTCAGTAAAAAGTGGTCACAGACAGTCTTTACACCATCCAATTTAGTGGAACTTACAGAACCACTGTGAGCATTGTGTGGGGTGGTTTTTTTCAATGTTGATAAATGCAAAGTAATGCACATTGGAAAACATAATCCCAACTATACATGGGGTCTAAATTAGCTGTTACCACTCAAGAAAGAGATCTTGGAGTCATTGTGGATAGTTCTCTGAAAACATCCACTCAATGTGGTGCAGCAGTCAAAAAATCTAACAGAATGTTGGGAATCATTAGGAAAGGGATAGATAATAAGACAGAAAATATCATATTGTCGCTATATAAATCCATGATACACCCACATCTTGAATACTGTGTGCAGATCTGGTCACCCCATCTCAAAAAAGCTATACTAGAATTGGAAAAGGTTCAGAAAAGGGCAACAAAAATGATTAGGGGTATGGAACAGCTTCCATATGAGGAGAGATTAATAAGACTGAGACTTTTCATCTTGGAAAAGAGATGACTACGAGTGGGATATGATATAGGTCTCTAAAATCATGACTGGTGTGGAGAAAGTAAATAAGGAAGTGTTATTTACTCTTTCTCATAACACAAGAACTAGGGGTAACCAAATGAAATTAATAGGCAGCTGGTTTAAAACAAACAAAAGGAAGTATTATTTCACACAACACACAGTCAACCTGTGTAACTCTTTGCCAGAGGATGTTGTGAAGACCAAGACTATAACAAAGTTCAAAAAAGAACTAGATAAGTTCATGGAGGATCAGTCTATCAATGGCTATTAGCCAAGATGGGCAAGGATGGTGTCCCTAGCCTCTGTTTGTGAGAATCTGGGAATTGGCAACATGGGATGGATCATTTGATGATTACCTGTTCTGTTCATTCCCTCTGGAGCACCTGACATTGGCCACTGTCGGAAGACAGGATACTGGACCATTGGTCTGACCCAGTATGGCCTTTCTTATGTAGGAAACCTTAAAGGGAAAATTCTGTTGGCAAAATGTAACACACATACAGATCATCAATGTTAGATGCCTCATTGGTATAATGTGTACTTACCTTGATAATATATAAAATCTACAGTTTAGCAGCTGTTAACAATTCCTGTAAAATATCAGAATTTCCATATAGCAAGAAGAGCTGTGTGTTATGTTGGAAAAGTGTTGTATTGCATTTTCTTCCAAAATAACTGCTTGGATCATTTGAGATTCTAGTGACTTGTCTTCCACTCTAGAAATTAATAGCATCAATGCTAAATATATATATATATATTGAATTTATCCCAAACATTTAATGGGAAAATTACAATCACTTTTTTGGGTTTTGTTTTTGTTTTATTTTTTCACTTAAGCAATTTGGCAGTGGGAAAGACCCTACTGGGTTCTTTCTTTGAAGTCTGAAAAATCTGGCCTGGGTTCCTTACTTGGGGAAAAAGAGATTTTCCTTATGCAACAATTATTCCCCTAATGCCATGGGACACTTAAGGTGCATTGTATTTTCCTAATCCAAACATTTAGCTCATGTATTGTTTACACCAAGGAATACTCAAATGAGGCTTGCAACATTTGGAAAGGAAACCAAAGCACCTTCTAATAAGGGATTGTCCTCTCATTAGACCTACTGATTTTCCAAAAGCTGTCTGCTTTATGTAATGCATTATAATTATATGACAGGAGACCAGTGGAGAATATGGCATACAGTTTCCCATAGGTTTCCTTTCTGAGATAAGAAAGATAAACATTCTGCTTTGCGTCTCAAAAAAAAAAAAAATCCCTCTGCAGTTTCCTGAGAGGCAGTTGAATGTTGGATGATTTTTGTAGCTATGTCTTTTCATTTCCAAACAATGATCTGTGTCATGTGGGGAAACTGGGTGTACAAAGTAAGGAAGCCCCCTGGACTGAGGTGTATGTCCTAGGCTTCCTGAGAATGTGGCTTATCTCAGAAGGGTCCCTGGGCATGCACACTGTTTTATCTGTGCAGATCACTGAGGGATAGAGAGACTGTTTATTTTTGCAGGGCTCTCTGTTCTGGGGAAAACAGGGGATGCTTTTAATTGGGTCTCTGTTCTCTCCATGAGCCTGCTCCTGCTCCACTGAAGTCAATGGCAAAACTTCAATGGGAGCAGGATCAGGTCCTAGGCAATTTAGGCTATGCATAACTTGACTCTGGATGACCCAGCTGTGGGAAATATTTTCCTTAGATTGGCTTCCCCAGTGTAAAGAGAGAATCTCTAGTTACAGAATAAAACAAATAGCAGCACTACACTCTGGTTTATTCCACTCAGTGACAAACTTTTAATTACTGAGTTGTAGCTCTCCCCCAGCCCCTTCCTTCAGGCTGGTAAGAGTATATTCCAGTGCTTGGGTAAGAGATTTAAATATGTACTGAAGAATGATTCCACAAAGAGAAGTTGTAAAAGCTGCAAAGGGAAATGTAAAATTCCTAATATTAGAAGTTAATAAAATAAGTCAAACACAGCAGGGCAAGTTTTCAGAGAGTCTCAGAGTATTGCTCTGTTTATGTGCTTTGTTTAGCTCTCTCATTTATAATTATTATTTCTTACCAAAGATTTGTAATGCACTGACATCTGCTGTGTGTTTTACTAGTGCACCAGTTAGACAAAGGTGCCCAAATACGCTTTGCTGGCTATACTCTACAGCAGTTTGGAGGTGACAGAGGGCAGGGAAGGAGGAGGAGGATGAGAGGCTGTATGTTACCAGCACACAGTGGATTATTATTTAGACAAAGCAAGTAAGAAACAGACACCCTGCCCCAAGGACCTTACAATCTAATTAAGCTTGTTCCACTGGAAGAAATGAACATTCTGTCATTAGAAATCCAGTGACCCAGAAATAGGCTGACCTCATAAATCTGACCAGAGTTTCTGTTGGTTGGGTTTAGATATTACAATGAATCAAAATCTATTTTTGTACAATGCTTTCATTTGTGTTGCCCACTAATCACGGAAGCAGCCATGTGAGTTTACAATTTGCCTAAAATAACACACATGATCCTGATAAATAGCTTTCTTGCCGATTAGCAGAAACACTAAGAGATCAAAATTCAGCAGAAATGAAGCAGTGTAATTGAATAACTTGACTAACTGTGCAGTAAGCACTGTATCGTTTTCAGTTATTCAAGCTTGAGTAGGCCTGTAATTTAGCAATAATCTAGTACTGCATACTATAGCAGGGACTGTCACTGAACAAAGCATATCTTTCTTTTAAAACTATTGCAACAACATACCAAACTGAACACTTTCATTGTTAGCATTGAACTTCGCTACCAATCTGTATTTCCCCTGAAATATTAGATTGATTGATCCCTGTCCATTGTGTTTAACCAGTTGGAGGTGCCCAGTAGCAGCATGAACCAATGCTATGGCTTTTCTCCCTGCAATAAATTCATCCTGTGCAGAGGACTACATAAGGCCTGTGCACTACTTAAACCCTATAGAGCTTCCGCCAGTGCTCTGCACAGTGCTGAATTTCACCCTAGATGCAGGGCCGGCGCAACCCATTAGGCGACCTAGGTGGTCGCCTAGGGCGTGAACATTTTAGGGGCGCCGGCGCCCCGTCCAGCCGTGAAAATTTGGGGGCGGGACCTTCCGCCGCCACTGTTGGGGGCGGCATTTCGGGGGTGGGACCTTCCGCCGCCTAGGGCGTCGGAAATGCTGGCGCCGCTACTGCCTAGATGTCAAAAATACTAAACTAAAGAGTGGAGCTGGTGGCATCTTTTTGTTTGTTTGTTTTTGTTTTTTTAAGTCAAAACATGTTTTGGCTAAAATATGGCTTTTTGACCAAATTTTCCTTTTGGTCAAAATTTCCCAGGTTCTTACTTAAACATTTTATGTATTTCTTTATTTGTTTATTTATTTATTTTTATTTGCTACAAATGTTTGTGTTTTGATTAATGCACACATGCACACAAACACACACACACCACAAACCCAGAAAAATCTACTAGCTCTACTGAAATCTATTCTATGGCAAAAACATTCAGAATTTCAAAACTTACCTCTTTCTCTCTGGTAGGGGTATAAACATCTGGTGGAAATGTGTTTCCCTCTGTAGACATAAAGCTAAACAAATACAGTCATGCCGGTAAACAAATTCCAGATCTAGTGAGGAGTGGGTGTCTGCCAATTAGCCCACCAGTCTATACATTTGTCTTTGCAGCGGTTACATCAGGGTAGCACGAGACCTGGCATACAAGTGATCCGATGTATATTTACTTAAGCAGTAAAGATGGCAGCTTCTAATTTCTTCCCTTCAAAACTGAGTGTAAAGTCTCGGATTATAAATATACCATTTACTAAAGAAATTAAACTGTAAACTTTTTATAAGGGATTGTTTCTTCATTTGTTTATTCCCAGACAAATGAGTGGTTGTTGCAGGAAAGTGCTCTAGTTGGTTAGATGAATGCCCATGCCCATGCGCTGTGATCCAATCCCCTCACAACCTCTGGCAGATGATGAAAATTCTAGGTCACGTACCTTGGCAAAAGGAAACAGAGTCAAAACAGGAAAGCAGTTTTAAATTGTAGAGGGCAGTAACTGTAGAAAAAGTCCTAGTCCTCTTGAAGCCAAAGGGAGTTTTCTCATTGACCTCAGTGCAATCAAACTTTGACCTTACATAATTCTGTAACACTTGGTGAAAGGGACCAATTTCTGCCCTGACATACAAATGCTACAAACCCAGTGGAGTTATGGGGACCAGACTGAAGTGCCACACTCACTCACCATTTTACAGATGAATAAAGTGAGGCACAGTGGGTCCAATTCTGCAAGGCACTCAGACCAAGATCCTCAAAGGTATTTAGGTGCCTAACTCTGGGTCTGGGTGGCTTTGGCTCTGGGCACTCAACACATCACAGGATTAGGCCCTACGGGTCACATTTTCAAACTTGGATGTCTGAAGTTAGGCATTGAAGTCCATATTTGGATACCTAAATAAACACATTGGTGTCTTTAGAAAAAACTATGTAGATGCCTCACTTTAAGAACCCACATTTTAAAATGTAGCTCTAAGTGTCGTGTGTGTGTGTGTGTGTGTGTGTGTGTGTGTGTGTGTGTGTGTTAGTTAGTTAATTAACTAATATTTGTAAAATGCTTTGAGCCCCCCGGATGAGAGGTGTTATGTAAGTACAAAATATTATTATTAATGCATGTAATATTGGCTGATAGGGACTTAATAAGAATTAACCAAAGCATTTACAAAAAAGCCATACCTGACATTGTTAATAGTAAAATAACTTGGCATTTAGGGTTGATCATGCTTTCATTCAGCTTTTGAGCTTTGCCATTGACTTCAGTGGGGCCATGTTCCTGCCTTTGTATAGCACTCTATATCTTCAGAGCATTCTGCATCTAAGAACTTACTACATTTCATAACACCTCTGAGAGGTAGCTAGGTAACTCCTTTTAACTCACTTGAACAGATTCAGAAACTAGAAGCTAAATCATGCCTCCTACTGGAAAACCCATGAGAAGACCAAAGTCTTGGCTGTGTGGCCACACAGTTGCCTTTGAATAATCCTATCCAGGAAGGAAGGAAGTGTTTGCTCCTGCAAAGTGAGTGGAAGGGATGGCCTTCCTCATGGATGTCCTCAAATCTACAAGGAGATATTGCAAATGCCAGGGTATCTGCAGAGGTCCTGTGCATTGGCACTGCGTCGGTCTGGCTCTCTCAGTGGGGTGCTCCCATTGGCTCTCTCCCCTCGTCTGTGCCATTCACTTCACACACAGTGGCTTTCCCATAAGATAATGGTGACAGTCTGCACTGTCCATGCAGGGAAATCCCTATCAATTTGGCACCCTTCCCCCCAAATCCAGAATTTAAAATATACGGAGTGATTGCTCAAGGGCTTCTATGGAGACTGTGTATTTGGGGTGGGTGACAAAGGCCCATCCTCTCGCCCCACAACAGAATTTTGGCCAAAGGAGCAGGCTTTCCACTTCTTTCATCCTCTCTAGAGCAAGAACAGTGGGGTGACTTGGCCCTGATGCACTGAAAAATTTAAGGCCACAATGTTTCAAATGTGGGTGTCAAACTTCAGGCAGCCACGTTTTTAAATGTTGACCTACCTGACTTGCCCAGGCTACCCAAGTCAGAAGCAGGACTCCGGATTCTGGGTTACCAGTAGCATTCTCAATCTACTAGATCACGCTGCTTCTCAAAATCCATTTGGTGCTTTTGTGAACATTTGTGTGTATGATATTCCTAGCATTAAAAGTTAACAAATAGCTCAATAAACAAAAAACAAAAAAAACCTTTCATTTCCTTAGCTGTTTTTCTGAGTCAGATAACATCAAGGTTTAAAACCCGCCAGCCCTTTATCCTGCTCATTAAAATAAGAATGACAAAGCAAGAGACAGTTGTTTTAATTCTTCTGAACTTGAAAAATGTTCCCAAACGTCAGCTGAACACGTTAGCATGGATAGTACTGAACAGAACCGGCTCGAACATTCAATAGTGCAGCCCATGGCAGAGGCTTGCGTTGTTAAGCATTCTTATGAATAATTCAGTTACTTTATTGCATTTAGGCACTTATGGGGCTGAGTAGATGGAGATAGATTGAATTAATATCCCCAGCATATGGGCCTAATCCTGCATCATTCTACACTTAATAAGTTATATATAGTATTGTAAATACTAGTAATATCTGAATAACTACCAGAAGTGAATAAATTCACACTTAAGGCTGCATCCTTGTTTGTAGCTTGTCTAATACAAATAAGGCCAAATAATGTTATCAGGCACAAAAGGATTCCCATTGATATTAAAGGCTATTCTTCTAGCCACATGTAACTCTCCTTGAAATCAATAGGCGTTCTGCAAACAGGAGTCCTATACATAGAAGGGAAGCAGGATATGGCCCTACATAAAGGTCATGAAACAGCATATGATGTTTATATACTGGTCCCTATTATGGGCCAGTTTTACTCCTATGGTCACTGGAATACAAATTGCGCTGCAAAGGAATTCACCCTCAATGAAGGGAAGCTGTCAACTCTGGCCAAGGCTCCACAGGAATGCAACTGACAGAGGATCCTGGGAGTTGTGTCAAATCTTTACATCTCCTAGCTGTCTTGGCCTCTCCCCTCCACAGCCAGCTTACGCTAGCTGTGGATCTACAGCCTAGCAGCAGTTGCAGAAAAATTGCTTTACTATGCCCCCACCACCAGATGGATTTGTCACTGCTTGGTGCCCACAGACCAGATTCTGCTGACTGGCACCCACAGAGCCCCAGGGTTAAATCCAGCCCTATGTAGGCTGCAGAATGAAGTCACCTATGCTTATTACTGAATTTATTTTCATTTGGAGTTTAATTCACTCTCATAGTTGTTTTTCTAATTTGTATATTTCATGGACTTTTAAGGATAGTTTCAGTATAGAGAAAAAGGAAACTAAGTTGCAATGAAATTAATTCTGAGCAAAGCAGCTCAGAAAAAATAGGAGTGGGCCTGAATTTTCAGGTGAATTCAAATTGGCCCTGAACCAAACTCTTTCTAAGGGTCCAAAACAGTTTGGTTAATTAATTTTTCATGTATAGTCTGGTTTGCATTTCCTATGTCTGGTCATTGCCAAGAGTGGAAATGCTAGAGAACTGTGAGTGAGACTGTTATCCTGACATTTCAGGCTTGGTCAAAAGTAGGATAGTCTGGAAATCTCACATGAAATCCTGCTTCTTGTAGATGTCCAGCTCAGTTTGCATACTGAAGAGGCTGTAGTTGGAGGTGCTTATATGCATAGGACTGAACCTCTGGAACTTAGGGCTGGCTGCACTCTAATTGAAACTACAGATCCTTCTTGTTAGAAGGATCGTTGTAATGTTTGGGGATTTTTTGCACTAACTCATAAATCAACTGATTGTTTAGGACATAGCATGAAATTTATGGGTGGCTAAGAGCCTGATCTGGCTCCCACTGAAGTCAGGATCTAAAACTATGTCTACACTTAAACCGCTACAGCGGCACAGCTGCAGTGCTTCAGTGTAGACACTCACTACAGCAACAGGAGGGGTTCTCCTGTCACTGTATTAATCCACCTCTCTGAGAGGCACTAACTAGGTCTGTGCATTTGAAATTACTGGGAGTTGTGCATAATCTGAGGTTTGGCCAAAATTTAGCTTGTTGCACAAGGAATTACTTAATTCCTCCAGAGAAGTTGAGGTCTTGCTCCTGAGTAGCAGACAGTGCAATACAGAATCACTTCCAATCCCCTTTTGCTTCTCCAGAGACTGATACATACAGTAAGCTGTTTGCTGTTTTTGATCTTGTTTCAGTAAAGAAAAGGGGGCTTTGATCTGCCACTCTCAGATAGAGATGTAATTTGCTAAACTGGAGTCAAAAGGGGAGGAGACTTAGCTTTTCTCCTTCAGATCAAACTAGTAATATAACTTGAAACCTGATGATCTCTTAGAAAAGCATAATAGTTAAATTAGCATGTATGTGCCACTAATTGTTTTAAACTGCAACATACTTAATAGAGGTATAAAGTATTTTAGCTTGGAGGTGCTCAGATACTCTGAAGATGTTCCAATACCAGTGCAATGAACATGAAATAAAGAAATAGATTTGCTGCCCAAAAGCTTAGTAAATGCAGCCATGATTTATACCCTGAGACTATAATTAAGCAAGGTCAACAGAAGAGTTCTTCTGTCAACTTACCTACTGCCACTCCGGGAGCATTTTTTCCACTGATATAGGATATAGAAAGCATCTAAACTATGGTGCTGCAGTTGTGGCACTGTAGCCTCCATAGTGTAGACATGCCTGCAGAGTTAGGGTTCACTGACAATGCCTCATGCTCTTCCAGAACATTAAATGCATCTATATTTAAATGTATGAAAACGAGGAAAAACAGAATGAAAGTACACACCAGCCACACTCCACAACCTTAACTCTTCCACCTGGAGCTGGCAAGAGCTACTGGGGATGTACTGTTAAATATGTTTCAATTAGGGCTGCCCAATAATAGCAGACATGATGAATGACTAAATAAATGTGCCTTTTTGTATGGTGTGTTGTCATAGCCCACAGAATTGTATTCCCTGGTTTGTCTGCATGTGTTCAAACTGCCATTCACTGTGTTGCCCTGCGTCTACACTACAGATTTCTGATGGCATAGCTATGTTGGTCAGGGGTGTGATCCCTGACTGACAGCTGTGCTGACAAAATCCCCTAGAGTAGATGTAGCTATACCAGCAAAACTGTGGTTTTGCCGGTATAGCTTGTTGTGCTCAGGGGAGGGTGGAATAAGCTATGCCAGTAAAGTGCACTAGTATACGTGCATCCACGGTGCTTTGCCAGTATAGTACACCAGTATACCTACATCAGTAAAGTGCTTCTAGTGTAGATATATAGTCTTAGGGCTTGCCTACATTTGAAATGCTACAGCAGCACAGCGGCAACTGTGTGTAGCGCTTCAGTGTAGACACTACCTACACTGATGGGAGGGGTTCTTCCATTGGCATAAGTAATCCACCTCCCCAAGAGGCAGTAGCTAGGTCAATGGAAGAATTCTGTCAACCTAGCGCTGTCTACACCAGGGATTAGATTGGCTTCACTACATCACTCAGAGGTGTGGATTTTTCACACCCCACGCAACGTAGCCAGGTCAACCTAACATTTTCGTGTGGTCCAAGCCATAGGGCAGTGGTTCCCAAACTGTGGGTCATGACCCCATTCAGTGGAGGGGCTTGTGGAGATCCCTACTGGGCAGAAAACGCCATTTTGCACCCACCATATGTACAAGGTCACACTGTGCAGTGGATGGCATTTGTAGAGCAAAATGGCTTCCTCCATGAACCCTGGCCTCCCATGTATGGTGTATGCGAGGTCACGCTGTGTGGAGGATGCCATTTTGCTCTTCAGAATGGCATCCTCCAGGCTGTTTGGGGTCCCAGCAGGAAGGACTTCATTAAAATGGAGTTGTGCCAGCAAAAAGTTTGGGACTCCCTGCCTTAGGGACAGCTGTGTAGATTAGTGCAGGGGGAAGGGGCTCTGAACAACCCTCTGCATCAGAGAAGTTTCCATGGAATGTTCTCAGGTGAATCAGAAACCCCATGAAGGTGAATGCAGCCTGACATAAGAGCTCTGAGAGGTGAGAAATGACTCATTCATCTCAATGGGTGTTCTCCTCCCTCCACCAAAGTCTATCTTAGCCCCAATTGTGGAATATTAATTTTCAATTAAGTCTCACTCTGCTTGTGGGTATTATAGCAATATTTCTTTTAAAAAATCAGAATGAGTATGGATTTTGGAGCCTATTGAAATATTGGTGGCTAAAAATTCATGGTGGCTAAGTCCATAAATGGCTATTAGCCAGGATGGGTAAGAATGGTGTCCCTAGCCTCTGTTCGTCAGAGGATGGAGATGGATGGCAGGAGAGAGATCACTTGATCATTGCCTGTTAGGTTCACTCCCTCTGGGGCACCTGGCATTGGCCACTGTCGGTAGACAGATACTGGGCTAGATGGACCTTTGGTCTGACCCGGTACGGCTTTTCTTATGTTCTTATGTTATGTTCTTATTGGCTCTTAAATAAGAATTTCTGCTCTCAGAGCAAAATTTCTCAAGGAGTCCCCTGCAAAATGCAAGCAGAGAGCAGGTAATCTGCACAATAAACATTCTCAGAAAGCTGCCAGGGGCAGGACACAAGCTCACAGGACATGGGTGGTGCTCAGATTAGGTGGCCACAGCATCTCACTTGGAGCCACGCACTTACCCTGACAACAGGCAGTCAGCAAACACTCTGGCTTGCAATAGAGTCCCCATCCTGCTTTCCCAAAGTGTCAATGAGTGCTGGACACCAGCTGAAATCAATACAGAGTAGGTGATAGGAGTTTGGGTGGGATCAGAACTATAGTTGAAGAGCTAGGTGTTTGCAAAAAAAAAAAAAAAGTAATGAAAACCATACATTTTGGACATCAGTTATGTTAGAGGGGCTGCATCACAGGAATCCCTTGCTCCAACAATCTTAAATGTGTACCACTTCTCCAGGGGTCCCCATGGGGCACAGAAATTTTCAAGACAATCCACAGGAGCATGTAGATTTTAGAGCATTTAGAAATATTGACAGTTCAACAGTAAACTGGTCTCAGTCATAACAATAGTGGAGCTACCACCCCAGTAGAATCCCATTCTATAGTCAAACATTATTAATTAGCAGGTTTAAGATGATCCCCACACCAGAAAGCTGTTATGATTATTTTATTTGGACTCAGTGCTTGATAAACTCTTTGTAGAAAAATGTCTGAGCATTGATATCTAGGCAGTAGAAAGATCAGCTTGCCTTTCAAGTTGTCACACTCTGATACATGCAACCTTTACAACTTCCTAAACAGACATAATTTCTACTTTGTCTAAAAGGGGAGGCTAACTTGTTTGTTTTTAATTGCAACATTCCTGTAGGCCAGTGACTGCAGGATGGCAGTAACCTAGGATTATCCTGCAGAGCTGTAACTAGTGAATCCATAACAGCCAACCTGAACTCTGCTGTGGGCTGCCATTTAATACCACAAGAAACTATTTGCATTTCATCATGTAACTGATGGTGTGAGTTCAAGAGCTTTCCTTGGATCAGGCTGTGATTGCAGATGAAAGAAATAAACTACCAAATGGTGAAGTGAAACATGCAGTTTTTTATAGACCAGTGCTCTAAACATGAATATGCTGTGGTGAAGAATTCAGCCCAGACTAGGGGATAAGAATTAGAAATAAAGAAGAGTGGGAATGTATAAAGGAAAAAGGTGTGATCCTGTTCCCATTGACATCAGTGACAAAACACCTATTGTTTTCAGTGGGAGTAGAAACAGGCCTGAAATGAAAAGGGACCATGCAAAGCATCTTTATACTGTATGTTGGAGTTTAGACTTTATTCAAGGGGAAATCTGTGCTCTTTAGAATCTGCCTGACCCTGCATTCCTTGCACCAAAAACTCCCTTTGGGATCAATACAGAATCAAGCCCGTTTGTGATTTCCCCATGGGTCCTCTTGAATTACTCTTCATTCTATATGATTTCAGTCCAGTTCATAATAAAATTATTCTGTTCCTTGTGAAGCCTGCATTATGGATGCATGGCCATCATGTTCCTGTGGAGTGCTTGTTTTTTTCCTGTAAATGCAGAAATCCTTGTACATTTGGGAGCTTGTGAAAATAAGTTTGAAGCTGCTAGACTTTTCAGCTTCACAGTTTAAAGGAAAAACTAAATCTCTGGCTGTGGAATACTCCCACTTTTGCTCAAGTTTTTGACAATGAAACTCATTCACGCAGGAGAGGACACTTTCCATGTGAATGTGTCTCTGTGCTACTGTCCCACATCAAGTAAGATAATTCCAGAGAGAAGGTTTATTAAATGCTAGAAAATTAGTTTCGGGGAGGTCAGTGGGAATTCTGGGTGTACAAGGAATGCAGGATTGTTGTTTATGCACGGCCCCAAAGTGTGTGAGGTGACTTACAGAACAAATAAAAAGACACTAAATAAAGCTCTTAGCCACAGAGTTTACAGGTGAAAGGCCCAATCCTGAAAATGCATATGCATGTAACTGTCCTTACATGAGTAGTTCTATTTAAATCTGTGGGACTGTTATTCCTGGTAGCTAGCTTGCACCTGGTAATAAGTATTTCCAGACTCAGGCCCTTATTTTAGATGTGATACAAGGGGGAGAGAATAACAAACAATAGGGGAAAGTGGGTAAGGATGGAAAATGGTTACAGCAATAGAATCACATGGTTACTCAGTTTTGTTGCATGCATATCTTGATGTGCTCATGAAGTTTGTATGTATTATATAAGCTCATGTATGCATATATGTGTGTTTATGCATAAGTGTGTGTGTCTATGTCTATGCGTGTGTATATGAGACTGTGTGTGTATGATTATATATATGGGACTAACTTCTTATATGTGACAAGAGAAAATAGCTTTTTAGAATGGGTTTCAAATGTATTTTAATAGACTAAGCTAAAACTGATGAACTTCTATTCATGCCAGAAAATACTTTCATTTATTTCCCACACTATATTTATTTGATTCTCATTACTTTTAGGATAGAGAACAGTCCATAAAATGTCATGTTTACATGCAAATATTATTTTTTCTACAATTGTTTTTGGAACAAATAATCCAGGGATTTAAAATAATGCATTACATCTTTATTGGGGGGGGTGGGGGGAGAGAAGGACTAGAAATACTTACAATTGTAACAAGATTGTTCTCATTGTCTTGGTGCTTTAGTAATTATGCTGAACATGGGAAATAAGTTTTTAAGGCCCTGAAACATCAGGGCAATTCCATTTGGAAGGGATGTGAATCACATTCCCTTTCTTTTCATCTTTCTAGGGGTCAGTGTTTGAAAGCAATCTCATTTTTAGCTGAGTGAGGGCAGGAAGCAGAAAGCTTTGAGGGTCTGATCTTGAAGTCAGGGAGAGTTTTACCACTGTCTTCAGGAAGTACAGGATCAGGCCCTGCTCTGTCAACGAAAAGGACCTGAACAGCAAGGACTACATCCATTTAATATTAAAACAGATGCATAGCTTTTCTGCTGTCTAACTGCTAGACCTTGTATGGTAACCGCCTATTTCTCCTCAGAGTAGAGCAAACCCAAAAGGTGTGTTTACTTAATGCTGTGCCTGGTAAAAGTTAAAACTCCCCATGCTAACCATGCACATATACCTTTGAGCTGGGACACTGAACGACAACATAAACGGATTAGGGTCTAGAAAGTAAACAAACAGGCTTTTTAACCTGTCCCTGTTCGGGTAGCAATAAGAGAGTTTTCCAGCTCTCGCGGAGTCATTCTCTTTGCTTGCATACAGCTCATTTCGTTCTGGCTTGATGGGGGCAGAGTAATTGTAACGTGGACTATTGAGAGGTATTCCTTAAAAAGAACAAAAAAACGTGAAATTATAGTTTTTCACTGGACACTTTAAAAAAAATTCCATATAGACATCCATTCTGTCTGTATACAGTGGTGAGTATATAAAGAAGAGCATAGCTTGGTTTAGCTGATTGTTATTACTATTCAATTTATTCTGCATTGGTTTAATATTAAATTCTATGCTGGTATCTTGTGTTATATGTTTACCAGTAGTTGCAGGGCGCCAAGAATATGTCAGTCATCATATACGTACATTGTATGTACACATCTGTGTGTGATCATTAGAATACATTCTGTTGGTATTTAGGCTGTGATTCCGTGACATCAGAGGCAATGTAATTCATCAGATCAATAAAGTATCCAGGTTGAAATGTTAGTATTAAAGTGACCTCTTCGCTCTTTGCTTACATTCACCGCTATGTTAATTACAATCAATGGCAATGTTGTGTTGCCTTTTTTCCCTTATGTTTGTGAACTGCAGTAACTGTTCTGCAAGACTTCAGCTAAAATCGCTTTGATATATTCGATTGTCTATTAAAAACAGCGGTACCCGATTTTAATGTAATAGACATCCCATCTGCCTTCTTGCAAGCCGTTTTTCAGCACTGGTTTCCAAGTTAAATATAGTGCATTTTATTTAGAGACTAAATCCGTTGCTGTCCATCAAAATCGGGGTTGGCGTTAATCTCAGCAGTTTGTACCCTCCTGTTCGGCATTCCAAGTGTCTTGTGGTTTGTGTTCCAGATTAGGAGAAAAGAAAATAGATATTTAGAACCAATTCAGGGCACAATTATTAATTTCACTACATTTGTCTGTATTTAAGAATTTCCTTGTAATGACAGAGACATAGCCTGTGCAAATTTCCACTATACAATAAAGCGTTTTTATTTAAAATGGACGCATTGTGATTGGCTACGTTGCTTGTCGGCGGATTGTAATTTCGCAGTCTGAAGGGTTCAAAGTCTTGTGTTTAGCATAAACCATCAATTAAATCGATTCCTTGCTTGCAACTTCTTAGCAACTCCGAACAGTTAGACTATTTTAAAAACTCTACAGGAAAACCAGAAAGTCTTTTAAAAAACCGATTCTTGCGAATTGCTTTGATTGTCATCGTGTGCCAGATTCTTTTAAAATGTACACCAGATTTGATCTTAATATCCTGATCCAGGTCAAATCTGATATAACACATTTTCTCACCAGAATAAATCAGTCTCTGTCAATCCTTCTGACTGAGAGTAAGTAATATTTCCTGAGACAGGGTTATTTAAATAAAAGTGATTTCCCTTTTCACCGTTTCCTGAATTGTGGCTTCATTCTAGGAGGGAATTTCTTATCAATATCGTTCCAATGCTCTACACCTTACAATGAAGATCTGATAGTCAGTAATATAATTTAAAGATATACGGAACTGAGGCCAGATCCTTCCATTGAAGTCTATGAAAGTTTTGCCACTCGCTCTAAGGGAGCGGAATCAGGTCCTTGCAAATATTTCAGTATATAAATTGCCTTCAGTCCGCCCCCGTCCCCCGCCCCCGTACATTTACTGTATACCTTGAACTTTGCCCAGGGAAATTGCTCTGTGTATTTCTTCATTTGTTTTGTCTGAGTTTATTACAATTACACAGGGCTTAGAAAGTGACAATGTAAAGAAACTGGCTATCTGTGATCATCGTTAATTCAGTTGACACTGAAAGAGACATACGAATATTCAAACTGAAGTTCTGTGCTCTCTGAGCTGCAACATGACATTGATCGCGTAGGCAGAACTCCATACTGAACCTCCCTGTTTAAATGTCAATGGTGTAGAAAGCCTCTGTGTTACTTACAGTTCTCTTGTGTTGTCAGAATGGACACATTCCTAGCAATCACCGTAAAAGCCTCTAATATTTTAGATCTCGGTTGATTATAGCGTTAAAATGTCCAGGAAAAAAGCTGAACGACTCGCTTATTACCGTGTTTTTGTCTCCGAGTAGGCTCTGGTTGACATTGGTGAGATTTGAGTGAACAGCACCAAACAAATAATTTCTGTTCTCTCCTAGTGCCTGGGTTTAATAGCAACATTTAATTATCAGGATTCAGGCAAATACTCTGGGCAGACCACAATATACTCACCTTCTCTTCTACTGAAACCTGCTCTACATTTCCTACCTCTGTCCTAGGAGTCTACCGCTCGGTTTGATCTTAAATCCCAGGCTGTCAAAAAAAAAATACCTAGGATAGCAGAGTTTCCTCTTCCACAGAGTGAATCCTTTAAAAGAGCCGTGCGCCCAGTTTAAGAGCAGAAAGGGGAGGAATCTGCAATTTGGAGGAGGTGATGACACACAGAACAATGCTGTTACACCTGCACCAGCTCTGGCTGCGGAAATGCCTGCGAGGAAGAGCAAGCAGGCCTGCATGGGTGGTCAGAAGAAATAGATAGCCCAAACACCACAGAAATTAAGAGACCTCTACGAGTGAACACAGAATCCCCATGCAGCAAACCTAAGTGCTCCGAATGCACAGCTGTCTCCCAGCTTCGTTCTCCCTTGGATACAAAGAATGTTCGTGTTTTAACCTAATGGAAAATCTTGGCTTGTTTACTTGGGAAGATGCACGTGGGCGATTAATTAGGAAATGAATCGCTAATGTTATTTCTCTGTATTAACTACACATCGGCGTTCAAGAAAAGCCGAGTGTGTATAATGTAGATATAAAATATACCCACATAAGATATACATTCCCCATATATTTATATATATTTATATTTATGTAAATATATTGTGTCCATTATTTTTCGTAACCACATTTGTACCCAGCAGGATTACAGTTCTTAAAGATCATATATTTTCCTGAAAATGTGTAATATAATTTGTGTATATATACTGAATGTTTTATACTTGTACTGAAATGTTGTTCTGAGTTTTTTTAAATGTATCTGTACATAGACTGGCATTCGTGCGTCTATATTATGAATGGCAGCATACACAAGGGTGTGTGTACATGTACGACGGTCTATAGGTGAGTACAGAGAAATCTAAAGATGCAGATAAACATTTCTATAGATGTAATTATAAAATATATCAGGAGCTACACATTAGACGCGTGCAGGAATATATGCTCTTGAAGAACTGCAATCCTCCTGGGTACAAATGTGGTTACGAAAAATGATGTGGCAAGCCCGCGGCGGCTGGAGGGAAACGGAGCTTCGCAGTGATTCCCCTTCGTGTCTGCAATTCAAGAAAGTTAACGCTGCGGTTATAAAGAAAGATGCTCCGTAGCATCCTGAACCTGTGGAATTGGGGGACGCTGCGAGATAGATAAGTATAGGGCTCACTAATCGTGCACTCCGGGAAAACCCACTAGAGACCGAGAGTTTTTCCCGAGCAAGTTCTGCAAGGTCACTGTTTTCTAAGTTAAAAGGAAGCTCATAGCAAGAATTAAATATGTGCATAAAAATGCTAGGAGACTTAGTTTAACCAGATCTTCGCATTTTGATGCGCACACTCTTTGGATAACGTAGTTTTCAAGGATTGGTTCAGGAGAGCCGAAGTTTGTAAACACAGGTAGCTGTAGTTATAAATGACGGCTCAATATTTAAAATGGCAGCGAAGGAGCAACAAGGAGCCTCGAATTTAGAAAATAAGCAGGCGAGTCCTCGTGCATTGTTCCTTAGAACCAAACCGAATAATTGCTTGCAAGTCATCACAAAATAACGTTTTAAGTAATCCACCTCCATTTGTGCGACTGCAAATGGAGCAGCTTTCGTGACTGACTTTTTTGTACAATACCTTTGAGACGCTTCTGCCGGGTGGCCAGTACACGCTTCCTTCTTGCTGCTCAGAGTCGCTTTACCTGAAGATAAAAAAGGGAGATAAAAATGTCACAGGCACATAGAAAATTCCAGTTAACCGGAGAAACAGTTCAACTGTGTAGTCTGGATCTCTCCCAGAAAAGATTCCACCCTATAATCTCCCCCTAGTCCCTTCCTAGCCTCCTTTTTGTTCGCTTATCTGCGGGGCCCTTTAAGGTTTGTAGGTAAGCAAGCGCTGTCTGTTTTCGATCACGTTTTTATGCTCTGGGTGAAGAAAGCCCTGCTCCGTCCTGGACCCGATCCTTCAGCCTTTACTCTTTTAATTCCGTGTTTTTTACTCGTGTGTGGAAGGGCTGCGAGAACCGAGCCCCGTTTTATTGTGCAACAGATTTAACAGGTGTGGGTTGGGATTTTGTTTGTTTTTACTTTTTTCGACTGTAATCAGTTATCTGGGCACTGTGCCAAGACTCTAGTGAGTATAAATGCAAATGTATATATAGACATAGACATCTGAGAATGGGGAAAGAGTACCCTGTATCACAATCAGTTCCCACTTACAGCTATTGATTTCAGTGTAGGGCTGTGGATTCGGTTTCTAGGCTGGGAGTGGAAGTTTGCAGCAGTTTGCACAGTAGGCATGTTTGAGCTCACTTCCCTGGTGCTAAAATGAATGCCTGTGTCAGCCAAACCCAAATAACATAGTAGGTTTGCAATGAAATTTGGTAGCTTCCTTTTACTGCTGATAATATGGTAGCCTTCAGAACCTCATGTTACTATAGTACTTAGCATTTCCCCCTCACTTAACTGGACATCTGGGTAATAATTCATCCACCTTTCACTGAGAGATCATCTCTGTCTATCAGGACTTCCTCAAAATCTCCATCTGAGACAATTATTCAAAACTGTAGCAGAGAAAGTTGCGAGAAGACTTCTTAAAAATCAAATGTGAAATATGTGAATAGATCGAGAACGTTTAATTTAAATATACGTGGCCATTTGATTTTTTCAGTTTAATACCCACTCTTTCTCTCCTTTTGCTAATAGCTAATCACTGGGGTTTAATTACGAATTAGAAATGAACTCGACCATGCCTCTCTGGCTCCCCCGCTATAGGGGAAAGGGTTCCTGACGAAAGCGGAACTTACAAATCAGAAAAGAGCAAGTCCTTGAGTGCATTGGAAATCTGAGCCTCCGGAGCCAGAGACGCGTTGCTGTCTCTTGAAAAACAGGCAGGGCTAAGAGAGAAACTTTACCAGCTCCTGAGGGAAAGGGACTCTGAGTATCAGCTGGCTCTGGGCGCAAGTTTGATCCAAATCAATACCAAGAAGGGACTGACTCTGAGCCTCTGCCTGTGGGGTTGGGCTTCAAGCAGCCCAGCAAGCAGGAAAGCTGGTTCTTTTCCCCCTGGGAAGAAGAGTGGACTTGGGTGCCATGATGGCCAGCTACCAGGACCCCGAGGAGGACCCCGTAGCCCTGATGGCTCATGACACCAACGCCAGCAAGGAGGCCGAGCGAGCCAAGGACGAGCTGAGTCCGGAGAAGGGGGCCGAGAAGCCGGACCCCTCTCAGAAGCCCCCCTACTCCTACGTAGCTCTGATCGCCATGGCCATCCGGGAGAGCGCCGAGAAGCGGCTCACGCTGTCCGGCATCTACCAGTACATCATCAGCAAGTTCCCCTTCTACGAGAAGAACAAGAAGGGCTGGCAGAACAGCATCCGCCACAACCTGAGCCTCAACGAGTGCTTCATCAAGGTGCCCCGCGAGGGGGGCGGCGAGCGCAAGGGCAACTACTGGACGCTGGACCCGGCCTGCGAGGACATGTTCGAGAAGGGCAACTACCGACGGCGGCGGAGGATGAAGAGGCCCTTCAGGCCGCCCCCGACCCACTTCCAGCCGGGCAAGACCCTCTTCAGCAGCGACGGCTACGGCTACCTCTCCCCGCCCAAGTACCTGCAGTCCGGCTTCATGAACAACTCGTGGCCGCTGGCCCAGCCGCCCGCGCCAATGTCCTACGCCTCCTGCCAGCTGGCCGGCGGCAACGTCAGCCCGGTCAACGTGAAAGGACTGTCGGCCCCGGCCTCCTACGGCCCCTACTCCCGGGTGCAGGGCATGGCCCTGCCCGGCATGGTGAACTCCTACAACGGCATGAGCCACCATCACCACCACCCGCAGCAGCTCAGCCCCGCCAGCCCCGCGCCGCCTGCCGCCCCGGCCCCCAACGGAGCCGGCCTCCAGTTCGCCTGCGCCCGCCAGCCCGCCGAGCTCTCCATGATGCACTGTTCCTATTGGGACCACGACAGCAAACACAGCGCCTTGCACTCCCGGATAGACATCTAGAGACCCCCGCCCTCCTGTCTGTCTGTCTCTTGTTTCTCCTCTGTAGTGGCGGATTTGTCTAAAGCGCTCTCTGTGCCAAAAGTGGGTACAGCGGGAAAATGTAAGCCCTGCTCCGCGTTTGGTTGAAGGCAGTGTAAGTGTTGAACTTTAAAACCCCTCTAGCTGCAGCGACAGATCTGTGTGATCCTGTTGGAGTGTAAGGTTATCAAGCGATGGCCGGTTTGTCTGACTTATAACGGGGGGGGACTGACTTTTCTTTTTAAAGCATGCCATTCAAAATACACAGTTTTGTCCTCAAACGTATACTCCATTTTGTAATTTGGCACTATTATTTTTGGGCATTGAGGAAAGTAAACTGAGGGGGGAAATAGAAAAACCACCAATTCGATCTCCGCTAATTGTAGATTTGTTGCTGGGACAGGCCTATCCGCTGTGTATCACAGGACTTTTATAGTCTGGAAAGAATTGCACTTCTTCAAAGTTCTGTCCTTCTGTCAAAATAGTACTTACTTGGGCACTGTTTTTAAAGCAGAACGCATGCCTACATTTCATAGCAATGCTGTTGATATTTGAAACAAACAAAAAATAACAAGAGTAACTTGTGAAATATGTCGGCAGTGATATAGATATATGTATATTAAAGTAGAAAATGTCCTGTGAGGTCTTAAGAGTAATTTTATACAGGTCTAAAATAATATTTTGAAGTTATAAGAAAAAAGACGGTTTCCGATAATAATTGGGATTTTTTTCCATGCGCATTATTATTATTATTAAATAAAAGTTAAATTTTATCTTCATATTGTTGACCAAAAACCTCCTGGCCCCAAATGGAATCTTTGGTAGGTCCTGCGTTTAACTGCTCAGCATCTTTCTTACAAAGTTTTGGTCCTCCGACTTTAAATAGATTAATGTGAAAAAAATAGATGTTTATAAATATTGGGGCCAGTTCATAGCGATTTTATAAATGTTTATGTAAGCTGATAGATACTAAGGCATAATACCATTTTGGGACCAACTTTTCTAGAGTAAACTAGCACTTTTATTGTATTTTCTAGCATTGTAAAGTCTCCAATAAAATGTTTTCTTTCTTTCTTTTAATATTGTTTTATTTTCCTTCAGTCCTGCGTGCTCCACTGGGGATATGCAAATCCATTGAGAGATTCAATGCAAAATATTTTAATTGGCTTGAGTAGTTGCAGAGATTCCTAACATTCTAATATAAAATGCAAAAAAAATGATGTAATCAGGGATAGCATTGTGTATAATACCCATCTAGATAGACGTGTGTAGAGTATATACAGTTTATATGCAGATTACTCACGCTTGATATTTTTATTCCAAGTCTAAATAATTGAAATGTTCTAAGCAGCCAAAACTTAATAATTCTATTTTTAAAATATACTGAAGACAGTCTTTCTTTTCTTTGTTGTCATGCAGAAATATTAAACTTTAGTCTCTTTCCTATATCCAGAGTCCGATCCTGCACTCCTAACGCAGACAAAACTCCACCTGAAGTTCTTTAGCTTCATTGGGAGTTTTGTTTGAGTAATGATTCCCAGATCCGGCCTTAAAGGGTATTATGCTTTCACAAAGCCAGTCATTTTGAGCCGCTCCAAATTATCTAGCAGAACAGAGTAACAACTGCTTTGATTTCACTGCTCTTCTGCGACCATATTTGCAGAGGTAGATAATACGGATTTCGTGTCCTCTTTTGCAGCTGTGGTAATGTAGGAATAAACAGCTGTGCTATTTGGATTAAGCCAATAACAAATTCGAACCCCAGTTTGACTCTTTCCTCTTCTGCTAAGGGTACCAATTCCATAAAGGAAAACTACACTGCTTGCATAACTGATAAACGTAACAATTCAAAAAGCTATTAAATTATGCCGGAGACATGTCAGAATTGTTTTGTTATTGGAAGATACTTGGAAAGCATATCCTCTTTAAAATACTGTGCATTCTTTACATGCCCGCTGTTTGTTGTGACTTAGAAAGCTTCTAAACAGCAATTCAGTAATGCAAATAATATTATCTGCTTTGGCAGCTGCATTACTCAAAATGTTATAAGGTGGCAGTGCATCCTTTTTTATAACCCCAGGCATCCGAATTTTATTTGTCCTCGGAACCTGACTCTATAGTATTTACTCTACGATGTTGGTGGTTATGTTAGCAGCTGTTTCTGGGCCTTGACTTTGCTTTAAAGTCTGTCTATACTTGCTGGCGACAGACACCTTCCTTGGTTATGCAATATATTCTTGAGAGTTAAATGGAGACTGAGCAAAGAAATTCTTGATCAGGATAAAGTTACTTCCCATCGATTTCTAATTAACGAAGGGCCATGAATGCATAGTGCAGTGAAGATATAGGAGGTTAGTTTTGTCATTGTTTTATTAGATCTGTTATTCCTACCGGTAGCAATGGAGTCCCTCCCTCCCTCCCACCTTCTAATTTAATGTGATCTCTTTAGCACGAAAGGAATAATGTAGATAGGTAAATTAGGGTGACTGAAAAGTATCAATAACCTGGCGTGTTTGTGTTAGTGACTGTCCTCATTTAAAACCCTACAGTTTGTTTTAAAAAGCTAGGTGCTTTCAAAATCCTCTCCTTTCTTGAACGAAAAAAAAATAATAACCCCGACTGAAAGTCTGACTGCATGCAGAAATGCTGTAATAATCCTTTATACTAAACAGGTTAGGGTTAAATTATAAGAGATGAATATAATTAGATACCATTTCACAACACAACATACGTAGAAATTATTATTATTTTATTATTTCTGTGCAATTTTAAGCTAGTGAGGGTTTGAGTGTGACAAATTATGCAGCTATGTCCCATAACCACATTATTGAGGACCGAGCTGGAAGAAATCCTGGCACGGACTGAAATTTCAGCAGCAAAATAAGGGGGCTGAGGTATGCCGAAGTTCCCAACTCCTGAGTTCTGTTTAGCCTACTCACAGCTTGCTAACACGTAGCACTGGTTTGAATGGCATTTCTGACTCCTGCAACAGTGTCCAAAAGAGACATTCTGATTACAAGGACTTCCTAATCTTCCTTAAAATCAGTTCAGTGATGCAGTTTCCTCTCTATGTAATACCCTTCCATTTTGTCCGTGGGCCTTTGCAGACTCTCTGCGGGGGATAAAGGTGCAGCTCTTAATACAGAAAGAGAGCTTTCCCTTTATTTTCAGGAAACTTTGCTTCCACCTAAAATAAGCCCCTAGATAACATTCCACTGTCAGGCGTTCAGAGGGTAGTTCCCCCTGTCAACAAAGACTGGCAGTCTAGCATTATTAACAATGTCTCTTACAAAATAACATTCGCCCCTGCATCCGAGATCTGTTATCAGATGCACAGGAAGAGGCCAGCCCTGCATTCTTGACGCATCCAAACCTCAATGCCCAAAGAAGCCTCGATATAGACGGCACACGCACAGCGTATGTGCAACTGTAAATTCCTGTGGTTTTGGTGCTCCTTGTGTGTGTGGAGAAAATCAAGATGAATACAATCAGCACAGGCCTGAGTATCTGAATAGTATCTCGTTGAATGCTTCGTTTGATAGATTACTGCTTATATCCAAGCCTACCTACCCTTTTCTTGTTTGTGGCAGAGTAATGGCTGCGAAGCCTTGCCAATGAAATGTTTTTAGGATTAAGCAACCACCTGCACGTTTTTAGTCCCAAATTAGGCCAAAAGATGCCTCAGGCTAGGAAAGCCCTTGCAGTCATATTGAATATAGCATATTCTGTGGTGGGATAAAACACATACACACACGAAGAAAAAAAGGGGGGGGGGCAAAATATCCTTTGGTGTAACTTCACTGATGTAAATTTGCCCAGGAACAATGAAGGGGGTATTAGGGAATACTTGTAAGGGTTGGAACAAATTGTAGCTAATATTCTATGCTTCTGATCTCTTTAAAATGACACTGACCTTGATCTCAAAAAGAGATTTACATCCTTCAGTCATCAGCTTTTTCTCTTTCAAAGTGGTCTTCACCAAAATGCCTTTTCATCTTGTAAAATGCACACAAGTCACCTTCGTTAGGGAACTACAAATTCCCATGACCAAATCTTATTTGGCAGTAAATTCCTGACACACTCTTATTAGGGTGAACTTTCTAACGCAGATGTTCTGCCTATCGCTGATGGGGCTGGCATTGGAAATAAAATAGTAGATTTGGTGCTTGATCCTGCGCTTCTCAATCAAACAAAACTCAATGGGAGCTCAGCCTGGCAAGCGACTGCAGAATCAGGCCCCCGTTTCATAATGCATTGTGAGACCATCTGCGTTCATCCCATTTATTTTTGTTCGAGCCTTTTCACTTTAGACAGAGGGGGGAAAGGGACCATTAAAACTAATCGCCATAGAGGAAATATTATTTAGTGCATACGCACGTCTGAACGTTTTCATTGCACTCTGTGCAGCCTTTACCATAGTATCTTCATTTGCCATAGTGTGTTCAATTTACCTTTAGTGGGCCCGATCCAACGCCTATTGAAATCAGTGGGAGTCTTTCCTTTTGAGCTCCATGGGATTTAGATCGATTTTTAAGTTGCAGAGTCTATTTTTGTTTGTTTTAGTTTTGACCTAATGTAAGTTTTCACTCCAGTGGTTGCAGATAGCAGCCCCCAGTATTTTATCACAGCTGGGGACAAAATATTATAACAAATACGGATGAGAGGAGAGTCTGAAAAAAATCCATTTCTTTACGGGCAGGAGCATAGATGTATTGAGTCGGCAGTGAAATATTGTAAGCGGCCTAGGTACTCAGGAAACCACTGTAAGTACATAAATGGGTTAAGTCTCATGGGCTCTTCCTAGGACTGGACTGTAGGAAAATCAGGATGCAAATCTGGAGGGAAAAAAGGAAACGAAGCAGTGTTGTCTGTGCCTCTTACAGGTCCCCGGGGGTTAACGTGGACAATATAGATCCGGACAGTTGCTCTGGCTGTCACTGTGTTTGTGTCTCTCTCTGTCACCCACACAAATATGTGCATTTGCAACATACCTAAGCTGTATTAACTGTCTCTTTCCTTCTGGAGGCTGCATTTGTTTAGAGCTTAGTCTGAAGGTGAAGTGAGTGTTTACCAGAGTTTCCTCTGTGGATTTAAAGGACCTGATCCAAAGACCATTGTAGCCAATGGAAAGTCTCGCCTTTGACTTGGATGGGTTTTGGATCTGTCTCCTAACGCGGAGGAGTTTATTACTCTCAGCAAAACACGTGGTATATCTGATTTCCACCTATTTATTGTTTGTTTGAGCTCTATGTTTTGTAAGCAGATTTATATAAATTGATCAGAATAACGATGGCACATTTTGATATTATAAATTATTAAAACTGTAGTAGGGTGATGTGTAGAAGACCTAGACATAGCATTTTAATATCTTGTTCTTCTTTTTTAATGCCTTACGTTCCCCCCATGCAATTTGAAGTATTTTTGTGGGGACGGATCTAGATCTTATAGACAAAATGATGTAGTAAGCCGTTACAAAAATATCGAAATAAAGGGGAATATCATAATTCGATTATTTCTTCTAGAAGAAGAAAAACTGGCTAGGAATAGATGAAGCAGGAGCTGAACGAATTGTTATGCCAGATACGGATAAAATCTGGGTCAGATGATTTCATTATTATTAATGTTGTTTTTCATGTATCGTTATTATAGAATATTAATGTGTCAGTGTCTTCTTTTTGCCCCCACGCTAGTGGTCAGATCCTGGCTTCCATTTGGACACAGATCCTTCGCATCTCTTTTGAAGAGTTCTGTTTTAAAGCTGCTGATAGGACATGGCTAGGTATTATTGTGGTGCGATCGTCTTAACTAACCAGTGCAGTGGCTTTGCATAGATTTCATTTACTGTTGCGAGCGAGAGACGCTAGATGGATAAAGTATCAGGGGGTAGCCGTGTTAGTCTGTATACACAAAAACAACAAGGAGTCGGGTGGCACTTTAAAGACTAACAGATTTATTTGGGCATAAGATTTCGTGGGTAAAAAACCCACTTCTTCAGATGCCCAAATAAATCTGTTGGTCTTTAAGGTGCCACCGGACTCCTTGTTGTTTAGATGGATAAAGAGCTGTTAGTGGAACATCTATAATTAGTCTTTAGTAAACCAAATAACGGATAGCCAGGAGGTATTCCACCAAAATACCCTAAAGATAATCTGTTGGATTATCACATGAGGTTTTTTGTTTTACTTACTTACACTATTCCTAACCTAACGTGTTAATACTGTAGGGCAGGTTAGAATCGGATAACTGCAAAACTAGCTTCAGGAATCACAAGACAAAACAGTCCAAGGCATAGTTTAGTACAGTACATTAATGTTGTGCGTGTTATTTTAAAATATCCAGCTTCTGCTGAGCCCTGAAATCAAGCACGGGAGTGAAAATCAGAAAATCCATTAATCCTGTTTGTTTGCTTGCTTGTTCATTAAACTATGAGAGATGCAATAAAAATACTTGGTATTACACCAACTGCTCTTTGGCCCATTCAGCTGGTACTAGTCAGTCCATGATCGATATTTTAAATGTTGAATGATTGTTTCCTTTGATACGATTTTAAATTTTAAAGTAAACCCGAAATGTATATTCTAATAAGAACAGGTCTGAATTCTTGTATTAAAACCTGAAAATATTAGAAACTAGAGTTTTACACTAGGGAATCTTTTGTGGTAGTTTTCCTTCCAAGGTTACCTATCTAAAATGACCACAGACAATTAAAAATATAAAAATATCACTCTACAAGATATAGCATATGCTGGCGTTTTTCTCATTAAATAAAGAACGGTGAATACTAAAGTTGTGATCTAGCACAGCAGCCCATAGCAGAGAGGTGTCACGCCTGCTTCTGTAAAGGTGGTTTCTGCCCTTCTTTAAAAACAGTGTATTCAAAGTCTGGCTTTAAATGTGACTGTATTGAGTCCCTCCTCTCTGTAGTTGGTCAAAGGCTCAGCGTCAGAATTGTTATTATTTTTAGATTTCCATGCAGTTCAGAAGTGAGCAAAGGGTTCGATTCTGCAGTCCTTACTCGGGCAGGTTTCCCATTAACACGGAGATTTTGCCTTGGTAAAAGCCTGCAGAGTCGGTTCCCAGAAAAGGGAATATTACATGATAGGAAGGGGAGGCGTTTTGTAACTCTCAAAACAAGGGGGCTTTCCTTTTGTGTGCTTGTTTTTGTTTCCCTGAAATTTGAAGCATAGCATGCAGCCTGGGTGCTTCTGGTATTTATAAAGAAATACCTGAAGCTGCCCAGAAGTTGAAAACCTATCTCGCATGGCCTTTGTCATAGTCAGATAGTGTTAAGCACGTGCGCATTCCTACATAAAGCTCTTAATGAAGAATACAAGCCTTGCTGTGTGTATCGGAGTCAGTGCCACACAGGACTAAAAGGGAATTCATGTCTGGTCCCCAAATATGGACCAGTAAAGCAGCTATTTTGCTTTGTAGTGTGTGTATTCAATTGACATAGCATGGTTCTGATCTACTGGGTGCATGTTATATATGAGACACCTTTCCAAAATATATCCTCTAGTTCAGCCAGAATTCACGCTCATGATGCAGGAATCACTGTGTGCATTTCTTTGGCCTGTGTTCTGCAGTAGGTCAGGCTAGATGATCATACTGATTCCTTCAGGCCTTAAAATCTATTAACGTTTCCCCAAATGTGTAATTACCTGAGAGAGCTGGAGCTATCCTGGCTTCGGGGAAGTCTGTTTTTGTTTGTTTGTTTCTCTTTTTAAACTACTGTAAAAAAGGGAATTAAATACATAAAACCTACATGGAAGTGGCTGAAACATGAAGAAAAACAAAAAGCTAGGAAATTCTAAATTAAGCCTGACACGGTGTCCTTTTGTCCTTTTGCTCCCCCCACCGCAAGGGGGTTAGATAAGGATGGAGTGTCAGCCTTAACTGTGAATTTCCTGGTTTGTGTGTGGTTTGTAAGCACATCATCATCCTCACTCCAGCGTCTTTGTGTTTAATGTATATGCAGTTCTGGCCAAGATTCCTTCAGATGCCAGTGAATGTCCCATCTGTAATGTATTTAGATACTTGATAGCTGATACAGTATCTGGAGGAGATGTTACACGTTAGGCTTAAAACAATCTTTCCTGCTATTTTTAAATTACTGAGCTAATTATTCCCACCTTTGGAAGCTGTTTAAGCAGAAGTTTGTTTTTACACTTAATTACATCTCTCTCCGTCGCCCCCAGTAGAATCTGATCAGTTGCAGCTTCTCAGTCCCCAAACTCGATTCTAACAAAAATAGGTTCCGATCGGCATATGGCTAAAGGATGCAGCCTGTCTCCTAATACCCCTTTGTCGCTCTGAGTCACTTCGCATTTACAGTAAATCCATTTCCACTCCCAGTGCTAAGATTCTTGCTGGAATTTACATGCTGCCATTCCTGGTACAGTAGGTTGTTTTCATTATCATTTTCTATATTTTATAAACAGAGGTCGCAACTGAAAGTAAACGTTTTCAGTTTATTAACACATTCACCGTGTTACAGTTTACTGCGACAATGCCCCCTTTCCCTTTTGCTTATCACAGCCCTTAATTTAAATACCAGCAGTTGCTCCTTGCTCTCATAACAAATTTAAATCTTCGCGGGAGAAATGAAACCGAGGGGACATGTTTAAGGTGAGCCCCACTTTGCAAATTTTCGGAAACGTGAATTATTATTGTAACGCTTTTTTTCAAAACAAGGTAGGAGAAAATGCACTATTCATAGGGCTGTACACAATGTACACACATATCACTGGGGCATCGGGGCTTTGTGCACTATGAAAACGGGAGTGCTGGCGTGGGAGTTAGTCGCTCAAGGATATAACACCCAAGCTTTCCTGGGAACGGCAGAGTGCGAGAAAGGAAAAGCTGTAATTCCCGCTTGAACCTTTTTCTTGACGGCTGTTAATAAAACAAAGCGAGCTACCGGTCAAAACTGAGTAAACAACGGGAAAAAATACAATCCGCTTTGGGGAAGGCGGCGAGGTCTTTCTGGGGTGTTCACCTATGTGGCTAACAGCAGGGCGTTAGACCTAATTACTATTGTAGATCTGATCCTCTTTACTTGAACTCTTCAGTGAAGAGCAGACAGATCCTTGCAGGCTTTACTCAAGCAAAACGCCCTTTGTCTGTGATTTCTAACAGACTTAACAACCTATGATCCATTTCCAGCAAGGGAAATTTTCAGAGGTAAAATATCATAAAAACATACCAAGTTGCCCGGTTTTAAAGCTCTGAATGACCAGAACGTTATTTTCAAATAAATCCTGTTCCCGCTAGTCACTAGCAAAAACTCCCACTGAGTTCAATGGGAACAGGATTCTTTATTAGCAGCAAACCCCTATCTAAATATCATTTGGTGCAAGGACTGTGTTGAGGTTTCTGGCTAGGAAGCTAGAAGCTTTAGGAGCTCTGAAAAGGATAATTGGATTTTGCTCTCAATCTGTTTAACTCTGAACCTGAAGCTTCTTTCTACTAAATAAAGAGCAACTGAGTTCCCCTACAGACTAGAAAGCCCATCCTGCTGTCCTTGCTCAGGCATGGCTCCCACTGCAGTCTCTGGCTGTCATTTCAGAGAATGACACTTCACCCTGGGTACCGTTAGCTTCCAAGATCCGTTGTTTGACCAATTATGTTTGTAACGACCAGATACTTTTTTGTAGCAAGCAATTAACTATGACGTTAGACACATGTTCAAAGGTGTTTTGTAAACAGCCGGGCTCCTTGAGTGGTGCCTTTGATTTTAACATTTGTTTGTCAGGCTGCAATCCCTGCCAAATCCAAACTACAGAGGACTACAGTCGCGACTGCGTTCATATTTTAAAAAGTCTAATTTTTGCATCAATCATCAGTGGAAATCCAAAAGGACTGCGCTTCAGGGAGTCCACGGGAGCTGTGTCTGCTGCAGAATCGGATCCTTGCTTCTCTGGAAAACGACTTGTTAGAAGACTGAGTAATCATTTAAAATATTGAACCAGATGCCACCATTCTCTCTCTCTCTCTCTCTCTCTCGTCTACATTCTGATCAAAAGCTCTGGACCGCTTAAAGCAATCGATATGGGTTTGTAGCATTAAAAGGTGAACGTTTTCAAAGGGTCAGCAAGGGAGACTGACAGCAAGGGAGACCCAGATGTGGTTCCTAAGGAATCTCAGCCTTTGCTGATCCCTGTAGCATTCAAACGATATGAAATAATTTCTTTTCTCCACTCCAGCTTGGCCCAAATCATATAAATATTCGCTTCTTAACAAAGGGTCTAATCTCTCAGGACACACGAATCCCAAACTCGCCCTAAATCAAAGGGGAGTTTGTCCTATGGGAGGATTGGGCCCTAACGACTCGATCGTGGGAGGTGCTGAGCACCCCTTTGTTCAGGTCAGTACATCCAAGGATCGTGCCCCCAAATGCCCGAGCCTGCAACGTTGTACTCAATCGAGTAATCCCTAATTCAGGCGAATAGCCCCATGGAAGTCAATAGGAGACCGATAGAATTACTCGTTCGAGTGAGGATTAAGATACCGTAGGATCACACTTCCATGTGGAAAAAATCAAGAAGAGGGACTGGGGGCAGGGAGAGACCTTAGCTCATTATTACCCGCTGACACATTGGCGTTATGTATTTGCTATCAGTGACTCAGTGCTCTGGTGGGTGCATCCGAAATTGAACGTACTAATAACTGCAGGCTGTAGTAGTTAGATCGGATTCTGAGGGAGGAGGGCTGAGGGAATGACAGCAAGTCCCACTTTATTGATAGTGTAGGCAGACGCAGGTGTGTTTTGGAGAAGTTGGGCTCGGGGCCTGATCCTGCAATCGGCACATTATTCCTGCCTAGATCTAGCACCCCTGCTTCTTGAAGGTCAGGGCTGGCTGCAGCAGCTGCATAGAAATCTCTGTTGCTTTGTCTCTCTGGCCTCCCTACCTGCCCTGAAAACTGTCGAGGGATATGATCCTTTAGTTCACCCCCACGGTGATCCATCCTCTGTTTAAATCTGATTTAATTCTCTAAATAGCCTTTACAAATATAATTAATTGAGGAAACCTCTCTCATCAACAGCCAGTGGAGATTTTTTTTAAACTGTTGTGTAAGGACTTTTAATACACTGTTACATAAACGTAGGCGATTGAGGAGACGTTTGGCAGTTTCTGAAGGACTTCCTTTTGGTAACAATACACGAAGGAAAGGAAGCAGGCCCATTGACTTCAATAGGATTTTTGTTTGATCAGGATCGGGAGCAAACCGCATATTTTAGGTTATGCGAGCTCTTGCAGCGTTTCTTCACCCTCCTAGATGTGGAAGCTTTGGATCAATTTTGCAAGCCTTACTCATGTGAGTAAATCTTATAGTGAAGTCATACCTGATTAAAGATGGTTTAGGTATGCAAAAGTTGTAGGATCGGGGCCTTTAGGACTACATCATAAACCCTGAAACTTTTTCCTCATATTAATCTGACAGTAACTCCCGATTGGTTCATTTGGATTTGATGTCACAACTAAATTCAGGGAATGGGTGACAAATCACTTGCATAGTATGTCAATCCAATGTAGTGTTGATTGTATGTAGCAACCTTTTTTCCCCTTACTGCAAGGGACTGATATTTAAGAAATGAAGTGAGCTTCTGTATCTGTGCAAACATGCAAGCAATTCATCTACTATTTTGACAAATATAAATAAGGCTGGTGACTTACAGTCGTGTAGCCAGAAAGAGAAGGATTTATTCTCTCAGCTATTCAGCGCACCGTGCGGGATCTGACCTTCTCTTACACAGAGAATTTGTCTCAGTTTAAAAGTTACACCCCAGAGTGCAATCTCGCTGTCCCAGCCAAGGTAAACTGCCATTGAAACCAGGAGAAGTTTTGCCTGGATGAAGCTGCAGGATTTTACCCTTGCTATCATTTGCTCTAAATCGTCTCTGAAAATCCAGCAGCCTTTCACTCCGCTCTTCCGTTAGCTGCAGGTCTGTGTGTGTGAGAACATCAGAGCGTTTCTATTTTGGTCGCTTTCTGGGCTCTTACTCTGTGTAATGTCAATACTGCCCTCTACCCGCAACAAACAGCATTTGCACGCAGAATATAACGGCGTGTGTGTGGGTGGGTGGCTGCGCGTGGGTGGGGACGTGAACCAACATCGTGAGTATGATGTATAGTGCATTGGGTCTCACAGCGTCAAACATGGAGCAGATGCTACAATGATGACTAACGTGTGGACTGGGAAATTAATTGCTTATATGGCAACCCCCCCATTCTGTTCCTTCATTGCTGTCACAACATTGTTGTATACCTGTGTGGAGTTGTGCAGTTCCGGGCTTAGCAGGAATATGCTCATAGCTGCAGCCACGTCCTCTTCTAGGGGAGGATGAACAAAGGAGGCACAAAGCGCGAATCAAGGTGCTTCATATTTTACCTTGCTCTTCCCCGCCCCCTTCCTTGGCTCACGTTGTTGTGTTATCCAGCCTGATTCCTGGCATTCTTGTCCATGTTTTAAGCGGTGAAGAAGTCATTTCCAGTCCCATGGTCCGAGTTTCACCCTGAACTTATTGAAAAGAGAGTGTGGGGTCAGTTCTGTTTATTATACAACCAATTAAAACAGGAAAATATGCAAAGCCCTTCATTCAGAGAGATCCGGCCATTGTTATGTCGAAAATGAGAGGGGTTTTTTCCTGAAACAAAAAAATACATTTGTTACTTTTGAAAAGTGTGTGTGTGTGTGTGTGTGTGTGTACTTTCTCTCTCTCCTAAATAATGCCTCAATTGACCTACAAGCCGGGGCACGGTGGTAGAGAAATATTTCACATCTCTCCAGTTTTCAATTGCTTTATTTTTATTTTTATTGTGCCAAATCGGAGAATTAGATCCCCACCCCCACCCGTTTGGTACTTTCACATAACTCCCTTTTCCACGTGCAGAGAGAAATAGCCAAACCTCCCGTGTCTTCGCTCTTCACATTCACGTGTGTCTGACGCGCCGAGCTCTGTGAAGGTGTAACGCGCTGGGGCTCTCCATAGCCTGGGGGCGCGGGAGAAGAGCGCTCCAGTCCCAGCTTGCACTGGGCAATGTTTCCCCTTTCCCTTAGCGCCCTGGGATCCCTCATTTTCACCCCTCGGGTTCTGTGCTGTTTCCTGGTGAGTTTTTCTTTGTGGGGGTTCCCCTGGCCGGGTGGGCTTTCTCCTGCGTTAAGTAGTAACGTGCTTTACAGGGCAGTTTTCAATTAGAGCTAGTGACATCACATCAGCCTTCCCTTATTTAAATCCTTTTGCCTTGTCAGACTGGTGACTCAGCTGTCTTTATAGGGAGTTGTTTTGGAAACCTGAAAACAGAACCCCCCCTCCCCCAACTCTGCTCTTTCTCCTTCCCCATCTGTTTTTAGGCAGAGGAGTGGAAAATAAATAACATTTTCTTTATTACCTTTAAAGAACAATCAGACAAAACAACAAACACCAGTGGATGGGGGGTGAGTAAACCCTGATTGTTCAAAGGCTCACTGTTCTCCCAGGAATAGTCCCATTGATTGCAGTTGGGTTACTACAGTAATGTGAGTTTAACATTTTGGACTAGGATTTAGGCTCTCTAGGTTCAATTCCCAGCTCTACCCCAGAGTTCCTGTGTGACTTTGGCAAGTCACTTAGGCCAAATTTTCAAAAGAGGCCTGGGCCAGATTTTCAAGTGCTCAGAACCTGGAACTGGAGCCAGATTTTTCAGAAAAGCTCAGTAGCCAACTTGTACCCACTGTGCTGAGTTCTCCTGAAAGCTGGGCCGGTAGTTTCTGCTCCCAAATCTGTAAAATGGGGGTAATGTAATGTAATGCTTGCATCCTCCTCCTGCCTTCCCTTTGTCTTGCCCATTTAGATGGCAAGCTCTTCAGGATAGAGTTTGTCTCTTGCACGTGTTTGCACAGCATTAAGCACAATGGGATTCTAGTCATGGTTTCAGCTTCTAAGTGCTACTGCACTATGAATATAAAAAGAATAATGATGGCATATGGAAAGGGCTTGATGCTAGAAATATCAGTGAATGCTAATAAAAGGAGCCAATATGCAACATTTAAAATGTGGACACATTCCTTTAATCTCCTCCTGTGCTAACCATTCACTGGGTATTGGAACACACAAAAGCAGGGCAGTCAGAGAGAAGATGTCTTTAAGTAAAAATCACCAAAACAATTGCTCAGACTGACCTAAGCAAATGAATTTATTTTGATCCTTGAGCTGTACTGAAAACATTAGACCTGCCCTCTTGTGATTGCTTACAATGTATTACATAACAGCCACCCTTCTGGAAAAGTGAAAAGAATTTCATAGGACTAAACCAATAGGATTCCACAAAAATGACTCTGAGAGCTTATCTCCACTGAACAGCAATGCACACTACAAGGGTGTAATTTCTAAAATGGACTAACCTGTTGCAAATTAACTGGCTCATGTAAATCCTGCTGGTGTGCACTAAAGGTTTCCTAGCATGCTTTAATGTAGTACCGTTTGAAACAGCACTATGTTAGAGCGTACTAGGGAACCTTTAGGGCACACCAGCAGTGTGTATACGGACCAATTAATGCGCAACATGCTAGTGTGCTTTAGAAATCACACCCCAGCAGGGTACGTTGCTGCACTGCATAGATAAGCCTTCAATGTCACGATGGAAGATCAAATCAGAGACAGGAAAGCTGAGGCAATCAATGAGTTCTTACCATTTATTTGGATGGATGTTTTATTTATTTATTTATTAAAGTTTAGAAACCTGATGTGTGTTTATTAGTCAATCAAGATTCTGCAGGATTTGGGAGACTGGAAAGGAATTCATTCAAAATAAATTGCATACTGCCTCTAGTAGAATTTGGTTTTCAATAAACATTAGTACTTATGTGACCATGGTTGAGGGACTTAAAAATCCCTTGATAAACAGCATCATTTAGATGCCAAACCTCATTACGCTACAAGAAAGTTTTACCGTGTAAGTATTTTTCTGATGTGTGTATCTTTCAGAATGGACATTCTCCGGTGAGAAAGAGTTAAGACAAAAATAACATGAATGCACAGTGAAATGTAACCACTGCCACATTTTCCTTTAGGCTGTCCAGCTCCAGGTGTACAAAGGATCCCTTTCAGGAAATCTTATTATTGGGATTTCACACGTAAGTTAATTTTACTTCTGCCTACAGACAGCTCTGAGCCTCTAACATGGGCCATCATCCTTGTGCTCTTAAATGTAATGAAAAGTGCAAAGACGTGAGCCACAATTTGTTACATTAAATCAACACATACCCGGTTATAAAACCTGCAGTCGGACACACTTTTTAACCCTTGACACACAGGGCCTGATCCAAAGCCCACTGAAGTCAATGGAAAGACTCCTATTGACTCCTGTGGGCTTTGGATCAGGGCAATGAGAAAGTTAAGTTTTTCCTTTTATGCATATGTTACCTAGCTTCCCCTGATTTAGTGTGGTGTACATAGCTTCTCTTAGTGAACAGAGGAAAATTTCAGATCCAGAAAACAAAATACTAATTGAGGGCAATTATAAAATAGTGAATAGAAATGGGATACTTTATTTCTCTCTTAAACAAAATATTTTTGTAAAGTAATGTAAGCTTAATTAAATTAAGGGAGTAAAGTGTTAATGGTGTAATGCAAGTTAAGTAGTGCATGCTATACAAATGTCCATTTTGGCCTTGAGGAGCACTTTACTGACAATAGATGTTAACTCTTTGTCAGCTGGCCAAGGGCAGGAAAAAACAAGTAAAATGGTCTTACAGTTGAATCATCTTTCAGGAGGGGCATTCACCATGGAGGAAGTCTCGCATAGGTATTAAGCTTAAAGGCACACAGTCAATTGCAAAAGTTAGTTTGAAGTATTTTCAGGTATTACACATGCCCCAGAGTCCCTCTGCCAATATTTATGTTAGTCACATTTTCCTATTTTTACCATGCTTTCTTGTCTCCTGTTGTTGTTCTGAAAGCAAACAACGGAGGACACTGGTAAGTCAAACACAAAGTGCTGTCAAATGCCCTAAATCAACAAGTTGAAAAACAAGAGACCAATAATTTGTCACTAATCTTAGGTGAAAAAAATCAGACAAAAGTGTGATTTTAAAAAAAAGTTAATCATGTCTCTTATCACGCAAATTAATTCACCTTAGATATGGTCAAAGAATACAAAAGGTGACATATACACATTTTGGGGAATAAATCTGGCAAGTTTCCTCTGCTGTCCTTCATGGTGTGTTGTTGGCTGTTGTTTGTGAGTATGTGGCTGACTACTGGTTCATTCATGAAAATGTTAATAAGTTTAAAAAGTTTCATGAACTGTAGCACAAATGATTATTCATCTGAAAATTCCTCCTACAAGTGCACTATTCATTATTTCCAGTTTAACATTCTCCTATTTCAAAGTAAGACCTTGCAGCAAAGAGTTGACTAGTTGTATTCACCTTTAACTTGATTTTTTAATAACCATTCTTGCTATGTTTGCTAAAGAATACATATGTTCAAAAAACAGTTTGCTGTTAGTCCTTCTTTTCTTCTCAAGCCATACCACAGTGAAGAAGGAGGGCCAAACACTGATTGGGATCAGCAGCTGTACTTCCCATTAATATCAGTATGAGATGCATGCCATTGGCACTTTAATTTGTGTCATCATCATCACCACATGTTTCCATGGCAACAATCTAATGTCACCAATGTGAGATTAGAAGATCATAGCTGGATCCAGCAGAAGCAGAGCTTTGAGAGGAAAAGCTCTTGCTATAAATCCAAAGGGTATACAGAAATTAACTAGCAAAGTAAATTACTCTAATGTTCCCTCCCCTGCCATGTTCTTTCTCCATTTCCTAGTGTGCCCTTAAGATCTCCACAAATTTTTAAAAGAAACAGAGGAAATATTGAAAGTATCAGATTAATTTATTGTTAATACAGTACCATCAAACATTTGTTTTCTTGCTGGAATAGCCTTTTCCCTTGTGCTCTAAATCTGATGTCCCATAAAACGCCGTCTTTTCTTTTGTTTAATCTTGTTTGGGAAGCCTCCAATTTTGCGTTTTTTGATAAACTACTGTTCACTTCAGCCCAGATGAGTAAAGTGCTGGCTGGGACAGTCACAAGTTACCCTGAAATAGAAATGGGAACCACTTGTTTAAACATCCTAGAGTCCCAAGACTCTATAAGCAATCACAGAAAGAGATTTTTTTCTTTCTTTTTTTTCTTTTTTTTTTTGAGTGAGCGGAGAGTAAGGGGATTATTATAGGGAAGAATGTCTGCTTGGGCTGCTACAAACACCATAAGATTTCATTTTATTTTTTTTTTCCCATTAGCTTTTCCATTCCTTGAGGAACAATTTTCAGTATCTGAATCAAAGAGCATTATTTCAATTTTGTTGTGTTTTATCTTAGCCTTTTTTCATGTTTTCATTTTAAAAGTGACAGATTTGGTAAAACCCTCAACTGTTTCCCATTAGGGGGGGGAGAGTTCATCAGTGTGTCTTTCTGATGTTCCACATTACACATTGTAGAGTTTAAAGCCGGAAAACACACTAAGTAGTTACAGTTGGCTTGATGTGTAAAGTCCTTATTTCTTTATCATTCTGAGTTCTGGGGGAGGTATCGGAGAGAATATTCTGGAAAGGGATGAGCAGGTTTTGGTTGCACATACTTACATCTTTAAATCAATGAGCCAAATTTTGCTCTCATTTACCTGAAGTAAGTTCATTACATTTGATCCAACTGGTCCATTTCCTGAAAGGTCTAGCATATGAAAGGAAGATTTTCAAACTGCCTAATTGTCAATGTAACACTTGTAAAGTGGATACAGGCCCATACATTTTTGCCTTACATGGAGCCTTATTATAGCGATGTCCTCTTCTTCGTGAAATAACATCCCTGTAGTCAGATTTGCAGTTTGCACACTGTAATGCACTGAGGGTGAAATCCACTGCTCTAGCATGTGTACTCCTGTATACACTTTAGGGCAGTGGTTCTCAGCCACAGAGGTCTTCTAGGGGGTACATCAAATCATCTAGATATTTGCCTGGTTTTACAACAGGCTACATAAAAAGCACTAGAGAAGTCAGTACAAACTACAATTTCATACACACAATGACTTGTTTATACTGCTCTATATTCTGAAATGTAAGTACAATATTTATATTCCAGTTGATTTATTTAATAATTATATGGTAAAATGAGAAAGTAGGCAATTTTTCAGTAATAGTGTGGCTGTGATACTTTTGTATTTTTATGTCTGGTTTTGTAAGCAAGTAGTTTTTAAGTGAGGTGAAACTTGGGGGTACACAAGACAAACTCCTGAAAGGGGTACAGTAGTTTGGAAAGGTTGAGAGCCACTGCTTTAGAGTGCTGCAACCAGACAGACAATACATCCTATCAAAAAGGGAAAGTCTATCAATTTGTAGTTTCTGGTGTTTTTTTGTGAAGTAGTGGTGGGGCTTGGTTACCCACCCGATATTAATTACCTCTGGTTCTACAGTGGATGGTTCTTGTAGCTGAGATTGAATTTGTAGTTCTAGTCCTGCTAGCGGATGGGGCCATCGTTGGTTAGCCTCAGGTGTTAAGACTTGCTTTGATTTTGATTTTTTGTTAAGATTTTCTTTGTTTGTTTTTTTTAGATGAATTAAGAACAAGTCTTAAATGTGTTGCCTTCAGAATTTTGGATTCAGAGAAAATATGCATGATAAGTTATAGCCTATCTACAGCCATATATAGGATAGGCAGCAGGTTTAATACAAACAAGAGGAAGTTATTTTTCACACAATGCACAATTAACCTGTGGAACTCATTGTCATTGGATGTTGTGATGGCCAAAAGTTCAAAAAAGAACTAGATACATTCATGGAGGATAGGTCCATCAGTTGTTATTAGTCAAGATGGTCAGGGATGCAGCCCCACGCTCCAGGCACTCCAAAACATCTGACTGTCAGAAGCCCGGAGAGGGAGACAGGGATAGATCAGTCCAGGAGCACTGTTCTGTACTCTCCTCCTTAAGCTCTGGTATGGGCCACTGTTGGAGACAGGATACTGGGCTAGCTGGACCATTGGTCTGCACCAGTATGGCATTTCTTATTCTCTTTTAGCCTATTGGTTCACCTTTTTATGTGTGAAGTCATGTCAAAGTAATCCTAGGTTTTTCTTATATGGGCTGAAGTGGATTAATGTATATCTGCTTGTAAAAATATTTTAGAGATTGGAGAGATCATTTTCCAACAGCAAAGGAATGAATTATTGCCCATTATTGGACATGGACACAGCTGCTTACAAGATGTTTTGATTATAAGAAAATATTGAGGAATATCATGATGGATGGAAATTTCTTCTAGACTACATGAGGTCTTTAATACATCTTGAAACTTCTGGATCACTTGGGATGTTGAACTGTACACTGTTGTGCTAGTCCTCTCTTGTTCTTAATCTCACCTTCACTTCTTTCACACATCCTTCTTTTCTCTTTGATAATACTTCTAGCTTTTGATATTTTATATTGTTAAGTGGCAATAATACACCATGCTTCATTATATCCTTTGTGACACTTGTCTGTCTCTCACCCTTTTTCTTTTATAAGTCAAATCGCTGTTAAAAAAAATCTTCATATGTCTTTATCCTAAACCCTTGTCTTTATACCAAATGCTGCATCTATGTCTGCATTTTAGCAGTGTGAACAGTTTTAAGATGGGATTTTCAAAAGTGGTCAGTTGGCCTAACTCTGTTTGCATTGATTGCTTTTGAGATAAAGTTAATCAATTAAACACCAACAAATCAATATGCAAGGTGAACACTGTTGACTTACATAAGATTTAAATAAGTAGTCTTCAATGGATAATTCTTCCAGTAAAGACATGCATGTGATAGAGAAGTTTTAAAATAATCTTTCTTTTATGACTGAGTTCTCTTAAGTGTAATGGGACCTTTTACATTTTAGAAAAATCTCTTAAGTACCTATAAGCCAATGTATGGAGTTTTCCATTTAGTGGTAAATCTTCATTTTGTGTTTCTTAGACCTAAAGCAAGTCAGTTTGCAATCTACAGATTTTGATCAAATCAGAGTTTAGGATGGCTTGAGATGCAAATGAGGAAAAGAAGATATGGGCAATGGAAAATATCCCCTTTATTACTTGCATTCATGAATCTGCAAACAGAGAATAGCTGCTAGTTTACAGCCACAATTCATACAACAAAATACAAAATAAGCCAAGCAAAGGACTCACACGGTGACAGAGTATTCTGGAACCACTCTTTTAAATGATTTTATGTGAATTCTGATGTTCCCATAACATAATCAACTATCTCCACTTATTTAAAAGAGGAATTGCATATTTGTAAAATAAATGAATTATTAAAATTCATTAAAAAACCCAAGTACAGTGGATTGCTGTGAAACTCGAGATACGGTGAAATCTCATTTATTATAAAGTAAGATGAAAATCCTTTATTCTTTTAGTCTTACATTAATCCATGATGCCAAAGTCAGAGAAAGGACCTTTGGCAACTTAATTTCACACTGGGATTTTGAATGCTTGCCTGTGCACCTGCTTGTGATGGAGAAGGAGTGTCTGGGTCAGTTTCACGTGGGCTGGCTCACAGAGTTATAATGGGTTGGGCATGGGACAAGCCTGGGGAAGAGCCACAGGATCCATTTCTATGTGGCTCTCATGACTCCAATATCCCATTCAAGGGGCACAGAAAGGTTGCAACCACTAGTCAGTCCATAGGCTGCAGTGCTGCATCCTGGCTCTCGGGTGAATGACATCAATTTCATCTTTGTGATGATAGATGTCATAGAGGAAGATATATAACTATGTTGCTAGATTATCTAGAGCCCAGACACTTTTCCTGAATAGAGCCCAATTGCTCAGGTTTTACACTGGAGTAGTGGATTTCACCCTCAGTGCATTACAGTGTGCAAACTGTAAATCTGACTATAGAGACATTCTGTTATGAAGAAGAGAATTTTGCTAAAACATTTCCACGTTAGTCAAAAATTTGGGGGCCTGTGTTTTCAAGGGTCTACTAACAGTGAGGCCTTCAAATTTGAGCTGCTCAGGGCCTGATTTTCAAAAGTTCTGAGCACCCTCAACTCAAACTAATGTCAAACTTGGGAACTGAAAGTTTCTGAAAGTTAGGTCCAAGGTACCTCAGTTTAGGAATCCGGAATCAGAGGGTTCTTTTGAAAATTTGGCTTACAGGAAATGTTCTTGTTTTTCTTTTAGCCATTATTTATTTGTATTACAGTAATACCTTGAGGCCCTAAACCAGATTGGGACCCCAGTTTGCAAACACGTGGTAAGAGCCACTCCTTGCCCTAAAGAGCTCACAGTTAAAATAATTCTGTGATTTTTTTCAGAATATTACTTGTTCTTAAAGTTAAAGAAAAATTTTTGCTTATGAGAAACACGAGGGGCCTGATTCTTAGCAGGTGTCAGTTGCTGCATTGAAGTTAATGGATTTAATGCTATATTGGTTGAGGATCTGGACTTATACTAGTGCATGCAGTCAGCAATGTCTCTTTTGTTTATGCTATCCTCTGTGTCACTATATTAACTAATAGAATAACTGTGATGATATGTTTATACTTTCCATACCGTATTTGCTTTCTCCCAGACAGTTGAACGGAATGATGATTTTCTGTGTTTGTAATCTATTACTTTCTACTTAGAAACAGAAAAGAAGATCCATGTACTGGAAACCTAGTTGGGGGAAAGTGCCTTAAGAGCGATTACATTCGATGATTAATGGGAGGAGCACGTGTGTGCATTCTGCCCCAGTGGCTCTGACACAATATGAGAATTATTTTTCTATATCACTTACATTATAGTCAAAATGTGAAATGAGCTCCATGTGGCAGCGGTCAAAGGGGGGGGGGGGGGAAGAAGCACTCTCAGAAAGTTTCAGTTATCCCTTGAAGCTATATTACAACATATACTAGTCCTAATTGAATCAGTGTGAGAACCTTTCCCCCTCCATTTAAATCAGTGCAAGTCTCTGTCCACTTGCCTCTTGAGACACATACATCTGATATGAAGAAAAGTGCAGAGGACACCAACACCTTTTGTATGACTTTAACATTTTGTTTAATACTTTAACTGCTAACAAAGGAAACTTTGCTTCTTACTCTTCCCGAGCCTTCCCCCCCAACATCCCTGTGACAGCTTTATCACCAGGGACTGATCCTACAGTCCCTGCTCATCTAAGACTGCAATAGGTGAGTCAATGGGAGTTTTGCCTGAGTAAGAACTGCTACATCTGAGCCTAAATCACAATAAGGTAGGTACTGCTTTCTAGTAAACTTGCTGTGAGTAGCCTAAGAGCCTGAAAAGTACTAAATAGTCATTAGGAGTGTTGATGATGATCACTCTGGGGATTGTGGTTGTTAAATCAATGAAATGAGTCACATCAAACTAGCTGTCTCTTTAGGAAAGAAAATGTACTACTCATTCAAAGAACAGCAAGCATCAAGGATAGCAAATGAGAATGATTAAGAACTGACTAAGGAATGGTTAACTTAAGAACAAAACAATATAGTAATACAGGGAATACTGATGTCCAGCTGGGAGAAAGTGTTGTTTGGTGCTACACAGGTATCAGTTTTTGGACCTCTGCTAGATGTGACTTTCATGGAAACATCAATTTTTTAATTAGAGAGAGCATGGTCTAGTTTGGGAGAGCAAGGGGATGGGAGTTATGGCTCTTGGGTTCTGTTCCAGGCTCTCCCACCAAATCCCCGCTTAATCTTGGCAAACACTTAACCTATATGTGCTGCATTTTAACCTTATGTAAAATGGAGCCAACAAATAATCACTCTCTCACTAGGGTGTTGAGGCTTAATTAACATTCATAAGGCATTTTGAGAACCTCAGATGACAACTGTTTGATGTATTTTAAAAGTATTATTATTATTAAGTAACTCAAATTTAAATGACTCTCAGAAAGCAAACGACAACTAATATCCAAACACACGTCTGTTATGTAATGGCTGGGGAAATATCCGCATATGCAAAGTAATATATTAGTCACAAAAACATATGGCTCTTGTATTAAATACATGGGATGAAGACGGATTATGAAGACTTTGAAAAGGCCCTTGGTTTAAATGTATACTGCTCTCTGAAATGTCTAGATAAATTTACTGGAACAATTAAAAACGGTTAGATTGTCAGGATGCATTAGACTTAATACACTGTGAAAGAAGGGTTCCAGCAGGAGGGAAGAACACAACATAGATAGAGAAAGTGCTAAATAAAAGGGTGGGGAGAACCAGAAGTAGAGAGGGGAGGGACTGAAAGAGAGAAGCAGAAGAGAGGAAAAAGGAAAGAGAAAAGGAAAAAGAGGAGAGTGAAACTAACAATAATAGTAATATTTTGCACCTACTATATCTAGCAGCTTTCACCAGAGTCTCTCAAAGGCCCAATCATATCCCCTTGATCCATACATGGAAAGACTTTGTTTTCATGGATCTCACCACTCTGGTCTGAAAAAGGGAATCCAGCTACATCTACAGCACTGTTCCCTCTTAGTCAAGCAGCAGTGCAGGACATGAACTGGGCAGGCTGTGGAAGAGTGGGCCAGGGACAAAAATCCTCATCTCATTTGCTCCACTGAAGGATAACACACCCAGTGCAGTATATTACCTTTTGACAGCCCCGTACCCTAGGGCCATCCATGCTGCTTGAGGGCCACACCTTTTGCCCCCCAGGAAAAGGAACAATGCCACTCCCTCAATAGAAGAGTACACAGCACACTCTTCAAGGGGACCCTCAGAGTTTCCTGCCCCCTGTCACTGAGCAGGGGTATAAACCAGAGAACAGACCTGGTGAAGGCCAAAAAAGATGAAAGTGTAACACAATCAAAGTGGTTTACAGAGGAAAGTTACTTAGGAGGATGCATGGGAGGGCAGTAGCTGCTCCACCTGAACATTCATAGCAGTAAAATCACTACAAATTTAAGTGTGCTAATATTCTCCCTCTGCTGAGCTAGGGGCTTCCTACTGCAAACACTCATGCAGAAATGGTTGCTCTTTGGGACGCCATTCAAGAGCACCTAAATACACACACAAAGGAGTAAATGTTTGCAGAACCAGGCCTCAACATACTTCCAGGTCCTGCATGTGCTCAGTGTGCAAAACTCTCCCTAAAGTCAGTCACTGGCAGAGGTACACACAGAGCCTCTCCAGGAACAGGCCCACCGCAGATAAGAAGAAGATATAGCACACTTGAAAAGGCTGTACCTGCTCCCAGAGCTGTTCAAAGTTATGTGTAATGTGCTGTTTTATTTTTAAAAGCTGAACTTCGCTTCAAGAAATCATAGGAAATACCCACAGCATTGTGTTGTCCTGGACACTGGTTAGATCTTTGACAACCGCTGTCAGTGATGTGATTCCTAGTCATAAACGTAACCCTCTTCGTGAATTATTCTCTGGAGAAGCTTATGGTGAAGTTCTGAGTCATGGTGACTAGCACCTGACCCCCTTCTTTCCCCAAGTAGCCCCATTAATTTCAGTGGGTCTTCCCCGGCGTTAGATCCTGCTCAATGTGAGTATGTGTATCAGAACCTGAACTTTATTAAGGGACAACAGAAGAAACTTTAAAAATTCCTGCATTTTTACATTTTGTTTGCTTATATTTCCAAATCCTTTCAATATTTTAACCAGGATAATTTCTGTTTAATTTGTATTTTTCTAACATGCAAACATTTCTAGCTTGGTTTACCCAAGCTCTGCTACTTCTCTGAGAAATTTAATCAAAATGTTGCCATTTTCCCTCAACTGTCCCTGCAGTTCTCACAATTTCCGAGTGGTTCCATTATGCTACAAGACAAGAAACAGAAACCTGGATGTTTAAAATTCAACAATGTCTCATTGTCTCCTTGCTCCTGGAAAAGGGAATGGCAGAGGAAAAAACCTCCCATACATCTGTAAACAAAGTAAAAGGAAGTGAGTTCACAGTCCACTGAGAAGTACAGGACTCCCATGAAGTAAGCCTTAGTTCATTTAAGGAGAAATACTCCCCTGCCATAGTAGAGAATTATACCTTTCAGCAGGCAAAATTACAGGAGCCTTTATCAATGCAACCCTATTCTGCCTTCAGTTTCACCAGCGTAAATCAGGAGTCACTCTACTGAAGACAATTGACTTATTTCAGATTTACATTTGAATAAGGGTATGTCTACACTACGAAATTAGGTCGAATTTATAGAAGTCGGTTTTATAGAAATCGTTTTTATACAGTCGATTGTGTGTGTCCCCACACAAAATGCTCTAAGTGCATTAAGTCGGCGGACTTCGTCCACAGTACCGAGGCTAGCGTCGACTTCTGGAGCGTTGCACTGTGGGTAGCTATCCCACAGTTCCCGCAGTCTCCGCCGCCCATTGGAATTCTGGGTTGAGATCCCAATGCCTGATGGGGCAAAAACAGTGTCGCGGGTGATTCTGGGTACATGTCGTCAGGCCCCCACTCCCTCCCTCCCTCCCTCCCTCCCTCCGTGAAAGCAACAGCAGACAATCGTTTCGCGCCTTTTTTCTGCCCAGACGCCATAGCACTGGGATCATGGAGCCCGCTCAGATCACCGCGGCAATTATGAGCACTATGACAACCACGCGCATTATCCTGGAGTATATGCATAGCCGGAACCTGTCAAAGCAAAACCAGGAGGAGGAGGAGGAGGAGGCAACAGCAGCGCAGAGGCAACAGCAGCGCGGTGACGAGAGTGATGAGGAAATAGACATAGACTTCTCACAAAGTACGGGCCACAGCAATGTGAAAATCATGGTGGTAATGGGGCAGGTTCATGCCGTGGAACGCCGATTCTGGGCCCGGGAAACAAGCACAGACTGGTGGGACCGCATAGTGCTGCAGGTGTGGGACGATTCCCAGTGGCTGCGAAACTTTCGCATGCGTAAGGGCACTTTCATGGAACTTTGTGACTTGCTTTCCCCTGCCCTGAAGCGCCAGAATACCAAGATGAGAGCAGCCCTGACAGTTGAGAAGCGAGTGGCCATAGCCCTGTGGAAGCTTGCAACGCCAGACAGCTACCGGTCAGTCGGACATCAATTTGGAGTGGGCAAATCTACTGTGGGGGCTGCTGTGATTCAAGTAGCCAGGGCAATCAAAGAGCTGCTGATATCAAGGGTAGTGACTCTGGGAAATGTGCAGGTCATAGTGGATGGCTTTGCTGCAATGGGATTCCCTAACTGTGGTGGGGCGATAGATGGAACCCATATCCCTATCTTGGCACCGGAGCACCAAGCCAGCGAGTACATAAACCGAAAGGGGTACTTTTCAATGCTGCTGCAAGCACTGGTGGATCACAAGGGACGTTTTACCAACATCAACGTGGGATGGCCAGGAAAGGTACATGACGCTCGCGTCTTCAGGAACTCTGGTCTGTTTCAAAAGCTGCAGGAAGGGACTTTCTTCCCAGACCAGAAAATAACCGTTGGGGATGTTGAAATGCCTATAGTTATCCTTGGGGACCCAGCCTACCCCTTAATGCCATGGCTCATGAAGCCATACACAGGCAGCCTGGACAGTAGTCAGGACCTGTTCAACTACAGGCTGAGCAAGTGCAGAATGGTGGTAGAATGTGCATTTGGACGTTTAAAAGCGCGCTGGCGCAGTTTACTGACTCGGTTAGACCTCAGCGAAAACAATATTCCCATTGTTATTACTGCTTGTTGTGCGCTCCACAATATCTGTGAGAGTAAGGGGGAGACGTTTATGGCGGGGTGGGAGGCTGAGGCAAATCGCCTGGCCGCTAATTACGCGCAGCCAGACACCAGGGCGATTAGAAGAGTACAGCAGGGTGCGGTGCGCATCAGAGAAGCTTTGAAAACCAGTTTCATGACTGGCCAGGCTACGGTGTGAAAGTTCTGTTTGTTTCTCCTTGATGAACCTCCCCCCCGCCCCCGCCCGGTTCACTCTACTTCACTGTAAGCTAGACACCCTCCCCTCCCCCCTTCGATCACCGCTTGCAGAGGCAATAAAGTCATTGTTACTTCAAATTCATGCATTCTTTATTAATTCACACAAATAGGAGGATAACTGCCAAGGTAGCCCAGGAGGGATGGGGGAGGAGGGAAGCGCTGGGTGGGGTGGGGGAGGAGGGAAGGACAAGGACACCGTGCACTATAAAACTTTAAAACTTTAAAAATTAGAAACTTCAAAACTTATTGAAGGCCAGCCTTCTGCTGCTTGAGCAATCCTCTGGGGTGGAGTGGCTGGGTGGCCGGAGGCCCCCCCACCGCGTTCTTGGGCGTCTGGGTGAGGACGCCATGGAACTTGGGGAGGAGGGCTGTTGGTTACACAGGGGCTGTAGTGGCGGTCTGTGCTCCTGCTGCCTTTCTTGCAGCTCAACCATACGCTGGAGCATCTCACTTTGATGCTCCAGCAGTCGGAGCATGGACTCCTGCCTTCTGTTCTCAATCTGACGCCACCTCTCAGATTCAGCCCGCGATTCAGCACGCAACCTCTCCGATTCAGCACGCGATTCAGCCCGCCACCTCTCCTCGCGTTCAAACTGTGCTTTTCTGCAGTCAGACATTGTCTGCCTCCAAGCATTCTGCTGAACCCTGTCAGCGTGGGAGGCCGTCTGGAGCTCCGAGAACATTTCATCCCGAGTTCTCTTCTTCCTCCTTCTAATCTTCACTAGCCTCTGCGAAGGAGAAACATTTGCAGCTGGTGGGGGAAAAGGGAGATAGGTAGTTAAAAAGACACATTTTAGAGAACAATAGGATCACTCTTTCCCGTTAAACCTTGCTGTTCACATTACATAGCACAAATGCTTTCGTTACAAGGTCGTATTTTGCCTCTATTTATATTGAGGGTCTGCCGATTTGGTGTGAGAGATCACTCACGCAGGGCCAGGCAACAGAATTCGGCTTGCAGGCAGCCATGGTAAGCCACAGTCTTTTGGCTTCTTTAACCTTAATAACATGTGGGAATGGTTTCAAACAGCAGCACCCTCATTTTCCATACCAAGCAGCCGTTGGGTTGGCCATTTAAAATGGTATGGCAATTTAAAAGGAGGGAGGGATGCGGTTGCCGGGTTAACGTGCAGCACAAACCCAACTAACCCCCCCCCCCCCCCCCACACACACCCAATTCCCTGGGATGATCACTTCACCCCTCCCCCCACCGCGTGGCTAACAGTGGGGAACATTTCTGTTCAGCCGAGCAGGAACGGGCACTCTGAATGTCCCCTTAATAAAAGCACCCTATTTCAACCAGGTGACCATGAATGATATCACTCTCCTGAGGATAACACAGAGAGATAAGGAATGGATGTTGTCTGAATGCCAGCAAACACCGGGACCATACGCTGCCATGCTTTGCTATGCAATGATTCCAGACTACGTGCTACTGGCCTGGCGTGGTAAAGTGTCCTACCATGGCGGACGGAATAAGGCAGCCCTCCCCAGAAACCTTTTGCAAAGGCTTTGGGAGTACATCCAGGAGAGCTTTCTGGAGATGTCCCTGGAGGATTTCCGCTCCATCCCCATACACGTTAACAGACTTTTCCAGTAGCTGTCCTGGCCGTGAATGCCAGGGCAAATTAATCATTAAACACGCTTGCTTTTAAACCATGTGTAATATTTACAGACATACACTCACCAGAGGTCCCCTCTCCGGGGTCTGCGAGCACGCTTTGGGATTCGGTGGGTTCGGGGTTTACTGGCTCCAGGTCCAGGGTGATAAACAGATCCTGGCTGTTGGGGAAAACGGTTTCTCTGCCTCCTTGCTGTGAGCCATCTCCCGTCTGTTCATCATCATCGTCTTCCTCGTCCCCAGAACCCGCTTCTGTGTTGCGTGAGTCTCCATTGACGGAGTCATAGCACAGGGTTGGGATAGTGGTGGCTGCACCCCCTAGCATGGCATGCAGCTCGGCGTAGAAGCGGCATGTCTGCGGCTGTGCCCCGGACCTTCCGTTTGCCTCTCTGGTTTTCTGGTAGGCTTGCCTTAGCTCCTTAATTTTCACGCGGCACTGCTGTGCATCCCTGTTATGGCCTCTGTCCTTCATGCCCTTTGAGACTTTTTCAAATGTTTTTGCATTTCTTTTACTGCTACGGAGTTCCGCTAGCACGGATTCGTCTCCCCATATGGCGATCAGATCCCGTACCTCCCGTTCGGTCCATGCTGGAGCTCTTCTGCGATCCTGGGACTCCATCATGGTTACCTGTGCTGATGAGCTCTGCGTGGTCACCTGTGCTCTCCACGCTGGGCAAACAGGAAATGAAATTCAAACGTTCGCGGGGCTTTTCCTGTCTACCTGGCCAGTGCATCCGAGTTCAGATTGATGTCCAGAGCGGTCACAATGGTGCACTGTGGGATAGTTCCCGGAGGCCAATGCCATCGAATTGCGGCCACACTAACCCAAATTCGAAATGGCAAAACCGATTTCAGCGCTAATCCCGTCGTCGGAGGTGGTTTAAAGAAACCGATTTAAAGAGCCCTTAAAGTCGGAAAAAAGGGCTTCGTCGTGTGGACGGGTCCAGGCTTAAATCGAGGCAACGCTGCTAAATTCGACCTAAAATCGTAGTGTAGACCAGGCCTAACTGAAAGTAGCATATGGCCCATCGAATTCAAAGTGAGGGCTTGCTCCCTCTGAAGTCAATAAAAAAATTTCTATGGATTTCAGTTGTGTGATTGAGGCATACTAGTGATAGGAGAAGTATATTGAGCCAACATCTGCCAAATAAAGACAGATAGTTAGACAAGAGATTGATCAATAGAGAAAGACAAGCCCCTCCTTTACTGGTGATGTCTTCTAATGACAGCCTTCCATAAGCCCTACAAGACCTTGGTTCCTCTCTGCCTCTTCCTTTCAAACTTTTGGCCCCACCACTGTCCCTCCCTTTCCAGAGTGTGGTTACATCCTTACCGTCTCCCCTTCCACGTCTTGATATAAGCCTTCTACATCCTGCCCCCAGCCACTATAAAAGTCCCTTTGCCTAAGAGGAAAGCCAATAGTATTAGATCTACAGCCCAGAACCTATACATCAATTTGTCTGATAAGTAGCATTTATTCCTAAAAACAATAAAAAGTTCTAGTTAAAAAATCATGAGAAAGCTAAAAAGGAAGATGGAAAGAAGTGCTGAAAAATGTTTTCTAATGGCCTCGTTAAGTTAAAAAAGCATTAATGCTTGTTTTCTTTTTTACAAAACTCTCCTAGAATCCAAATTTCAACCAAAAATAACACCACATGGAGAACTGGAGAATAAATTGTAAAAATAAAAAAGATCTAGGTCTTTAATGATCTGTGGTGTAGAATAAAAATAGCAAAATAAAATACAGAATTCTGATTCTGATTTTCAGTCCCTCACCCAGAAAGAGGCTAGAGCTTGTTGGACCGGGGAAAAACAGATACATTGACTATGGCTAGTTTTAAAATGAAAGTGTGTAATGTCATGAATATAGTCACTTTATGTAGATTTTTTATAATAGCCCCATTATTATAATGAATTATTATAACTGCTGCAATAAATTATATTTATAAAATATGGTTTTTTTGGCTAAAGTGCAGATATAATACAGAATCATACTTTTATTTTCTTCCACCAGAAGGTGGGTAAAGTTAGCTGAGCCTAACATTGTTGGGTGGAGAAGCTTGCTGTTAAACTGTTTTGTGCTGTACTCCATTTGTAGATCACAATATGTCTAGCGGCACAGATTTACGGACTCATCCCAAACCTTCTGAACTCAAAGGAAGTTTGGATCAGGCCCTTAAAGCACATTCTGTTCTTCAGCCTGTAGAAAGGCTTTGCTTTACTAGTGGCAAGGTGAAGTGCAGCATTCTGGAGAGCACATGTGGCTGCTTTCTTGCAGGGTGAATTGTGTCCTGTACGGAAAATAAATGGCAGCTCAGGTTAAAAACTTGTGCGTGTGGGGGGGATTGTTAATGGCATCTCTGAGGAGATCAGAAACGCAGATATGTGAAGTTAGTAATTTTTACTTGTTAAAATGTGAGAGGCAAAACCTCAAATATACATGAGTGTTCATAATATCTGGGCATTACAATATGTTGCATGAAGGAAAACCCCATGAGCCTTGGACACCAGCTCAGAGAGTTTAGTTCCCAATTAGTATATGGTGTATCTTGGATAGGGAAGGATGAAGAAGAACTGACAGTCACATACAAGGGCCTTGACTGCCAAAGAAGGAATACAAAAATAACACTGATTGAAAATCATGCAAGATGCAGATTTGGCACCAAGAAAGCTTTTTCCAACTCAGCACGGAACACTGGAAAAAAGGAAACAAATCGTATTAAATGAAGTCACAAGAGAGACAAAATAATTTTTCTTTCACCTACGTTTAATTTATTTTGTTCTTATTTCTGTCAGCTGTGGCAATTTATAAGTTCAATATTAATAAGATTTGGGAGCATTTGAGTAAAGTGATATGCTGAGGGCCATAGGCTCTCTGCCAGTTGAAGTGTAGAGCTGAGGACTGTTCGTTTAAAGGGATACAATAAGGCAGTTCAGCTTCAAGTTGTCCCAAAATGAAGTTCTAAATTTAATTATTCCAAACATGCCTCTTTCCAGACTGATTGCTGATGCATATTAATTATATAGTTGTTTATTTACCCTCGAGTTTTATATCCAGTCTTGTTTATAGGGTGCATGAGCAGATGAGATTTGTACTATTGCCCTCATGAGAGCACAATAGGATAGTGTCGAGGGCATCATAGACATCCCTGTGGATGGTCTTGAAAAGGCCAACAAACATGGCAGCCATTTCTCCCCTCCCCCCTGCAAGTCTCCTCTAAAAAGAGTCAGCCAGCTCCCCAAGTGTCCCTCAGCAGGGAAAGGCTCCAACTATCTCCTTAAATGCCTTCCATTAACAAAGAGCATCTACGAGCTAGAGGAGCAGTCAGGCCCGCCAACAGCTCCTTTTATTTTGCATATTAGCTTTGGACAAGATACCTCAGTCTCAAGATACTGTTGCCTTGGGCAGTATTTTATAGCTGTTTCCCTTGGCACCAGTCAATGTTTGTATAATACATAACCAACAGTGTAATGTAAGACCCCCAGCAAATTAGTGCATGTTTTATGGCTTGAGAAAAAGTACTCTTGTACAAAGTCTGTAAGCATGACTGTGGGGGCAGAATTTGGCACTATGTGAGTCAGTGTGACAGGTATGGAAGGGGGTGTCACGGACTCACAGATCGTGCCCACTCTTGGCCCCCTGCGGTCCATGGGGGGTGCCCCTTTCAGTGAGACAGCCCTTCTCGGGGGTCCACTCTCTCTCAGGGTTAGGCCCCTCCACTTCCTGGAGCCGCACCTCTCTGAGCCTTAGCATGTCTGTCTCTGCCGTGGGCCCCCTCAGGGAGTCCACTCGCTCTGGACCCCCGGGGCCTCCTCCCCCCGAAGGGGTTGATGCAACCCTGTTCTCTAGACTGGAGTGACTCTCAGCCAGCGTAAAACAGGAGGGTTTATTGAGCGTTGAACACAGCACAGGAAACTCTCTGACCCTCAGGCCTGGCCTCCCTCAGCACAGCACATCCCAGTCTCTCTGCATCCAGGTGGGCTCTGCCTGCTCCCCCTCTCCAGCCCAGAGCCCCCCCTGCTTCCCAGCTGGGCATCTGAGATCACTGGCCCCAGGCCCCGCCTCTGTCCATTGTCTTCTCTTCAGGTAAACAGCATCATCTGGGCCTCCTCTCCTCTCCACCCTCCTCTGGCTGGAACCAGCTGGTTAGGTCATGGGGGTCCTCTCGTCGCAGGCCATTGTCCTCCCCCTGGCCAGAACCGGCTGCGACTCCTGGGCTGGGTCTCCGGGTCGTCAGGTCATCAGTCGCTGGGGTCTCCATTCTCCAGGCCATCGGCTGGGGTCCCAAGTTCCCTCTCCGGTCCTCTGTAACAACAAACTCCCTCTCCCCTCACCTCGTTAAACCAGTAACACCCAGGGACACTGAGTCCCACTCCCTCTGCATGCAAACCATTGGAAAACCACAAAAAGATAAGAAAATCCCCCACTTCGTCACAGGGGGTCATGTATATTTGAAATGCAGAAGTGATGTGAATGTTTGGAAACTTAAAGGTGAGAACTTTAATATAAAGTAACTTTCAGTTCCAGGTCTATCATACTTTATGGTGTCCGTTTAATAGATTATCCCCATTTTATAAGTTGTGATGCTTTGAATACCAAGCTACCACGACTAATTATTGGTTTACAGACCGTTTTTTAGTAGTAGCAAAAATTAAAAGCAATAGCTAATGGTGGCTAGCTCCCCAGAGGTATTGGTATGCTACACTTTTGCATTTAAAGACCTTAACTCTAGCCAGATGGTTACCTTAGGAATCATATCTTCAGCCACAAGTGACTTTCCACATCTCAACAGTGCTGATGCAATTATTGTAGTCAGAGAACAAGAAAGTTGGGGAGCAGCACTGGATTTCTCATTTGGCTACACTGCTCTGTGACACTCTGTACCTTGGGGGAACACTCTGCACCCTCATGTTCATCCTTATAATATGACTGTGTGGTATCCAATGCAAAGTTTGTCATGTTGGGTGTCTTCAGAAAGCTCATGATGCACTGAGCATTGTTGTTATAGTAATGTTATAGGTTGTAATTTCATGTATATAGTTATGAGGCTGAAAATGTGTCCTCATGGCTTAAAACAAGCCCAGGCAAAACTCTCCAGGAACAGAGGGGCAGTTCACACCTCATCAGGGCGTGTATGGGACAAACCCAGCCCAGCCTCACAGGAACAAAGGACACTGGCCTAGGCAGCAACAAAGGATCTGTTAGACTCTCGAATGAGTCACCCCTCTTCCCTTGGTCAGTCAGAGACTACGATGAGGTAATGCTCACCTGACCCTGAAGGGGGGGGGCACAAAGCCAAGAGGGAATAAAGAACATGATAAAAGGGAGAGACGTTTGCCATGCTCTTCCTCTCTCTTCCACCTACATCTACAGACATCACCACCAAGCGACTGAAGCGCTGATCAAAGGGGAGAGCCTGGCTGAAGAGCAACCAGCCAGCCTGTGGTGAGAAGCATCTAAGTTTGTAAGGGCACTGAACAGGGGTGGTTCTATGTTTTTTGCCGCCCCAAGCACGGCAGTCAGGCGGCCCTCAGCAGCATGCCTGTGGGCGGTCTGCGGTCATTCCCGCGGCTTCGGCATTCCCACCGCCGAATTGCCGCCGAAACCGTGGGACCGGCGGACCTCCCTCAGGCATGCCGCCGAAGGTCGCCTGACTGCCGCCCTCACAGCGACCGGCAGGCCGCCCCCTGTGGCTTGCCGCCCCAGGCACGCGCTTGCTGCACTGGTGCCTGGAGCCGCCCCTGGCACTGAAAGTGTTACGATCAGCTTAGAATGCGTTTTGCTTTTATTTCATTTGACCAAATCTGACTTCTTGTGCTTTGACTTATAATCACTTAAAATCTATCTTTTGTAGTTAATAAATGTGTTTGTTTATTCTACCTGAGGCAGTGTGTTTGGTTTGAAGTGTGTCAGAGACTCCCCTTGGGATAACAAGCCTACTATATATCAATTTCTTTGTTAAATTGATGAACTCATATAAGCTTTCAGCGTCCAGCAAGCATAACTGAACACTGCAAGACGGAGGTTCCTAGGGTTGTGTCTGGGACTGGAGATATTGGCTAGTGTCATTCGGTTGCACAATCCAAGCAGTTTACATGCTAGAGGCTGTGCGTGAACAGCCCAGGAGTGGGGGTTCTCACAGCAGAGCGGGGTAAGGCTGGCTCAGAGAGTTGAGGATTGGAGTGACCTAGCACATCACCAGTCCAGATAACACCAGGGGAACATCACATGCTGCTGTTGAGAGGCCATTGCAGAATAAGTAAAAATTCAGCCTGTACATATTATACATCTACATAATTTTTGAACTATACCTTACACATAGCTTGCTGAAAAATGACACCAAGGTTCTTATCCCTTGCAAAAAGTGAGGATGTGAAGGAAGAAACAAGCCTCATCATATCAATTAATCCTATCTATCAGCAAGACTTCTGGTGTCACTTTGAGAATCAGAGGACACTGTTGCCTGGATGGTGTCTTTGCTGGCTAAGTACACCTCCAGTGCAGCAACCAAGATAGATGGATACAAAGGGACAAGAAGTGAATAATCATCATTAGAGCTGGTAGGGAATTTTTCAACAAAATGTTTTTTTGGTGAAAAATGCTGATTCATCAAAACTGAACTGTTTGTAGGAAAGGGTTGGTTTAATCAAATTTCCCATTTTTAAACAATTTGGAAAAAAAGTTTTTTGCAATGTCCCATTTTGACATCCCAAAAAGAAAATATTTTTTGATTGAAATGGCTTTTCATTTAGAAATTTAAGTTCATTTACAGAAAAAAAAAAAAAAGTAGGAAAAAATAAAAAGGTTGAAATCAAAACAAAATGCTTTGAAACTAGTGACATGAAATGTTTTGACTGACCTGATGAGAATTTTTTTTTCAGACTTTCGGTTTAGGAAAATTTTAGACATCGACTTTTTGTCCTGATTCAAGATGGGAAATTTTTTGAAATCTCAAAAATTCTTGTAGGACAGGAAAACAGTTTCCCACCCATCTCTAATGATCCACTTGTGATTGATGCTCTGTCTCCTGTTTAGAAAGGCTATAACCAAGAAGGCCCTTTTAATAGTATGGGAAATAAGATAGACCCCAGGGGAACCCCACCTTTCATATCTTTGATTTAATGACACATGAATGCCCATCACCAAGAACTGACTCTGATCTTTTTGGTAGGGTCTTGGATCTGTTGCAGAGTCATTCCAGTCACCCCAGCAACGTTACCGACATTTTCCCTAGTTATAATAAAAGAGCTAGGAAGAAGTGAAGTAAAGGAACCTTTCCAACCACCTCCCTCACTGCCTCTGGGATGGGAGGGGCATTTATGTGCTCATCCCCTCCTTTCCAGTTAATACCAGCATTAAGGGATCCTTCCCCTAGTTCTGGTTTCAGTATCAGCTCTGGAGTGAAGTCCACAGAGAGAGAGAGAGTTGAATTTGCAAACCTCAAGAACTGAGCTTGTTTGCAAAATATGCTTCTGCTAGTGCACAAAGCCCAAGTCCTGCAGATGCTGAAGTGGCATTAAAAGCGAAGCTGCTGCCAAATTAGTGAGGGAAGTAAAATAAAATTTAGCTATGGAAGTTGAAGATAATAAATCTCTGCCTCCTTTCATGGGAGAGCACCTAAGTGGAAATTCTACCTAGTGTTCTTTTGTATCATTTAGCATCTGGAGGTTCAGCAGTGTGGATTGGTATCACCACTTCTACTAAACTGTCCATTCGGATAGAGAAAAGTTGCTACATTCAGAATTAGAATAAAAACTGAAGCAATGCAGTGTGCATTTTCCAGAGGGGCTGGAGCTGAGGAAATTCAATATGACTAAGCTGGGGCTATCTTGAAACCTGAGGCTGCTCAAGTATAGACACAGGACATGTATCTTTTTTCAAATCCTAATTTAAAGCCATAAAAATGCATAATTGCTTCTCCAAACCCCTATCTGAACTGTGGTGTCTCAAAGAAACACTGAAATAGTATTTTTGGTTTTCACAGTTACTCTCCAAATGTGTCATTCCTGATTTCTTTCTCTTAATGTCAGTGACAGGTACTATCTAAACCTGTCTATCTAAACACTTCAGAGAGGATTTGTTATTATCGTGAACATCATTTTGATGAGGGCTTGATTCAGCTCTTGCTAAAGTCAATGAACCTTGTGACGGGTTGGATCACAGAAACCCCCTTGGGAGCTGCCGCCTGATGTGCAAAGACTACTTCTATTCCTGTTTTCCCTGCCAGCTCAGGACTCCAGCACCCTGTCTTGCTGAAGCCAGACACGCCCGTCTGCTCCAACACAGACCCAGGGTCTGAATTACTTGCCCCAAAGCTGCAGGTTTACCTGAAAACAGCTCACAGAAGTGTGCTTGTCTTTAGCACTCAGATGCNGTAGCTAGGGGATTCTTCATGATGGCTCCTCTCCCCCTCTGTTCTCTTCCACCCCTTTATATATCTTTTGCATAAGGCGGGAATCCTTTGTCCCTCTGGGTTTCCACCCCCCCTCACTGGAAAAGCACCAGGTTAAAGATGGATTCCAGTTCAGGTGACATGATCACATGTCACTGTAAGACCCCAAGCCTTCATTCCTCCCAGCCTGACTCACAGGAAGGCTTGCTTGCAAACAGAGCCCCAGTCAATTGTCCTGGTTGATGGGAGCCATTAAGATTCCAAACCACCATTAATGGCCCACACTTTGCATAATTACAATAGGCCCTCAGAGTTATATTTTATATTTCTAGTTTCAGATACAAGAGTGGTACATTTATACAAATAGGATGATCACACTCAGTAGATTATAAGCTTTGTAATGATACCTTACAAGAGACCTTTTGCATGAAGCATATTCCAGTTACATTATATTCACTTATTATGTTTTTATAAAACTATTCCAGTTACATTATATTCACTTATTATCATGTTTTTATAAAACCATGTAGACTGCACAACGTCACACTCCTATTAGCTTCAGTGAGAGTTGGATTGGGCCGTTAACAGAACACTCATTTTACTGCTCACTTTGCCCATCGGCGACAACCTGTGCTTTGTGCTTTGTGCTTCCCCCACAACCATTTTCTATTATATCCCCTTTCGTACTGGGGGTTGCTGGGACTCATGTCAGCCCCTGCTTAACAAAATCAGCCTTTCTGGCCCAGGAAGTAGAATCTCTTTTTTAAAAATGTAAATTTCTGGCCCTCCTCCTTGAGAAGATCTCATCAAATCACGACAAAAATACCTACTCTTCTGTAGTGCTTTTCAGCTGTGCTTCTCAGACCGTACACAGATTGCTAGTCGGGGGAGGAACAAGCAGCTGGGCTACCCTTTGGCATCAGAAGGCTGGCTCAGGAGAGGGGTCCTAAAGTTCCACTAATGCACATCTTTATGGAGAGTGAGTGAGTTACATTGGTGGTGCATCAAAAAGAATCACCTTGCTGACCCTTCCCCAAGCCCCCAGGCCAGCCCTGCGCAGCCTTGTGTGGTGGTGGCAGTCAAGAGTCTGTCATGTTTGGGGCAGGGGGCAGTAAAATACTATTTTTGCAGATCCACCCAAAAATGCTGAGACTGGTTTTGCTTGTTAACATTTTCAGCCCTCTGGCTGCTCTTCACTCAGGTAACTGCTGGGCCATGGGTATTGCCAGGACCATGGTAGCTGTTGCAAGGAGAACTCCTCTCCTGCACTCTCCACCAACCCTGCAGGGACCATGTGGAGATGCCCCATGTAGCCCTCACCCTGGCTGTCCTCTCTAGAGGCGTATTAAGGCAAACCCTTTATTGGTATAATTGCTACATTTTATTTCTTAAGTCTTTAACCCATTCAGGGGGTGGATTTATGCACCAGATCATTATCCTGCCTTCGTGAAAAGTATCTCATAGTAGGATAAAATAAATAGAGTAGAGAAATGGTTAACACTTTTTTCACTACTATTTCAAATATTTGTTATAAAGTTAAATTTCTTCAAATGTTTTTCTTTTTTCCTCCAGGTTTCCCGGTTCAGCAGGACCTTCTTTCTTCTTTCCTGCCTTGGGTGCCTGGCTGCCTTTTCTGCAAAGCTTGTCTAGTTCTAGAGACATTTTCACTCCACTTTCTATTGCCTAAACAGTACTGGAAGCATTTCTGACCCTGCAGGTAGATGGCTAAGCCCATGAGGAACCCCAATTATTTAAGTTAATACAGTTCCAAGTGGGTGCAAGGACCCACCTGCACACAGCGGCTTACAGGTTCAGGACCTTTGTTTAACCAGTTGTGTCCAGCAAGATCCTCTAGAGGAAGGGTCGAGATCATTTATTCTCCCCCTTCCCAAAACACCTGCAACCTTTTCTTACCTTTCTCCCCTTTCAGACTCCTTTAAAATTGTCTCTAACTGGAGTTGAGCTGTGCAGTGTAAGGCTAGTCTGCATTCCATTGAAACTCAGCCTGTCTGCTTCACTAGTGCTTCTAAGCACCATGGCCAGGCTGCAGAGGTATGTGTTACTTTCCCTTTGAAATCCCACTGTCAGTCCCCCTTCAGGCAAAGCTTCAAAGGAAAACTTGCTGTGATGCTCAGCAGAACTGGAGAAGGAGCCAGGCTGAGTCTAAGCAAAATGTTACTGTAGGCAGCTGAACTGGGGGCTAACTCCCATCTCCCAATTCAGGTTGTTACATTAAAAACCTAATTGAAAGGAGAGGGGGCAAAGAAGGTGGAAGTGCCTGGAAGCGTGGGTAAACAAGCGGGAGAGGAATACAGGCCTTGAATGCTATTGCAGCTAAAGTCTATAATATTTTAACATTTCTATCTCCATTCTAGAAAAATGTTTGAAAAGAGATGGGGGAGAGAGGTTAATATTAAGATTTTTTTGCCTTAACCAATTTTGTACAGTGGACATAGGGATTTTCCATCTTTTTGACCATCAAGACTTAGCAGCAGGAGTTGGGGCACAGTTGAGGTCACCCAGCCTATTGTAACATAGCTTTGGACAATCAGTTTCCCTCCTCCATATTGTAACTGTATAGAGGCTATCAGAAAGTAGCAGCTTTTGAATATTACCAACTTGTGATGCATTGGAATGAGTAACTTAGGGCCCTGATCCTGCAAACAGTTATGCACAAATTTACACACATTACAGACGTGCATGTACATAAAGCTCTATATTTGTACAAGTTTTAGCAGAATCAGTGCCTAAAAGTGGAAAGACTCTGCATCCCATTACCAGTCCCCTAGCCACCCACCCATAAGAGGATCTCTCTCTCGGAAGTGCTAAGACGCTCCTTGGATGCTGTGTAAACCATTGACCCTCTAGAACTGGTACTGGACTGTCACTGTTCCAATCTGACCCAGCATGTCCCCTTGTGGGCGGCTGTAATGTGGCAAATGAAGCCTTACTTGATCTTCCCCTCGCCCAGGTATCAACAAGGCTAAGCAGCCATTTAAAGTGCTCAGAGCACCTCCTTGTGGAGGGTCTCATTTATTAACAGGAAGAGTCAATGCAGAACATAAACAAAACTTTCATCCCAACATCCCAGCGGAGTGACTAGCTCATTCTTAGTTCCTGTCCCACATCTGAGTCCAGTGTTCACCTTGACCCAGGCTCTTGCTCCAGGGCTCTCTTGGTTCCAGTCTCTGCCCCAGACTTAGGCCTCTTGCCCCTACCAGAGTAACATCCTTCTCTGGAGTTTGGGGAGATCTGTTCACTGCAACTCTTCTCCAGGAATAGCAGCTGGTCCTTGCTAGGCCAGGCTGCTGGCTTGTGTCTGGGGGATGAGTGGTAAAGTCCTCTGACTAGGAAGCTTCCCTCTCAAGAAGCTCCTCTTATAGGCTCCCCGTCCTGGTAGAACTCACCTTCTAGGCTCCCTGTTCAGCCCTCTGGTTCAGGCTTCCCTTAGGAGCCTCCTGCCTCCCTTTGGAGTTTCTCTAACTAAGCTTGGGTAACCTTTCATTTGGTCCAGGTACTTGTTTACTAATCAGCCACCTGTGACAGTCAGTTACCCCCAGAAGGGGCCTTCGGAAGGCAGTCACAGGCAGAGACTGGTCACAGACTGGTCTCTAGCCCCCATAAAGAGCAGCTGCCCTGTGAGTGACAGGGATTTATACATTACTATATGCATTTTTCAGTTAATAAAATATAATCTATTATCATCTGTTGTAATGAGTGTTCATCTAGGATGCTTTTCAACATTGTTCCATTTCCAAATTAAGAAACTGTCCTGTGCTGAGCATGCTTTTAACGTTGTTTGTTGGGTTTTGCTGTTTACGCTTTCTGGAATGTTTTTATCTCTATATCTAAGTGGTTCCATATTAAGATCTCAGTGTTTTGATGAGGAGAAAAAAAATAAAATCTTCTATGCGAGGCTGTCCAAACAGCTTGGAGCAGTGGCTTTCTACTTCTGAAATAGAGACTACAGTTCTGTCAAAGGGCCTATGTGAAAATCGCTGCTGAAACTAACAAACAGTAGTCTACAGTAATTCAAGGTGATGTGATGGTGGTGGCGGCAGCAGTTTCTACATGTGACAGAGTTACTGTGAAACATGTTTCCTTTCATACCCAGAAGGCTGTGAAAAAACAAACCAACAGGCAACCTAAGCTGAGTATAACCTCCTTTCAGTGTGCACTCCCCGCTTCCATTGCTGCTAACAGGAGCTGTGCATACAAACAAAATTAGAGGAGCGTGCATCCCATTATGTTTACAGATACTGGTACTTACCTAGAAAGGACAGACTGAGCCTATTCTTGAAACTCATGACTCTTAAAAATTCAAAAGGTCTTAATGGGCCTGATCCAAACTCCATTGAAGCCAGTTGAAAGGTTTCCATTGACTTCAATGGACTTAGGATCAGGCCCTAAAAGAGAGGTTGGATTTATCAAAGCTTTACAAACAGAGCTTTGAAGTTGGCTTTGATGAAACATCTCTAGTTGCATGTTATGTTTGCAGGGCCAGTCACCAGGCTGTCTTCAGTGGCCTCACTTATTGTGACTGGGATGTGACTTTTCTATTTGAATAAGAAAGTTATGGGACAGGTGCTATGGAATCTCAGAACAATTTCCCGTTTAGGCCTTACTCTTAGGGAGCCAATAGATAGGGGGGACGGATAGCTCAGTGGTTTCAGCATTGGCCTGCTAAACCCAGGGTTGTGAGTTCAATCCTTGAGAGGGCCACTTAGGGATCTTGGGTAAAATTGGTCCTGCTAGTGAAGGCAGGGGGCTGGACTTGATGATCTTTCAGGGTCCCTTCCAGCTGTATGAGATAGGTCTATATTATTATTATAGTGTGACTGCTGTCTGGGCTAGTGGATCATAACCCATCAAAGCAAACAGGTTTCCTTGGCTGACCTGGCTTCTAAAGAAATGTTCTGTACTGGCACTATAAAATTGTGGTGCCTGGGCATCTCCTGCATTTACCCTGCATCAGGGAAGCCCCAAATTCATGCCTTACCAACACATTTTGGCTTTTTCTCTATCCAAATGTTGGGAGAGAGTCACACTCTCTAAAGTATCATGCCATTTCTAAAGCTTTTTTGAGAATCCCGTGCAAGGCCTCAGGATCATAGTTTGGGAAACAAAAGAGCGGAATCTGGAGAATCCTCAGCCCCTCCAAAACAGCATAAATAAAATAGCCATGCTCAGGCTGGCCTGGACAAGAAGGGCTTTCAATGATTTCTCTAAAAATTCACCAAGGGACTTGGACAGATAGTCTTAGGGACAAGAGGCAGTGGCGGAACTGATGGGGGGCAGACGGGGCAACCGTCTCCCCAGTGGCCCTTAGGTGTATGTGTGGTGCCTTTTCATTCATATTATGCAACTGACAAAAGGAGGTCTATGTCACGGATTTCTGCCCAGGGCTGGAACATGAAGTGCCCCACCCTTACCCTGAAGTAGTGGCTCCTATCCTGTGGGTCTGAGCCTGTCTCCCCAATCTGGGTGTTGCAGCCTGGCACACAGGGTCATGTGGCCCTCTGATCTCATGTGCCATGTTGCAACGCCACTCACTTATGACAGAAGGGCGGCTGGGCCAAACCTGAAAGGAACTGCAACTCTGTGCGCCAGATTGCAACACCTGGAGTGAACGTAGGGTGGGCTCGCTCTCCAGCCCACTACTAATGACCCATTCACCTCCTGCCAGTTGTAAAACCTGGCTCCGCCACTGATGAGAGATATGGACAGTATGAAGAAAACACACACTTGACACTGGAGTACTGGATTTTAGCACACCAGGAATTTAGGTTTTGGCCACTAGGTGGAGATAATTACTCTTGGTAAGAAACAGTTCAGTCCTTCAGACAGGTCATTTCCTTAGACTTGCAATAACTTATCTGGGAAAAGAAAAGCTACTTTTATTTTCTGACAGACTGGAAAAGGTCTATGCTTGTAGTGCCCAGAGATGAAGTCAACTCTGTTGCAGTAACAGATACATTTTGAGTAATCTGACTTTTGTTTCAGAGTCCTTCCTGTCTACGCTACATTGTATAGCAGTAGGCAAAGACGTTAGTAATAATGTACTCCGAAGCAATCCTCCCTCAGCCTACAAACGTGGGACACAGGATTTGGCTGATGGATAATAATCCTATAGTCTGTGGAAATGTATACCCACCTGGCTTCAAAGATTACTGGCAGATTGAAACAAAATTAATTGAATAAACCTGTGCACTTGTACAGCCTGGCTAAATTTGCTATGGTCAACATGGCAGTATCGTAATTGATTTACAAAAAAATCTTTTGTTTTGGTAGAAACTGCATTTTCATTTGAAGTTTTTGATTATATTTATTATTGATTGAGCCTTGACCATGTGTTTATAGCTGGGGAGCTTCATTTTAGGGATGTGAAAACTTCAACTGGATAAGTGTTGATGCTTATCAAAAAACAATTTTTTTGACATTTTCCCCCTATAAGCCCTGTCTCCATACCCCGTTGTCCACCAAACAGACTCTTCTCTCTTCTGTGGCATCCATGCTCTCTCCCCTCAGTTTGATTCTTTTTTGTCTCCCAGTCTGACCTTCCAAACTGATCTTCTGTCCACCCCCTTTATAATCTATTCTCTGGCTGATAGCCTCGCCTAGAAACCAGTGACTCCCAGTCTTTATCCCTACATTTCTTTTTTTTCTTTCACAAGCAGACCACTCTCCATTATCAGAGGGGTAGCCGTGTTAGTCTGGATCTGTAAAAAGTGACAAAGAGTCCTGTGGCACCTTATAGACTAACAGACGTATTGGAGCATAAGCTTTCGTGGGTGAATACCCACTTCGTCAGACGCATGTAGTGGAAATCTCCAGAGGCAGGTATAAATATGCAGGCAAGAGTCAGTCTAGAGATAACGAGGTTAGTTCAATCAGGGAGGATGAGGCCCTCTTCTAGCAGTTGAGGTGTGAACACCAAGGGAGGAGAAACTGCTTTGTAGTTGGCTAGCCATTCACAGTCTTTGTTTAATCTTGAGCTGATGGTGTCAAATTTGCAAATGAACTGAAGTCAATGCCCCTCTGCTATGTACATTGGCCAAATTGGACAATCCCTATGTAAAAGGATAAATGGACACAAATCAGATATTAGGAATGGCAATATACAAAAACCTGTAGGAGAACACTTCAACCTCCCTGGACACACAATAGCAGATTTAAAGGTAGCCATCCTGCAGCAAAAAACTTCAGGACCAAACTTCAAAGAGAAACTGCTGAACTTCAGTTCATTTGCAAATTTGACACCATCAGCTCAAGATTAAACAAAGACTGTGAATGGCTAGCCAACTACAAAAGCAGTTTCGCCTCCCTTGGTGTTCACACCTCAACTGCTAGAAGAGGGCCTCATCCTCCACGATTGAACTAACCTCATTATCTCTAGACTGATTCTTGCCTGCATATTTATATCTGCCTCTGGAAATTTCTACTACATGTGTCTGATGAAGTGGGTATTCACGCACGAAAGCTTATGCTCCAATATGTCTGTTAGTCTATAAAGTGCCACAGGACTCTTTGTCACTCTCCATTGGGACCCTGGAGGGAGAACTGTGCTCTGCTAGCACCAATGTCTTCAAATATCAGAGTTGGCCAAGGCTTCTTCTAGCATGAAGTGCTTCCAGAATGCATTGTGTACCAACACCATAAGATCTAAAATGGAGAGCCAGCTCAGCAGGCAACCCTAGGCCTATGAAGATGTCACCGTGGGTCTGTATGAGGTGAAGGGAAAAGTATATGATGGGAGGAAAGGGATAGGGGATACGTACAGGAACTGATATGACCTTGGAAATATTTGGGTTTGATCTGAAATCTGGGCAGTGGTACACACTGCTTTTTGTATTTTTCTGAACTACTTTTTTTAAAAACAAAAACAGTGTCTCTTGGTGGTTTTCCTGTCAGTTGTTGCCTCTAAAACAGATTTTTTAACTCAACATTTACCAAGGAGGAAAGATTCTTCTGCTCCACTGACAACATCAAAGGCCCAAGTAAACATATACAGCTATCAGACATTTTAATTGTAAAAACAGCAGCAAAACTTGCTCTCTCTTATTAGTGGCATGTGCACTCATTCCAGAGCCCATAGTTCTCTACAGAATGAGTTCATTGTGGTAAATACCCAGCAGCGACGTGTGGGTGTTATGCCCACAACTGCACTGAGAATGACATTGTGTATACTGGAAGAATCAGGGAACACACGCCAACAGTAAAACGCTGTCACAGAAAGAGCTTTTCCCCTGAGTGTTTATTGACTATAACATTCAGTTTTGATTTGAAAAATAACTTCAGTGGTTTGGCTCTTCATTTTTTAGGGATACCCATCTTCTTTGGAAATATTTGACAACACTTTTCAATGAAAAACCATTATACACCCACCTGGATATGTATACTTGGAATAAATTGTCATCACCCCCCCATCACCTGAACTTAGAACTCACTTTCTCTAGATTGATTTATAGCTAGCCTGGAATGCTATTCATTATAATAGGAAATGTCATTTTACTGCACCACCTCTGAAATGTGTCATTGATAATAGATATTTCATTCATCTGTTTACACAGAAATATAGCAATGTATCAGATCAGATCTATCTGCGCCAGTGTCCTACCCCTGATAGTAGCCAGGATGGGACACTTCTGAAGAAGGTGCAAGAAACCTAGCAATGGGAAAATACAGACTAATCTGCCCCAGGGGAAGCTTTTCCTAACCCCTGCTAACAGGCTCTTCAGGGCAGAGACCATGGCTGAGACATTGCCTCCACTGAAGTCAGTGGTAAAACTCCCAGACTTCATGGGGCCAGGACTTCATCCCATCTCTTAATATAATATGTGTTTGTAAGCAGGGCTGCACAGAGGTTTTTGGGGGCCCAGGGCAAAATCGGACACTGAGGCTCCCCCACCCGTCCAAAAAAATTACCAATGCAGGGGGATGGGAGAGGGGGTGGAGAACGAGTCCACACCACACTCACCCTATGGCTGAGGCTCCTGTCCTGTGGGACTGGCCCCAGCTACCTGCTCCAGGTGTTGTGACCTGGCACACAAGGTCACAGAACCACTCAGGTTTAGCCTGGCTGCCCCTCTGAGACCCTGCACACCAGGTTGCAGCGCCACTTGGTTTGGGGGCCCTCTCAACTGGGAGGCTGTGGGGAGGAATTGCCCCTTTTGCACCTCAACCCTCCTAGTGGTCCTGTTTGTAAGGATATAGCATAATGGGCCCTGATCCTATGTGGAGCCACTGGGTGCTATTGCAATATAAATATTATATTAAATCATTATAAACATTATTCAATTGAATATAACTGGATGCGATCATTATCCATATAAATGCCTAATTGTTGTTTGCATCTGACAAGTTCTCAGCTTCAGCGATACTGTGTGGCAATGAGTTCCATGGGTTAATTATGTGCCATGTGAAAAAGTATTTTATCAGTTTAAAATATATTGTTTTTCAGCTTCATTGAATGTCTCCTTGATCTTGTATTCTGAAAGAGGGTAAATAGGAGCACCTGACTTATCTTCTCTATACTATTTATTATTCCCTAGACCTGTCTCATGTTCCCTCTTACTCATCTTCTCACTAAACAGTCTCAATCTTTTTAGTCTCTCTTCATAGCAAAGTCTTTCCATTCATATAGGGCTAGCTCCTGTCCCACTGAATCCAAAGACAGAACTCCATTGATTTAAGTGGGAACATGATCAGGCCTCTACATAATTTTTGGAACCAGTCTCTGAACTCTTTCTATTTCTGCTTAGCTTTAGCATTGATTCGGACATGATTCCAATGAAAGAATTAAATGGTGATTTACTACTTTACCAGAAATCGTGCCTTGGGCTTTAAAGACAACAATCTTTTGAAGTTTCAATTTATTTGAAAATACTTTAGTGGAAGAATTAAATTCATGTTAAAATGGTCAATTGAAATCATTAGTAGTTTTGGCGGGGTAGGAATAACAGGATTGGCCCCTACATTAGGAACATAGGAATTTCCATATGGCATCTAACCCTAGCTCCACCTAGTTCCATATCCTACCTCTGACAGTGGCTATTATTAGCTGCTCCAGAGAAAAGTGAAAGAACTCCAGTAGGTTTCATCCTGATCTCCAGTACTTAGAAATTGGCTTAAACCTTGAAGCATGAAGTATCCTTTCCAAAATTTGTTATTCATTATAGCTTTGGATATTCTTGATATCCATATAAATGTCCAATTCCTTTTAAGTATTGTGTTAAGTTCTTAGCCTCAACAACTTCCTGTGGCAGAGTGTTCCACAGTTTAATCACACATTGTGTGAAAACATATTTTCTTGTATCAGGTTTTGGATTTCCCATCTTTTAATTTAATTGAATGCTGTCTTGTTCTTATTATGAGAGAGGAAGAACACAAGTTCCCAATTTGCCTTCTCTATACCATTAATTATTTGACATACTTTTATCAGGTCCCCTTTTACTCGTCTCTTTTCTAAGGTAAACAATCAGTCTTTTCAATCTCTCTTTTTATGAGAGTTTTTCCAAGGCCTTGATCATTCTCATCAATCATCTCTGAACCCCTGTTAATTCTGCAGTGCCTTTGCTGAAATGGGGTGATCAGTATAGCACATGTATCCAGATGAGGGGGCACCATTGATTATACAAAGGCATTGTGACAGGGTGTACCAGGTGTTTGATGCCCCTTACTAGCCGCCTCGCCACCTTGGCATGCTCTGCCTGAGGAAGGTATCTTTTCAAGGGAAAACCCCCAGCAAGTTTAGACCTCCAAGAAATGTTTAGAGAGGCCACACAATATCAGCTACTGGCAGAACTAATGAGAATTGGTCTTTGTGGGGCTGGTAGGTCAAGGAACAGGTTGACTTGGGTGAAGCCAATCAGGGTCCAGCAGGCAAAATAAACAGCTCTGGCTGCTTCTTCCAGCTGCTAGTTCTGTGTGAAGCTGGGACAGGATCTCCCCAGCCTTATCCCAAGAGTCCCTGCCTGGTCAGGAGCATAATTCTGACTACACCTTTTGGTTGAGCCAGTGAAAGATTGTTGTTTTATGCCATGGAATTTTAAGCCCAGGTGGCCAACTGGAGTTGAATATCAATTTACAGCTGTAAAATTAAGGCAGGTTCACTTTGTGAGATGCTCCATGGGTTCATACCCTGTAATGGTATTACAATACTCTTTGTATTTATTAACCATCCCATTCCTTATGCATCCTAAAATCTTCTTAGCTTTTTGACCACATTGACCTGAGATCTTCACTGAGCTGTCCAGTGACACTCAGGTCCCATTCTTGAGTTGATGCAATTAATTTGGAAAAGTATAATCTCAAAGTAGCTGCATCTTATTCGTTGGACAAAATGTAATTGTCTATAAAAACAAAAAGTGTGCTAAACTCTTTGTCATTAAAAGTAAATATGTGCTGGGCTGAACATGTTTACATAGGTAGAGCTGGGTAAATAATGAAAAAAAATCCCAAATGATTTAGTTGGTGGATATTACTTTATCATCTAGAGAGGTGGTTGAATGGTGGATCTAATAGTTGTGAATAATTTATCTGATTATTGATGACAAAAGTCAAACCAGTTGCTAATATTATTTGACCAGCTTTATTTTCATCTTGCATAATGTGCACAAGACAGCTCTGGCAAGCAGACTGAATAGTATGAACCTTTAATCTTCAATAGTGCAAGTCAAAGAATGTCTGTCCTCAAACTGGATAACTGTTCTGTCCCCCTTAATCAGAATGATTTCAATGGGATAACTCTCAGAATACAGTACAATGCAATGTGAGCAGAAGTGGTAAAATCTGGCCCTTCGGTATCAATTTATAATATTAATATCTGGTTACAAATATTTTGTCTGCTCATACATATAAGAGCTCTTACAGCTTGATATCTGTTGAATGTGTACCAGCAGAAAAAGGGGCTAACTTAAAAATAAAAAATTGTTAAGAAAGGAATCACCCAGAAATCTAGCAACAAATCTTTTATTTTACATTTTCCTCTTTTGCTGTAATATATGCTAAAATATGTAAAGACGCTTTTCAAGAAGCATGTCATTAGCATTTTGTAATTGTATAGATGGCTGTGTTAACATTTTCCATACTCTGTTATTTAATAGAGATGTTTAATATTGTATGTTTACAAGAAACTTGAACACTGAAACAACAAGGAGTCCGGTGGCACCTTAGGCCTGGTCTACACTACGATTTTTGTTCGAATTTAGCAGCGTTATAGCGAATTAACCTTGTACCCATCCACACAACAAGGCCATTTAATTCGATTTAAAGTGCTCTTAAAATCGGTTTCTGTACTCCTCTCCGACGAGGGGAGTAGCGCTGAAATTGACATTGCCGGTTCGAATTAGGGTTAGTGTGGACGGAATTCGAAGGTATTGGCCTCCGGGAGGTATCCCACAGTGCACCGCTCTGGACAGCAATCTAAACTCGGATGCTCTGGGCAGTTAGACAGGAAAAGACCCGTGAACTTTTGAATTTAATTTCCTGTTAGCCCAGCCTGGTGAGCACAGGTGACCACACAGAGCTGAACAGCACAGGTAGCCATGCACTGGGGGGAGGGATAGCTCAGTGGTTTGAGCATTGGCCTGCTAAACCCAGGGTTGTGAGTTCAATCCTTGAGGGGGCCATTTAGGGATCTGGGGCAAACATTGGGGATTGGTCCTGCTTTGAGCAGGGGGTTGGACTAGATGACCTCCTGAGGTCCCTTCTAACCTTGATATTCTATGATTCTAACTGCAAACGAGCACCAGCATGGACCACATGCGAGACACTGGATCTGATCGCTATATGGGGAGAGGATTCAGTGCTCGCAGAACTGCGTTCCAAGAGACGGAATGCAAAAATTTTCGACAAGATCTCCAAGGGCATGATGGAGAGAGGCCACAATTGGGACTCCTATCAGTGCCGTATTAAGGTGAAGGAGCTCCGACAGGCCTATCAGAAAACCAAGGAGGCAAACGGACGGTCTGGGGCAGAGCCGCAGACATGCCGCTTCTACGAGGAGCTGCATGCAATTCTCGAAGGGGGGCCGCCACCACTACCCCACCCCTGACCGTGGACTCCGAGGAGGGGTTAATCTCATCCTTGAATGACGAATCTGCGGATGATGAGGACGAACTTGTGGAGAGCACACAGCACTCCATTCTCCCCGACAGCCAGGAGCTGTTTCTGACCCTGACCGAAGTGCCCTCCGAACCCTCCCAAGGCGGCATCGCAGACCCCCTGGAAGGGACCTCTGGTGAGTGTACCTTTTCAAATATATCAAACATGGTTTAAAACAAGTATTTGTTTAATGATTAATTTGCCCTGGGGACTTGGGATGCATTCGCGGCCAGTACAGCTACTGGAAAAGTCTGTTAACGTGTCTGGGGATGGAGTTGAAATCCTCCAGGGACATCTCCATGAAACTCTCCTGGAGGTACTCCAAAAGCTTTTCCAGAAGGTTTCTGGGCAGGGCAGCCTTATTCCGTCCTCCATGGTAGGACACTTGACCGCGCCATGCTAGCAGCAAGTAATCCGGTATCATTGCTTGACAAAGCTTGGCAGCGTATGGTCCCGGTGTTTGCTGGCATTCAAGCAACATCCGTTCTTTATCTTGCTGTGTTATCCTCAGGAGAGTGATATCGTTCAGGGTAACCTGGTTGAAATACGGGAATGTAATTAAGGGGACAGAGGTGGCCCCGTTCCTACTGGGCTGTTTGCCTGTAGCTGAAAAGAAATCCTTCCCTGCAGTTAGCCAAACGGGCGGGGGGGAGTGGGCGGACAATGTCGCTGAGGTTTTCGCGTTTGGCTAGCAGGGGTCTTCCCTGATACCAGCCACGCGGTGGGGGGAGGGGTAAAGCGATCATCCCACAGAATCGAATGGGTGTGGGGGGGGCGTTATTTTGTTTTCTGTTGCTGCACGGTAACAGGAAAACCGCAGCACGTAAAGGGCTTTGCTTGCTATGGGAGAGGAGGGCGCTGATTTAATGCAGAAGCCGAAAGACAATGGCTTACCATGGCTGCATACAAGCCGAATTCTGTTGCCCGGCCCTGCGTCTATGATCTCTAACACCAAAGCCGCAGGCACTCAAAATAAGCTGCAAAATGCGACCTTGTAGTGAAATCACATGTGCTATGTAATGTGAATAGTGTTCACCGAGAAAGAGGATAAGCATTGTTCTATAAAATGTATCTTTTTACATACTTCTCCCCCTCTTTTTCCCTCATCCTGCAGCTGCAAATTTTTCAATCCACCCGCCCCCAGCCCGAAGGCTATCCCAGATAAGGCGGCGAAAGCGACGCACGCGAGACGACATGTTCTCAGAAATAATGCAATCGACCCGGGATGAGAGAGCTAATTTCAGTGACTGGAAGGACACTGTCTCAAAATTCCGGAAAGAGGCCAGTGACCGTGAGGACAAGAGGGACCAACGGGAGGACACGAGGGACCAACGGGAGGAGCGAAGGGACCAACTTGAGGAGAGGAGGGACGCCCGAGACGAGAAGTGGCGGGATGCAACGCTGGGGCTGCTGCGTGAGCAGACAGACATGCTCCGGCGTCTGGTGGAGCTCCAGGAACAGCAGCTGCAGGAGCACCGAGTGCCACTGCAGCCCCTCTATAACCGCCCTCCCCCCTCCCCAAGTCCCGTAACCTCCTCCCCCCGACGTGTAAGAACGCGGGGGGGGGGAGGCTCCATGCACCCTGCCACTCCACCCCATTCGAGAGCCCAAGCAAAAGGCTGTCATTATTTTGAATGTTTTTCCTGCCCTGTTCCTTCACTCCTACCCTCCTCCCAAACCCCACCCGGACTACCTGGTTATTTCTCTCCCTATGTTTATTACCACCCGTTAATAAAAAGTTCTTGAGTTGTAAACGATACTGACTTTATTTTTTTCAAAGCAAACTGGGATTGAAGGGGGAAGGGTGGGTTGCTTACAGGGAATGAGTGAATCAAGGGGGCGGGTTTTCAACAGGGACAAACAAACATAACTTTCACACAGGAGCCTGGCCAGCAATGAAACTTGTTTTCAGAGCTTCTCTGATGCGCACCGCTTCCCGGTGTGCTCTTCTAATCGCCCTGGTGTCTGGCTGCGCATAATCAGCGGCCAGGCGGTTTGCCTCAGCCTCCCACCCCGCCATAAAGGTCTCCCCCTTGCTCTCACAGAGATTGTGGAGCACACAGCAAGCAGCAATAGCAATGGGAATGTTGGTTTGGCTGAGGTCCGAGCGAGTCAGTAACGAGCGCCAGCGACCTTTTAAACGTCCAAAGGCACATTCTACCACCATTGTGCACTTGCTCAGCCTGTAGTTGAACAGCTCCTGACTACTGTCCAGGCTGCCTGTGTATGGCTTCATGAGCCATGGCATTAAGGGGTAGGCTGGGTCCCCAAGGATAACGATAGGCATCTCAACATCCCCAACGGTTATTTTCCGGTCTGGGAAGTAAATGCCTTGCTGCAGCCGTTTAAACAGACTAGTGTTCCTGAAGACGCGAGCGTCATGAACCCTTCCCGGCCATCCCACGTTGATGTTGGTGAAACGTCCCTTGTGATCCACCATTGCTTGCAGCACCATTGAAAAGTACCCCTTGCGGTTTATGTACTGGCTGCCCTGGTGCTCCGGTGCCAAGATCGGGATATGGGTTCCATCTATCGCCCCACCACAGTTAGGGAATCCCATTGCAGCAAAGCCATCCACAATGAGCTGCACATTTCCCAGAGTCACAACCTTTGGTAGCAGCAGCTCAGCGATTGCTTTGGCTACTTGCATGACAGCAGCCCCCACGGTAGATTTTCCCACTCCGAACTGATTACCGACTGACTGGTAGCTGTCCGGTGTTGCAAGCTTCCACAGGGCTATCGCCACTCGCTTCTCAACTGTGAGGGCTGCTCTCATCTTGGTGTTCTGGCGCCTCAGGGCAGGGGAAAGCAAGTCACAAAGTTCCAGGAAAGTGCCCTTACGCATACGAAAGTTTCGCAGCCACTGGGAATTGTCCCACACCTGCAGCACTATGCGGTCCCACCAGTCAGTGCTTGTTTCCCAGGCCCAGAATCGGCGTTCCACAGTGAGAAGCTGCCCCATTAACAACATGATCTCCAAAGCGCCGGGGCCCGTGGCGCGAGACAATTCTGTGTCCATGTCCATGTCCACATCACTCTCGTCACCGCGCTGCCGTAGCCGCCTCCTCCTCGCCTGGCTTTTCTGGTCTTGGTTCAGCATAAACTGCACTATAATGCGTGAGGTGTTTACAATGTTCATGACTGCAAACTTGAGCTGAGCGGGATCCATCCTTGCCGAGGTATGGCGTCTGCTCAGTTCACCAAGGAAAAAAGGCGCGAAATGGTTGTCTGCCGTTGTTTTCACGGAGGGAGGGAGAGGATGTTCCCAGAACCGCCCACGACAATATTTTTTGTCCCATCAGGCATTGGGATCTCGACCCAGAATTCCAATGGGCGGGGGGGACTGCGGGAACTATGGGATAGCTATGGGATAGCTACCCACAGTGCAATGCTCTGGAATTCAGCGCTAGTCTTAGTACATGGACGCGTACCGCCGAATTAATCCGCTTACTGTGGCCGTGTACAATCGAATTTATACAATCGGTTTCAAAAAATCAAATTCCGTAAATTCGGAGTAATCCCGTAGTGTAGATGTACCCTTAAAGACTAACAGATTTATTTGGGCATAAGCTTTCGTGGGTAAAAAACCTCACTTTTTCAAATGCATGGAGTGAAAGTTACAGATGCAGGCATTATATAATGACACATGAAGACAAGGGAGTTACCTCACAAGTGGAGAACCAGTGTTGACAGGGCCAATTCGATTAGGGTGGATGTGGTCCCCTCCCAATAATAGATGAGGAGGTGTCAATTCCAGGAGAGGCAAAGCTGCTTTTGTAATGAGCCAGCCACTCCCAGTCCCTCTTCAAGCCCAAATTAATGGTGTTAAATTTGCAAATGAATTTTAGTTCTGCTGTTTCTCTTTGAAGTCTGTTCAAGCCCAAATTCAGACTTCAAAGAGAAACAGCAGAACTAAAATTCATTTGCAAATTTAATACCATTAATTTGGGCTTGAAGAGGGACTGGGAGTGGCTGGCTCATTACAAAAGCAGCTTTGCCTCTCCTGGAATTGACACCTCCTCATCTATTATTGGGAGGGGACCACATCCACCCTGATCGAATTGGCCCTGTCAACACTGGTTCTCCACTTGTGAGGTAACTCCCTTGTCTTCATGTGTCATTATATAATGCCTGCATCTGTAACTTTCACTCCATGCATTTGAAAAAGTGAGGTTTTTTACCCACGAAAGCTTATGCCCAAATAAATCTGTTAGTCTTTAAGGTGCCACCGGACTCCTTGTTGTTTTTGTGGATACAGACTAACACGGCTACCCACTGATACTTGAACACTGAAAGCAATTCATAATGCAATAATTTTGATAAACTCATGAAAAGTCTGTGGCATAGGGTTAAAATGCAGGCACTATTGACAGCTTTGATAGTTCAAAGTTACAGCGCTGTGGTATTTTATTTATGATATTGTTCTCGTTGCACTAAGGCATCAGACAGCCACCAAGGGGGTAATGTAGCTAGGTATTGTCTTGTAGGATTAAGCAAGAATTTATGGCACAGCAGTTTCTAGAGACAATGTTGTGGCAGCAGTCACAAACCACACAATTGATTGTTTTTCCAGATATAATGGCGGTGTAGTTATGGATCCTGAAGCTTTCTACTCAGTGACAGAAATAAAGCGTTTGTCATACAGAAGCAATGTCTCTGCGTGAACTGGAATGCTCAAGACTGAAGAGGCAACAACAAAATCAGAGCCATTCCGTGAGACAACAGAGGTAACTTGCTATGTAACAAGTGAGGATTTAAGTGTGATAGATGGCAATGGATTTCAATTACAGAACACTGGCACCAACAACCAGATGGAGCACTCAGTGAAAAGAGGATTTTAGTGCTATGGTACTTAGCAAGGAAATCAAAAGTAGTGACTGTTTTACAGGAATGCAACTTACAAGTCACAAAACAATGCGGATATACTGATCCCAATGCTATAGTCCTTCAACAGTCTGATCAGGCCTTTGTATTTAGTTAGGGCTAGAGCCCTGTTTTTCAAATGTTGGGTCCCGGGAAGATTCTAGATAGATAGCAGGGCCCTAGGCAAACATATACTTGGAGAGTGAACCTGCCCTGCACTCACCCTGTAGTAGTGGTACCCAGGAGCGCCGCCAGCTTTTTTGCCGCCCTAGGCGGCGGAAGGTCCCGCCCCCGAAATGCCACCCCCGACAGAGGCGGCAGAAGGTCCCGCCCCCGAAATACCACCGATGACCAGGGCGGCCGGCGCCCCCCAAATGTTAGTGCCCTAGGCAACCGCCTAGGTCGCCTAATGAGTTGCGCCGGCCCTGGTGGTACCTGTCCCACAAGGCTGGGCCCGGTTTCCTGTTCCAGATCTTGCAACCTGGTGCATGGGGCCTCAGTGCCACTCAGGTTTGGCCTGTTCAGGGACATGATGTTCCTACAGTGACAGAAAACCCTCCTTTTGTCAGTATAGGGTTCATCTACACCAGGGGTAGGCAAGCTATGGCACATGTGCCGAAGGCGGCACGCGAGCTGATTTTCAGTGGCACTCACACTGCCCGGATCCTGGCCACCGGTCTGGGGGGCTCTGGATTTTAATTTAATTTTAAATGAAGCTTCTTAAACATTTAAAAAACCTTATTTACTTTACATACAACAATAGTTTAGTTATATATTATAGACTTATAGAAAGAGACCTTCTAAAAGCGTTAAAATGTATTACTGGCACGCGAAACCTTAAATGAGAGTGAATAAATGAAGAGTCGGCACACCACTTCTGAAAGGTTGCCGACCCCTGATCTACACTATGGGAGTAGGGTGACCAGACAGCAAGTGTGAAAAATCAGGACAGGGGGTGGGGGGGAATAGGAGCCTATATAAGAAAAAGACCCAAAAATCAGGACTGTCCCTATAAAATCGGGACATCTGGTCACCCTATATGGGAGTCATGGCTGGGCCATGGGCAGCCTGCCTGCATTGGACAGCTACGTACTAAGTTGCAGTCAGGAGATAAGTAGTGGGGTCAGGGTCAAGATACCAGGAAATGGAGGGGGGGGGTCAAGCACCAAGTTATAGACAGCAAGCAAATAGAGTTGGGGAAAACCAGGGTCAGAAGCCACAGTCTAGGGTCTACAGCAAAGCAAGCAGGCAGCCTGCACTGTCACTCAGACAGCTCCCTCTGTTGGCTTCCTGGTTTAGATACCAGTATAAGCTAATCAGTTAAGGAATCGTGTCACAGGACATCTCTCTTGCTACCCAGTGACCCTCACTGCCTGGCTGGTTCAGAAGGTTTCACAGTCACAAACACACACTGGGCTGTGTATCTTTCACCAAGAGATGCATTTATTCCCCTCTTACATAGCAATATCATGTACTGCAGGGTTTCCCTACAGCCCTCACTTCCCAGACTCACCCTCTGAGCTTCCTCCTCAGCTGTCCTTTACTTCCTGTTTCCTCCCCTTATATTCTCCCCATTTACCTTGTTACCCAATGATTATTACCCAGGTGCTTACAATCCCCCACCAGAAAGTGTGTAATTGCCCTCAGCTGGGACTGCAGCCTTCTGTAAGCTGTAGCAATGTCAGTGATCAAGGTGCTGCTGATAGCACCCTGTCACAGGCTGCCACTCAGGCCCTGCTGGGCAGTACATCCTGCAGAGCCTAGCTGGGTCCCCCAGCAGAAACCCAACCTAAGCATCCAATGGTGACACAGAAGCATCAGCAAACCAGAATCTTCCAGGTTCTAGTCCCACAGGTTCTTACATGAGGGCTATGCTGGCATAATCAGTCTGATTTACCTATGCTGGTATAACCTCTGTAGTCTAGACATGCTCTGACTAATAACTTACTCTGCAAGGAGCCCCACTGATTACCTGTTGCATAATTAAGAGTGGCAGAATCTGGTGCTTCATAACTTTAGCAAGCCGTTTAACCTTTCTATAACTCGGTTTACCTGTATGTATAATAATAATTGTTACTATCCATCTCTTAGGTGCTTGGAGTCTTAACTAGCTAATGTCTGTAAAGCAATCTCAGACCACTGAAGAAAAGGTTTTGGGCTCTGAGCCTGACTCCTCTATTGATTTGTTGTGTCACCTTGTTTCAAAAGTAGCCTCTGATTTAGATACCCTCAATTTTGGGGTACCCAAATTGAGCTCCCATGGTCTTGATTTTCAGAGGTGCTGAGTACTTGTCACACCAATTGTCCTCAATTTGTTATCTCATATTATAAAGCTTTTTGTGCCAGGAACCAAGTCTTAAACGTGTTGGGTTTTTTTATAGCATCTAGGACAGTGGGGCCCTGATCCTGACTGGGGCCTTTAGGAGCTACTAGGATTTATAAATGATTTTTTTCATGTAAGACAAGCCCTAATTTGATCACTAAGTCTAACCAAATGAGCAGTATATTGTAAGAAGCAATCCAGTTCTTTGGGGTGTAGATTTATGAAGCTAAGAAAAAAACAAACACACTACATTTGAGGTTGAAAGAGCTATATGCCACTCTCATAGATGTTTAATATAACAAATAAAGATGCCATTAATGTGATTTGCACTACCATAGGCAAATACCATAGGTTTTTACACCCCACAATATTTTATAGTAGTAAATAACCCACACCACTAACACTATAGGACAGTATTGCACATGCCCATTACTGTGAAGTACTGCAGTGACTATGCAAATATGACTGTCTTGCTGTAAACCCTACATGTGTTTTCGCTGCTTCTCTGGGAAAAGGCATTTTGTCAGCATCATTCAGCATTTATGCCATTTTGTATCAAGGAAGCACTGATCATGCAACTCTCTGGATGCAGCACACAGCAGGTGCACAGGGTAGTAAGTTAGCTGGGATTTCTTTCCTCTGGGTAACTATTGTATGTGATGTAAAATTCATAACATTTCTTGACTGAATCTCAGGGCCATGGAAAGGTCAGCTGGGGCTCTAGACAGCTCAGAGTAAGAGGCATTTCCAGATTTAATGCACTAGGTTGATTTGCACATCCGCAGTAGGCAATGTGTGCGTTGGATGTGCTGGAAAGGTGTCTCTCTGCTTGAATGTGACCAGCTGCAAATGTTCCAGTGTGCTTTATTCTTTCTCAGGTCCTTCCCTTTGGTACAAGGGTAGTTTCAAGGGTCAACTTCTGGTCCCACTTCTGCAAGCAATTACTACTAAGCACAGTGCTTACAATCAGGTTGAAATGTCTTTGGTGCAGGGACTGTCATTTGCTATGTTTGTACAGAACCTAGTGGAGCGAGGCCCCAGCCTCATTGACCCTTGGCAGCCATGTGTAGAGACCAGGCATTTCATGTGATAGTCATGTATCTGGCAGCCTTGTCACACATTCCCACATCTCACCTGGATTCTCACACACCTAGTTGAGCTTCAGGGAGGCAGTAGGCATTTGCCTGCAGTTCTGCCCATTGGCCACCATGGCGCCCACTGAACAGGCAGCCAGGTGGCCTTGTTCTGCTCCTACTCTGGATCCCAGCCACAAAGGAGTAGCTGGGAAGAGAAACTGATAGCAGTAGCAACTGCAAAGCACAAGGCGAGGCCCTTGACTCCCTCATCCTCAAGAACCAGCAGTAGCAGGCTCCCGCCAGCAGCCACATACATCCCAATACCCACCTGTTCCACTATACACCCCAGTAACCCCAGGCAACAAGCAAACACGCAGCGTCCAGCCACCCCAGCACCAACTCATCCAGCACCTCTTCAGATTCTTCCAAACCTCCTCCCCCACTACTACTCCTTAGGCAGCCAAATAGTGCCCAGACCAGTCAGCTATCACCCAGCGATCCCCTGACAACGTTTAGCGTTCACCCATCCCTAGCACACCCAGTGACAGCTGCCATGTTTTGTGCAGCTCCATGTTCTACCCCAGCCACTGCTTGAGACAGGATGTGTCAAAGTTTATGGTTTATATGTGTAACCCATCTGCCCATCTGAGTTGGCAGCAACAAGGGCCGGGTTCAGTATCTAGGGGTTCCGTTTCAATAACGCAATGCAAAACCGGCTCGAGCCCCCACCGTGTGACCTGGGACAATTACATACCACCCCCTGGGCGCCTCTAAGAGGCAATACTTCCCCTCTTGCAAGCACAGAGTCAGAGTGTAGCAGAAAATGTTTAATAACATGAGGAAAACGACATCAGCATTAAATTGGGAAAACACCACAAACAGGATTCATAACACAAACCATGAGCAAAAGACCCACCCCCAAAGTCCCAAAAGTCCAACACCCCAAAAGTCTCTTGAGTCCAGCAACCCAAGAATCACCCAAAAGTGTCTGTCCCTGGTCAGTGCAGCCCCAGAGTTCAAACGTTTATCTGCAGAGTCTTACCCCTGGGTGGAGGGGGAGAAAGGGGCACACGAGGTATTAAGAAGCACCTTACGTGGTCTGAGGCCGACTGCCCCGCCTCTCCCTGGGGTTCTGCTGCAGCCTTCACCACAAGCTGCTCCACTCCACCAGCCGCTCCGCTCCGCTCCTCCAGCCATCCCACAAACTGCTCCGCTCGTCGTCCCATGGACCACGCCAACCGTCCCGCAAACTGCTCCGCTCCACTCACCATCCCATGGGCTGCACCAACCATCCTACAAACTGCTCCGTGCTGCCAGCTGCTTAGCAATAAATCTTCAGGCTTCCCCCCTAGTTAACACAGCACTCAGTGATTTCAGCTTGTAGTAGAGGAGCCCCAGTGCTGGTGCACTATTGGCTCAAAGTGAATTCAGCTCAGCAGTTTGTAACTAGACTCTTAATAAAATCAAAATTAGCTCTGCTATTCAACAGTGGAGATAGAAGGTAGTACAATTGGTGTTTCAGAGCAGCACAAGAACATACCGTCTAATACAAATATTTGTCCCCAGCCTCTCTCTATTCATTGGGTTTTGGAACCCATGTCCCTTGTCTAGCAAGTGCTACTTAGGTGATGGTGAGACCCTCTGTTATAAAACAGTTTCATTGTCCTTGATTCACATAATCAGGGTAACAACATTTTATTCCTCCTGTCCCAATAACAGAGAAACTGGGGATCCCACAGCAGCCAAAGTGACCAATTTGGGCTGCTGTGGGCTCATGCTGGGCGGGGTGGGTGTGCCTATGCAAACAAGATCAGCCCCTGAAGTTCTTTTCCACACTCACCACAATTCACCACCAGATGTCAGGGTAAAGCTCATCCTGACTCTGCTTACATCTACAAATATTTGCAAATATGCAAATTATCTCATTTGATCATTTAATAAAGTGTCATGCATGGTGATGGCGCTGCACACAACTTATACTATGCCCATCACCCAGGTATCTGAGCACCTGATTTTAATGGGATTCAAGTGAATGAAATTACTGAAAAGCACTGGATTAAAACAGGAGATGATTTCATATGATGTAACTATGGAGTTATACTTCTTAAACTAGATCTGTATTTGGCCCATGCTCTGTATTGCTTAAGGTACTAATTTAGAGTAAGTTGCTGTGAGCCAAGATGGTAGAAGTTGCCTAGGCTAGATGGGAAACTGTTGCCACCTGATCTGCTCAGCGTGGTGGATATTTTTCATGTGGACAGTATCTAATGCTTTAAAGGGACACTGCAGTGTCAAATTAGGCCCCAAATTTCAGTTTTGTAAAACTAAGCTTTTATAGCACTTAGGATCAATAGAAATGTGTCCACTCCAGTTTTTAATTCTAGTAATTTTTTAAAATCAAATAAACATTCCTCTAAACTGTTTTTAGTGGAGGAAACCCTCAGTGTGAGCAGCACTGATGGAGCGTGACTAGGACTTCCCGTGAATAAGTAGCTTCTCTTCATTGGGGATTTTAATATTAGGATTTAAGTCATAATCTTTAAAACAAATATTTTGAAAGGTGGATACTAAGGGTTGGGTCTGTATAAGTGCAATTAATAAGACTCTGAATTAGTCTCTTTAAAAGTAACAAAAAAGTTATCTTTGAATTTAAAAAAGGAAAGTGAATGACACCTACCCAGCCCCAGAGTAAAGACTCCTGTGTAATTATGGAGATGGAAGACTAGAAGCAGGTTAGTCAGGGTGGAGGCTACCCAGTTTCCTACAGAGAGTGCCAAATATACAGCTAACTAGCCTCATGGCTGGGCAGTATGAGTCAGTGCCTGGTACAGCAGACCTCAGAGCCCAACATCTTCAGACCAGAGTTAAACCGGTAGAGCAGAGTTATTTACAGTCAGCGTACAGGAACATGGAAGAGCAGGTCCACCTTAGAACTGACTGCCCTGAACCTCCATTTGAGAAAAACTGGTCTCGTGATGGGAGAGGACCAATGTGAAATAGAGGTGAAACTCCCACTGATGCAATAACCAGTTCACTGAAAACAGTGGGAGCCTTAATGTAACACAAGACTCAAGCAGCTTCAGCATTGTCTTCATGCTCACCCAATACTCTGCATCTATGTAAAGGGGTATCAGAATCTTGCCCTCAGTTGTTATCAGAGTTTGTTTGAATATGACCTGTAAAAATTGAGTCAGGATCTTGGGATTTGGCCCACAGGCAGCTTCAGTTAACACAGTGACAGAAGTAGCAACTAATGAGATTGTCATGAATTTTACTGAGAGTGAATAATAATTTCTCTGCTTTCCTGACAGTCATGTCATAATGTAGTCCTGTGATCTTCATACTTCCCAGCTGTAGATCAAAAAAACTCACAGCTCCTGGGTACTCATAAATACCAAGTCAGTTCACAAGAGAGTCAAAGGTTTGGGAATAATGTAGCATGCCTGCCTCTGTCAGCACTCAGGCATGTTTTATAGATGGAAGTAGTTGACCATCAGTATGGACTGTGACCTTAGAAAGCAGACATAGGCCCAGACTCTCTGCTGCTGTGGGAGCAGCAGTGGGGGCCATCAGGGAGCAGCTACATGTCTCATTCTCTTCTTGTCCCACTCCTCCCTGCTGCTCAGCTTAGAGCAGCCTGGACTTTGCTTTAACCTACACCAGCTGGCTATGGTCCCCAATGGACCATTCCTCAGTTCGGGATTGTCTGAGTGCTGCCCATCCCTGACATGCTCCTGTGCCATTGACTGTGCAGTGGGTGGCATAGGAGATCTTACGCAAACACTTGTCTCTTACCACTAAATTATTTGCTTTGAGATACATGAAGAAAATGATTACTTCCTGGTGCAACTTGGTCTGCTCCTTCATTAATGTGGAACTTGATATAATCTGATAACTGACCTGATACTTTATAGAACAGCCTGTTCTGGCTGCCATCTCAACCTCAAACAGTGGCCAAAGCTCTGGTTAGGACACAGTGCAAATGCAAACATCTACCTCAGGTCCAGAGAAGTATGAACTCTCCGAAGTCTTACCAACCCTTGCAATTTTATCCTGAGTCGTGTGATAGTTGTTTGTCCTAAAGCCCCAGCTCCTGAAGTCATGTGACTACATAAGAGTCTCTGCTTTCATTTAAAAAACATAGTTTCTAGCCCTCGCGGTTGCAGACAAGATCTTGAAAATGCATCTCAAGTGTGACCTAAAGGCTCAGAAACCAGGAAGAAAATTTTTATATACAAAAACTTTATGATTTTAAGCCAGTTTTATGATTTTTGAAAGCTTGGGTTGGCAACATCATCTCTGTAGTTGTTATGTTCTATGTATGGTCTAACTTTTTTTTTTAAATTAGCATTGTAACAACCTATTTAATATCATTACATGATAACAGCCAGGCAAGTGTAGACAGGCACATGTATGGAATTACATGAACACAATCAAGTATGGAATTCAGATATGACCCTGGGAACTCTGCTTTCCCCTTTCTTCCAGAAAATATGCATATAGTTTCTTCACTCTTTCAGGTAATGAGGCAAGACCCACCTCTTCACTAAGCCTCCCTCCAATAAAACCACCAGGGTCAGCCTTCAGAGGGGCTGGTGAGAGATAAGAGAGGAAGAAGAAAAAAAGAGAAGAATTTAAAAAAGGCAGTGTTAGATAGAAAGAAGGATACAAAAGAAACTGAAATGGTGAGAGACCAGAGATAAGATTATCAGGATTTTCTGAATACTAAGTAAATTGATATGAACGATGCCAAAGTACAATGATAATAGGGTCTTAAAAGTATGAAAGATATGACAGACAGCAGACAGGCTGTCTGTTGTCTGAAAAACAACATTGCCATTGGGTCACATTCAGAAGGTTTTCTTCACAAGCATAAAGACAAGAAGCTTAATGGGTCTGATTCTCCTTTCCTTTACACCACTTTATTAATAGTAATTATTATTTGTATTACAACAATGGCACCTCTACTGGCCCCAGTCAGGATTGGGGGCCCCATTGTGCGAGGTGCTGTACATGATGATAAATAATACATTTGGTGTTCCTATTACTTGCTTTCTGTTTTTTGTGTCTTTAGGAATCACATTATTAGGCATTTCTCCACAACCACAAGGAGTAGAAACTTACTTTTTAAAAAAGAAAAAGAAAGGTGAGAGTCTTGTGTGATCACATGATTCCAGAAACTGGAGATTTACTGAAAACACTAAATATCACAAACTCACAAAAAGAATTGTGAGTTGACAATACTGGTTGCAGTTCATCGAGCCGGCCTGATAATGACAATATAAGGACAGTGGCGTAGGTTGGTTTTCAAATCACTGGAGATACTTTTGAAAATGCTATTCCAATAACTTCTTCATTCCTGGCAGGAAAACAAAATGTGTCATATCATACTGTGGAGCCTTGTAGAGCTCTTTGGGAATAAACCAATGGACTATAATGTAACCCCCTGCACTAGAGGGTGTCCATATAGTGCTGTGGTATTCTGGTCCCTTTTGGATATTTGGTAGTGTGCTGTGTGTATCATGAACTCTGCTGCAAGAGCTGGCGTGACTCTTGTCCTTTTTCTCCCATGAAATATACACTTCTGCTAAGTACAGATGTGAGTGCTGGCAGAAAAGAACAGTAACCTACCTTGACCACCCCTTCCCTCCCACAGCAGCCAAGGAGAGGAGAGGTGAAAGGGTCACATTGCCTTGTGAGGCTTCCCAAGCATGCAACCGGGGGTTCTTTTAGTCCTTAGGAGGCAATTCAGCATTTGCCTGTAGATCCCACTGACAGAGGACATTCCCGTCATTGGTCTCGCTGAGGGGCAGCTCTCTGTTGTCCTCCTATCATCCAGCTTTAGTGGTTGGCTCATGTCTCCTGCTTGCACGTTCACCCTCCTGGCCTTTCCTCTGCAGACAGCCTCCAGCCCGTAGCTGCCAAGATTTGTGCAGCTCCCTGGGACGTTTTAGGCAAATTTAATGAACTGATTTGCATATTTGTAAATAACTTGTCTATGACCATAGACTCTGATTTGTGGTCAATATGTCCGTTTCTGAGCAGTGGCACAAAACTTGGTATCTTTTAGGCTGAGGTAGGTAGGAGAGCAAGATACAGGATGCTCAGCAGTCTCAGCCCAGTCTGCTGTTTGCCTGATTACCCTCATGACAACACTTCCTCTTCCTGGTAACATAGTGCCCTCTATTGACTTGAAGCTGAGCCGGGTCTGTGGCCCTTCCAGAATTTCATGTGACCCAGTCCTTTCCACCCAGCTCATTTGAGGAAAGAGGACGTACCCATCCAATGATGAACCAACAGCTTCATTGTAATATTTAGGATTTTAATTTGAAAGAAACTGAGGGAAAGAGAACTAAAACTTGGGTGGTGTTTAATATAATTTGATGTTAAAAACATTGATAATGGCACATTATGATTGAAAATGTAATAAAAATAAACTCAGGAAAGGTTATGATTTCCCATGGCAACTGTAACTCCCTCCTGGCATGCATGCAGCAATTTGTACTATGGTATACGCTATTAAACTTCCTAGAGAGTTTACCTTTGGACTGAGAATAACTGCATGCACACAGCTAAAGACACACAATCAGACTAAGGGTAAAGTTCTGAAAAGCTGTAAGAGCCTGAAAATTAAAAGTTGAAATGAAAGGGCCTTGCCTCCTCAACCATAACTTTAGCACCACTACCCAATTGCTTTGTCCGCAGAAGTTCCAGAGTGAAGGAGAATCTTGTAATCGTTCAAACTGCAACTGTTATCCTATCTGTTTTAATCAGATTTTAATTTGAAGCCCATAGTAGTTACTTAATTGATTTAAAGAAAGTTTGTGTTCAAAATATCACTGCATTTTGGCTCTTGTGTACTTGGAGCAGCCTTTGTTTTAAGAGTCTGTGTATGTGCATGGGTGTTTGTGTACAACACTGCTGAAAATATTAATTCAGCACAGCAGTTCTACCTTTGTATTCATCCAAGCAGGAAGTCAGTCTGTTCACAGTCACTCTATCTTTCCAACACCCTCCCCCTGCCAGCCAAGAGGAGGAGTTTACTCATTGCATACCAGTCACTGGCAGATCCCATCTTTTATTTAGGCTTTCTGAAGGCTGACAAAAGCATTCTGTTTCAACAGGAGCTCAGACCTTTATCCGCTTTTATTTGTTCACTTGGTAGAAATCTGAGAGGGAAAAGGTTCAGCCTGTACCTTGGATTGATACACGGTGGGAGACTGAAGGACTAAAACTTCAAAGGGAATTGGGTGTGCTGCAGGAACATGACGGAGGAATGAAACGCCAGCTGTGCTGATAAGTGGAGCCTCTGTGTAATTTACGTGTGTGTTTGTGGAAACCTGGCCAGAGAACACACACAAACTAGGACAGCTACATCCCACCTTCCTAGAGGATCTGATCCAGAGACCTGAACAAGGGTAGGAAAGCAGGTTCTTTCCCCCCTGCCCTCTTTACAAGAAAAATAGGCTTTCAGAGTGATTGTTCGTCTATTTATAAAGTGTTACATCAGCTAGCCAGGAAATTGTGTCGCCTCACCTCTTGTAGCTTTGTTTTCAAAAGTTACAGCCTGACCTGATTTTCGCGGTGGTTTATGTGCTTAAATTTACAGAGAGAGGAGATACTCTGCTATGAGTTAAGTAGGTGGTGAGGAGCTAGGACTATAATAAACTGGGAATGAATTGATTTTTGCCAGCTGAGTTTGTGTCTACAAAAGCAAAATGTTTTAGATGAGGGGAGAGGAGATGAATGTTGTTAACACTTCTAGAAAGAAAATCACTGGTAATGCACTGTTTTGCTGAATATTGATTGAAAAATACTTAAATTCTTAAAGCCAGAAAGAGTAAAGAGATTGAATTCTATCTGGACGGGTATGAAGTACTTAATAGCTGAGAGATTTGAGATTCTTTTATTTAAAAGACTTCCTGAGCTTTTTCATGTTTTAAGGTCTGTTAATAACACATTCTGGGAACCAGCTTCTGGCCAACAGTATGATTTTTCTGACTAGTGCAGAAATGAAGGAGATGGCACTGACTTTCCATAGTTGTTTTAATTCCTATGAAAGCCCTGGGATTTCCCCCGCATTACAGGCACCACCCAAGGCAGAGTGCAGAAGCAGAACTGCCATATGGCCTGATCCTGTTCCCATATCATCAACAAAACTACCATTGATTTCAATTGGAGGAGAATTGGGCCCCCTTTTGTAGCCTGCCTCTCCTCCCACCCCCATGTGTGGTCTCCCTACTTGATAGCCCTGCATCCATGGATGGCTTTTCTCATCTTGTTAGCAATCTGCTCACTCAGTTTCCATTCAGTGGATGTCAATTGTAAGAGTTCCTCATTCACACCCTCAGGGATGTAAATCCACTGCAGGTGCCTCTATGGTTCTTGGGCAGGTGGGGGGCACAAGTCCAAGGGACCCCACCAGAGCTGTTGCCCCCACAAGGGAAGAGTCAGCAGCTTCAAGAGATGTCCTGTAAGGCAGTGGTGGAGGAGAAGCAAGACAAGAGGAGGGCACCCTTGGGGAAAGCTGCCAAATTGCCACATTCACTGCAGGAAGCCCCCGTGACCCCTGTCTGGGCATGTGGAACAGTGACTGGCAGCACCTTCAAAGTTCCACCCATCTGTCAGCTTGCTGTTCCTCCTGTTCTCCTCCAATGTGGGTTAGGGCCTTTGGGCAGGTATGGGGAGGGGAAGAATGTCCTGCTCACTCCCTTCATCAGTTAAACTGTGTCCTAATTTTCTCTAGTGTTATCTGTTTCCTTAAACATTTTCCATATTTACTGTCCAAAGCTATAATCCGTAGTTCTTTAGTAACAGAAAGCATTTAATGTTGCTTGCTTGTCTTCTTTAGCATATCCAGGTTTTCTCTGGATATCATCACTTACCATGTTTCCTTCCCAGCTAAACTTCTCACTGGGCCTAGCCCAACTCTCACATTGTCTCAGGATGTGACTCCTCATGAAAGCATCCAATCAATAACCTGTGACTCAGTTTTCCCAGCAGGCCAGACTCCCTCCCAAATAGACCTCTGACTCCTAACTGGCCAGAAGAGATTCTTGCTGTAATGTGTCCCTTTCAGACACTACATTGTGTTGAGAGGTGTAGCATGCTGCAGGTTATTTTAGTTGAAGAGCTGTTAAAGCATGAAGCAGATTGCTGAGAGTCTGCTTATATATATATATATAGTTTACTTCTTGTAACCATTACATCCTGCAAGAGAGCTCATAAAACTTCAGTGGCACTACATTTTGTGTATGAATTTCCATGTGATTGGGGCCTGTATTAAAATGATGCTTTGTAGGTGATGTATCAGTAGCTGGTTTTCTACCTAAACCTAAAAAACAATATGCCAGTGCTTGGTGATGTCAGGACAATTTGTCATGTTCCCTGTTAACTTTGGTCCCATGTGGAGAATAAGAGTAGGCAAGCTCTGAAACTGAGCTGTCAGCCAGCAAGGGTCAGGTCCACGGGCTGAAGAAATGCCCCGGGAAAAGGAAGTTGAAGTGCAGCAACTGAGCTCCTTGCAATCCTTCATCTTACCTTTGCACAAGCACCAGTTTTTTGGTGGGAGCTCACACTTAATATCCCCATTGCTGGGCCCCCCTATCTCTTTCTAATGCGGTTGGCTCCACAGTTGGCAGCAGAAGTCTCCGGGACTCCTTCAGAGGCCAAGAGTGGTCATGCATGGAGGTTGGGTTTTTTTGTTTTGTTTTGTTTTTTAATTTAGAAATTAAAATAATTTTTTTTGTCTGATTTTTTTTAATTAAAATAAAAAAAAACAAAACTTTTGATTCAGAATGCTTCCGCAGTGTCTCCTGGGAATTGAATTTGGGTGATTCATTGCCTCCATTCTCTTCTATGGGGCAGGCTCCCAAACCAGACTACATCTCCCAGGCTGCACTGTGGTCTCCCATCTTGGTGAATCACTCCAGTATCATGGGAGTCCCTGACCGTGGTGCATCATAGGAAGTGTAGTCCAAGTGGGGATCTGACTCAGAGGAGCATGAGGAATCCCATAAGGAACCACAGCAGCATTTCCCAGAGTGAAGTGTGTTGGTTTTCAGCATGATGTTTTGGTTGCAAACAGAAAATGTCTCAGTTTTTGAGTGTTTGGTTTTTCAACATAAAGTCAAAATTTTCTGCCGTAAGTAGAAACTTTTCATGAAAAACATTGTTTTGTTATGCTCAATTTCCCATTCAAAAAACCATTTCAATTGAAGTGTTGTGGGTTTTTTTGGACTAGCCCTAGTAAAGAGCCATAGAGAAGCCAGTGCTGTAGGGGGATAGAAAGACCCACCAGTGAAATGTTCCCTGCCATGTTATCCTAATGTAGAACTTCCTTCCACAGGACTAGGAAGCTTGCATGAGCCTTAAGATATCACCCTACAAGACTCTGCTTTGAGTAAGTGGCCCCTTTTGTACCCTGCTAGTGTTAGCACCTGTGCAGTCCAGTTGACAAGCCAACAAGTTGATTTTGCACACTTATGACACACACATTCAAATGCAATGTTTTGAGAACCAGGAGAAAGATAAGCCGTGACATTGTACATTATATCAAGTTTCATCCTTGGCTCGATCTGTCACAAATAATTGTATGCTCTATCATTTCAGCTTCCCTACTTCTAGCATAGATTTCTCTTCTCTTTCATAACAAAAAGGAAAGTTTGTGGTGGATAGTAGTAACACGTAGCTTTTTAGATCGGTCTATGAGAATCTCAAGTCAGGCTTGCCAAATATTAATGTGGATGTGTCTAGCATCTGGCACCAAGAGAGGTTAGGGACAGGATACTGGATAGATGACCTCAGATCTACTCCAGTATGGTCATTCCTATCTTCCTGTGTGCTGAAAGGTTTGCTCGGCCACATTTTTCTCCATAGGGTGGAACTTTATTTTAAAGATATTGTAAAAATTAAATAACCTTCTGACCTTCCTCACTTCCATTTTTTCCTCTACCTTATTCACCATTTCCTCTTCCTCCTGCTCACACTGTTATTTTCATAAACACTGATTGAGATACGCTAACCTACTATCCACTAAAAAGCAACAGAGTCCTGTGGCACCTTTAAGACTAATAGATGTATTGGAGCATAAGCTTTCGTGGGTGAATGCCCACTTCGTCATACGCTAACCTACTATCCACTATTTCCATACTAATGTATCTGAGAGGAGAAGAAAGGAATTTGCTGAACATTGCTGCTAGTTCTTCCCAACACCCTATATCTCGCAGCAGTTAAGCCCTGATTTTTCACAGGTGCTGAGCTCCCATAGACATCATTGGAGTGATGGGTGCTCAGCATGCTGAAAATCAGAACCATAATGTGGCTTAGGAGTCACCGTCAACCAGGAGCCCCAGTTATAAGCACAGTTGACTTTAATTGTGTAGTCTTAGGCATCAAGAGAGTGATTTTCAAACTGCAGGTATGGGCCACGAAGTGAGTTACACTTGTCAAGGGAGCCCTTAAGATAAAGAGAGAGGATTTGTATTTAGGATCCACAAATAAATAGAGTGATTCTCTATATTTTCTGTATATGTGACCTCAGTTTTACTTCTTGGGGAATTTAAAAAAAACCATATCTTTGTATAATCAATAGAAACACTGTGGTTATTGAAACAGCTGTGGGAAGGTTGTTTATGAACTATTAATTATTTTCAGGTAGCTTGGAATATGTAGTATGCTTGACATACATTGTATGATTACCATAACCAGTCTTGCAGGGGATGATAAGCCGAACAGCCATCACTTCTACTTTTGAAGTATTGCTGGGGGTTTTTTATTTTAAGTTTTTCATGTGAAAGGCTTCCTCACTGAGATGAAAAGATCCCCCCACCACCACCACAAAACAGTGACCTAAGTCTTACACTATTACATCATCATTTGGGGGGTGACTTTTGTCTTATATAATCCCATTTTTTTCCATTTTAAACTCAGCTACCAAGATCAGTGCTCTCACCCTGCATTCTAGAAGGCAAGGTACCATAAACAAATACTAGAAAGTTAGCATATGTTACTTCACTACCCCTTAAGAGAACACCACATCTGTTAAATCACAGGAATTAAGATTTTTGTGTGTGTGTAGGGCTTCAGATAAACACCATCTTTCAGAGATGTGACCAGGAGGAAAACTATTTCATCTTGGTTCTGTATTGTCTTTGAATGTGTAGAGAAGCAGTCTGTACCATGGAGGTATATTTCCAAGTGGTGGTAATCTTTGAAGGTCTGATCTGCATATTTATGAGCAGATTGCCCCTCTGATCTGCCTACAACCTCCTCTGTTCAGGTTATGCATGGCTGTGACACAACTTTGTTGGTGGGACCATGGTCAGCCAGCATATGTGTGTTCATTACACAGTTTTTGCAGCACTGATGTACACTTATTTGGGGAGAAATGATGCTTGGCTCTGGCCTGGAACCAGAATCTAGCCTAAAATGAAAGATCTAACAGATTTCAGAGTAGCAGCCGTGTTAGTCTGTATCAGCAAAAAGAACAGGAGTACTTGTGGCACCTTAGAGACTAACACATTTATTTGAGCATAAGCTTTCGTGGGCTACAGCCCACTTCTTCGGATGCATAGAATGGAACATACAGTAAGAAGATATTTATACATACAGAGAACATGAGAAGGTGGAAGTAGCCATACCAACTGTAAGAGGCTAATTAATTAAGAGAAGCTATTAACAGCAGGGGAGAAAAACTTTTGAAGTGATAATCATGATGGCCCATTTCGGACAGTTGATACGAAAGTGTGAGGCTGCTTCAACATGGGGAAATAGATTCAATTAGTGTAATGACCGAGCCATTCCCAGTCTCTGTTCAAACCTAAGTTGATTGTATCTAGTTTGCATATCAATTCAAGTTCAGCAGCTTCTCGTTGGAGTCTGTTTTTAAAGCTTTTTTGTTGATAACCTAACTCATCCCATTGCCTCCTAGGAGATTCAGCAGGTCACACCCAACTGTGAGCCACCTTCTGCATAGCACTGTGTAAAATTACCTTCTGATGGCATCCCAGTGGACCCACATCTTGTAAAAATTGACAAATAAATAGGAAAATAGCATAGAAAAGTGAACATAGTGACAGTTCAACAATCTACAGCATCAGTTTAAAAATTCCAGGAGAAAAGGAATTCTTAAACAGTACAAGTAGAAGATTACTAGCTCACACAAAACAAAAAATTCAGAGATTTGTGGAATTGTGACACCAGAAGACTGCTCTTCAGCATCTATCCCTCCTCTCCCATTTTTCTTCTTTTTTAAATGGCTTATTAGCATATGGGGGTGTTAACATTGTGAGACCCTCTTTTTTTTCCTCTCCTTTTTTCTCCATGAGAGTGTGGTGGTGGCAATGGGATTGTGAGATCACAGGAAATTAATCTCTCCTCAGTTAGTTTACTGTCATCTCATTTGTTGATGTCAAGTGAGGCAGGGAGGCTAGACACAGACAAACATACTGACTTTGGCTGTTGTATATTGGAAATAGTAGTAACCTCTATAGAGCAGGGTGAAATGCATCTTCCTTTATAACACCATCATTGCTCTTTTTCAGTCACTTAGAGCTCTCTCAAAACAAATTATTTGGGGAAGGGGGCTAAAATTTTCTTCACTTGGTCTCACTGTGGAGATGAATTTTATTTTTGGTTCCAGCAAACTCTATTCAGCCTTTTTTTTTTCCCCTTTGAGTACAGATAGCTTGTTTAGCTTGATATATACTCAGATAAAAAACACAGCTTATCCCAAACCAAATTTAAACATAGCTTCAGTGCTTTAAATGGAGAGGGTCAATAGCATGGCCTACGCAAAGTGATGATATATTTCAGCTCCACAGGCTCCTGCTACCGCCCCTCTCCCCATCATTTTTTTAACCAGCTGCACAAAAAAATGAGGCTATGGAAATAACCACCTGTGTTTACTTACTTTCATACGCACCCACCATCAGAGTACTGCATAGATTTAAATATACAAAAGGTATCTTGCTCAGCTTGATTTTTTTAGCCTAAGGAAGATTTGATTTGCAAACACATTTCTGAAAATCTAGTACCCATTCGTTGTGTACCCTCTCTGTGATCTCAGCAAATAATACTGCATGTAGCTTTTAATTAAAAATACCAATTAAGCAGAATAAGGAGATTACGTAGGACAACTTGATGATGTCAGTCTATTACTGGGCTTCCTCCTAGAGCATAACAAATGTGAGGAATCATAGAAATGTAGGGCTGGAAGGGACCTTGAGAAGTCTAGTCCAGCCCCCTGTGCCATGGCAGGATCAAGTAACCTAGACCATCCCTGATAGGGCTTTGTCCAACTTGTTTTTAAAAGCTTCCCATGATGGGGACTCCACGACCTCCCTTGGAAGCCTAGGCTAGAGCTTAACTGCCCTTATAGATAGGTTAGATATTATGAAAAACTTTCTAACTCTCCCTTGCTGCAGATTGAACCTAATACTTCTTGTCCGACCTTCAGTGGACATGGAGAACAATTGATATATACTCAGATAAAAAACACAGCTTATCCCAAACCAAATTTAAACATAGCTTCAGTGCTTTAAATGGAGAGGGTCTCTTTATAACAGCCCTTAACATATGGAAGACAAGTTATCAGGTTCCCCTTCAGTCTTTTTTTCTCAAGATTAAACATGCCCTGTTTTTTTTAAGGTTTCCTCATAGGTCAGCTGTTCTAAACCTTTTATCATTTTTGTTGCTCTCCCCTGGACTTTTTCCAGTTTGTCCACATCCTTCCTAAATTGTGGTGCCCAGAATTGGACACAGTACTCCAGCTGAGGCCTCACTAGTGCTGAATAGAGCGGGACAATTACCTCCTTTGTTTTACATACAACACTCCTGTTAATACACCCCAGACTCATATTAGCCTCTTTTGCCGCTGCTTCAAATTGATGACTCCTATTCAGTTTGTGGTCCATTATAACCCCCAGATCCTTTTCAGCAGTCCTACCACCTAGCCAGTTATTCCCCATTTTGTAGTTGTGCATTTGATTTTTCCTTCCTAAGTGAAGAACTTTGCACTTGTCTTTATTGAATTTCATCTTGTTGGTTTCAGACCAATTCTCCAAGTTGTCAAGGTCATTTTGAATTTTAAACCTGTCCTCCAAAGTGCTTGTAACCCCTCCCAGCTTGGTGTCATCTGCAAATTTTATAAGGATACTCTGTACTCCATTATCCAAGTCATTAATAAAAATATCAAATAGTACCGGACCCAGGACCAACTCCTGCGAGATCCCACTAGAAAAACCCTCCCAGTCTGACAGCAAACCATTGATAACTACTCTTTGAGTGTGGTCTTTCAACCAGTTGTGCACCCACCTTATAGTAAATTTATCTCGACCACATTTCCCTAGTTTGCTTATGAGAATGCCATGCAAAAGTGTGCCAAAAGCCGTACAAAAATCAAGGTGTATCACATTACTGCTTCCTTCCCCCAACCCCTCCAATCCGCTAGATCAGTAATCCTATCAAAGAAGGAAATTAAGTTGGTTTGGCATGATTTGTTCTTGACAAAAGCATGCTGACTATTCCTTATAACCCTATTATACTCCAGGTGCTTACAAATTGATTGTTCAATAATTTGCTTCAGTATCTTTCCAGCTCCTGAAGTTAGGCTGACTGGTCTACAATTCCCTGTGTCGTCCTTGTTCCCCCTTTTAAAGATAGGTGCTATGTTTGCCCTTCTCCAATCTTCTGGGACCTCTCCCGTCCTCCAGGCATTCTCAAAGATCATTGCTAACGGTGCCTAGATTGCTTTGGCTAGTTCTTTAAGGACCCTAGGTGAATTTCATCAGGCACTGCTGACTTGAATACATCTAACTTATCTAAATATTCTTCAACCTGTTCTTTCCCTATTTTGGCTTGCATTCCTTCCCCCGGTTGTCAATATAATTGTGTTGAGGATCTGGTCATCATTAACCTTTTTAGTGAAGACTGAAGCAAAATAGGCATTAAACATCTCCACCTTCTTAATGTTATCTGTTATTAGCTCTCCTTCCACGCTAAGTAGAGGACCTACACTTTTCTTCATCTTTCTCTTGCTCCTAATGTATTTAAAGAACCTCTTCTTATTGCCTTTTGTGTCCCTTGCCAGGTGTAACTCATTTTGTGCCTTAGTTTTTCTGATTTTGTCCCTACATGCTTCTGCTGTTTTTCTCTACTCCTCCTTATCAATTTATCCATGTTTCCACTTTTTGTAGGATTCCTTTTTGATTTTCAGGTCATTAAAGAGATCCTGATGGAGCCATATTGGTATCTTACTATTCTTCCTCTCTTTCTTTTGGATTGGAATTGTTTGAATTCAGTTGTGAATTTAATATTGTCTCCTTGAGGAACTGCCAGCTCTCCTGAACTCCTATTTCCCTTAGATTTTCTTTCCATGGCACCCTTACTTACCAGTTCTCTGAGTAAGAGTCTGCTTTTTTGAAGTCCATTGAAATGATCAAGGTATCCTCTAAACTTTGTCTATTTCATAGAATACGAAAGGAATTGAATTACCTTCAAGCTGCAGCTCAACTCTCAAAATGATAGAGACTTCCTGCTGAGACTTTTGGGCTCTGAACCTTAATTGATTCCATGATGAACTTTCCTATAGTTACCTTAAGTGATGTTTACAGTGCTTCCTTTCTTTTAGTGTCAAATATCCAGTTACCAGAAACCTTAATTAAAGCAACCACACAGAATAGGTCAGATGCTCACCTGGTATTAAACTCTAGTTCATAGTTCACTCTAGTTGAACTATGCCAGTTTATATATACCAACTGAAGAGCTGGACCAAAGACTGCTCTTTAAAATAGTAACGATCAATTTTATACTGACAACACTTTGTATTTTCAAAGCACTGAATAAATATTAGGCTGACAGTTAATTATTGTAATATTCATTAGAGGAATTTGTACTTGTTTGTTTTTGTGATGGGAAGATAAGAGCCTCCTAAACATGCCATATATTTTTGCTGTTAGAATTACTGGACAGTTATTCTAGTTTGTGTGAGGAATGTGTGAATTATGACCTAAACCTGAACAGAATTTTTGAGGTTGGGATAACTTTCCCTACATGATCACAAGTTTTCATTTTGGTGCACCTCTGCACTTTCTGCTTGAAAGAGATGCTGGGAACACCAAAAATTTCAGAGAGCGCTAGCTTTCATAAGATTTCTGGCATAATTGTGCAGACTCTGAATGTGTTTGGCTAAATATTCCCATTTCTGGGTGCTTTCTTTGCTTATAGGAACTGAGCATCCAGATTTCTTAAGGTTCACTTGTCACCTGTTTGTACCCATGTAGTGTGATCATTTTATAAACCAGTATGAAAGTTCCTTATTTTTCTGACAATCAAAGGTACAGTACAGTAGATGTCATTTTAAAAAAAGACTGCTTGGTCATGGCTACAAGTTGAAAACAACTATTTCAATTACAAACATGGGTTAGAGTCTTAGTTACATAATTTTAAAAATCAACCAAATTCCAGGGCTGCAATTGGTGCAGTTTTGTGTACTGGGGGAGCTTTATACTATCTTCCCATTTCCCTATGATTCTGCAGCCAGTTCAGAACGCAGCATGATTTAAAGCAGTGTAAGGACTGCACTAAGTTGTGCTTATTGGTAATGGCTCCTGGGGTTGGGGGTGGTGGCAGGCATTTCACAGCTGGAAATTGCCAGAGCTCAATAGCACTTTGGTCACACCCCCTTGCCTGGCCATATCTCCTATGCTATGGCCTGCTTTTCTGCTTTTTATTCTTCCTTTTTATTGTGGCCATAAATAAATGGTAAAATTAAGATTACATGAGGTGCAAAGAAAATATTAATGTAATTGGTGGGGGAAGCAGTCACATGGGTCACAGCTGGATAAAGAATACAGTGTAAACAACATATGAAACAAATGGGATTGCATGAGATCTTAATGAGAGAAGTTCTGGAGGGCATTTGGTTTTTTAATGCGGTTCCCAATTTAAGCATTAACTTTAAAAGGTAGCTATGTGCTCATATATCTGTCATATGAATCATTCATAAAACTAGTCATTTTTTCCATGAGTAAGACTCTTTGTTCCTCTTCCTGGTCTGCCATAGCCAATATTTCTAAGTAATTATGATTTAGCAGCAACTGTAAGAAAGGCTTTGAACCAGTCTCCTGATTTCATTGCAGCCTCCAGAACTCTGAGCTGGCTGTTCCAGAGGCAGCATACCACTCAGTGATTAATAAAACTGGTGGGAACTGGGCATAGCAATCACAGCCTCATGTGCTATTGGAAATATTGATTTACTGCAACTGTTGGACCAGCAGAATGATACAGGATCGTACAGCACCTCTGGACAGTGCACCAGGTTCATAGCTAATGATGTAGCATTCAGAAAATAATGTAATTAAAAAAGAAATTACTACCTGACAAGTAGTCTGGAATGCTGGTCTGAGTATCTGCTCTTTTCCACAGCACCAGGGAGTAATGGAAGTTTGGCTTTTAACCAGAAACTCTAGTGTGGTTTTCAAGTTCGTACTTAGTTCAGCTAATGATTTTTATTTTTTTTTGGAGGTGGGAACGGGGGGGAGGGAGGGGCTTTTCTTTAGACTAAAGAACTTCAGCTCAATGTAAGAGATTCTTTTTACTGATATAACAAAAATCATTTGATACCAGTTTTAAAACTTACACCAACAAAAAATTGGAAAAATAACTTGACAAATGATGGACCTCGCCAAATACCTTTCAAAAGTTCATATTTAGCTGGCCAGTTTGGATAAAAGCACTGGAAAGAAATTAAGTTAGTACTTTAATAAAAGTCCTTTTAATATCATTACAATTATATCAGATAGGAAAAACTGAGTGGGGGGAAAAAGGGTGAACACGAAACCTTGGAAAAGTGTAGCCAACCTACATAGCAAGGTTAGTTAAAAGGATGGAATGAACTGGAACACAGTAAGATTCACAATATCTGACATGAACAGAACACATACTCTGGTTTGGAAAGACCATTGGACCCAGTGGGACTACTCCCATGTATGAAGTTATTCACATGTGTTTGCAGTTCTGAGGTCTAAATGTTCAGAATTTGAGACAACTGATATTTTTCTATGCAGTAATAATGCAGATTACTATTCAGGATACTCATTATCCAGAATGTTTATCCATCATAGAAAAATTCAATGAATCACTATATCTGGAATCTTTTTATTTGGACTATAAGGGCTTTGTAACTGAAAGCAATAATGATAAAGTTGCCATAGAGGCATTCATTCTGATTTTAGTAGACTTAAATGATCAGCCTTATCGTAGTTATGTAATGTGGTGTTAATGTAGATTTTTTTTGCACTTAGCAAATGTGAATTGGTCGTTTGCTGCTGAATGATGCAATGAACCAGTAATGTTTATTCAGTTAGGCAGGATGCTGCTTCTGTCAGTAGTAAACATAGGTAGAAGAAAATTAGAAGTTCATCTTTGGGATAAAGGTTGGGAGGTCAATGTTATGAACATTTTTATGAACAATGTTATGACAGCTGCTATATCTAACAGTCTGTAAGAAACTCCACAGGTGCAACTCAGAATGTCATAACACTTGTATACATACATGGAATATGGTATAATTCAATACCATGAATTAACATTCTGGAGGTGGGATTTATTCATACTTTGTCCAGAAGAATTCCTTTCCAAAAGGTTTATTTCAAACTAGATGTTTAACATATGGCAGGAGTTTATTCTTTAGAACCACAAAACAAAAGTTGCTTTCAGGTGTATTTTATCAATGCCAAGAAAACTATATTACAATTATGAAAGTATCCTGATAGTTAAAATGCTGCAGAGGGATCGGCATACTGTAGAGAAATACTTACATGTCATAATGAAAAGCACAAAGCATCTTTTCTTGTGTTCTTCTGTATTACTAGTGTAATTTAACTTTTACACAGTATGATAGCCCTGCCTCTTTATTAGATAGTAAGTAGTTTACATATAGATTTTTTGTTATCCTTTGAGGAAGGATCTCACCTGTTCTTTAGTGACAATTTAAAAAAAAATCTTCAATAAGATCAGTGTGGCCAGCCTACTACGGAACCATAAGCTGCGGAGGGGGAAAAACAGCACTGAAGGTCAATTTTGCAATCAATATTTATGGAAACTAAGAAAAGGGCAATAGAGCATCCTTAGAGCCCTGCAAATTTGCAGATATCTGCTTTATATCTGCAGATATCCACGGATTGCGGATCAGATGTGGATACAAATTTTGTATCCATGCAGGGCTCTAAGCATCGTTTAGCACAGGGGGACACACAGACAAGATGATTAACACAGCAATGGTATGGCAAGGAGCAAAATTGACAAGTAATAGTATAGCAATGTGTATTGGAGCAGTGTTAACCCCTGAAGTCTTTGGAATTTACTATGATATGAACTCTTATATTATCTGCCTTCAAGGTACACAGGTATAATTCACATTGAAGTCATTCACAGAATTGTGACTTATTGAATCTGAGTCCTGAACTGGGCCCAGCAGCTCTGATACCCTATTTATTTGCTTATCTATGATGCATCAGAATGAGTTCACTTTAAAAGGTTACCCTGACTGCTGTTGAGGAATAAGAAGGGGTCTTAATTTGGGATGTCAGAAAGATCCAGTCCAAGGACCATTTAAATTTTCATATTTGAGTAGATGTTGTTGGACCCTAAGTTATGAAAGATATGTAGAATGCTTTTTGAGTCAGTCTAACAAAATCTAAAGCATTTTTCTTCATTATGGACGACTTTTCAATGAAAAATTCTCTGATAATTTGATAATTCAACTATCACTCCATCTCTTGGCTTCTAAACAAAGGATAAGTAAGTTTGTGTGATATGTTTAAGCACAAACACACATACCCTTGAGTCCAAATACTAAATGGTTTAGCTTAAAATCAGTTTTAGGGACTTATTCTAAGCAGGAAATGTCATGTTTATATTTTAAATTTGCATCCAAATCACGTATATTTAGACTGATATGCTAACAGGCCTTTTAGTGGCATCTCTCCCAAGCAGCTGATACCCAGGATGGACTACTCCATTCACACAGTCTGATTAAAACTCTGATATAGATTTAAGTTAATAAGGGAACATTTAAAGTGGAATAGCCTTCCAAGTAAGGTGGTAGAATCAAGTAAAACTATTGTATTTAAGCAAAAACTGGATGACTATGTGGAAATTGAGTTTAAAAGGTACTAGGTCTCAATGCAACTCCCACTGAAATATGAATCTTTCCAGTGGCTTAAAAGAGAATTTGAATGGGCTAAGTTTTGTGTTTGCAAGTAGCCAACCCTCCCATTCCAGGGTAAGCAGGGACTCTCCCTGATTCTTGTTTTGTTTCTTCCTTCATCCTAGGCTGAGTGTTGGTTGGGTAAATTGGGGGGCAGCAGGGCGGTGTATGTGCATACTTTTTATTTATTTATTTAGTCTTCCCATTGCACAAACATTAATACAATTTTAAAGGTTAAAATGTACTTTTGAAAGGTAAACCCAAAAATTATATAGGACAGAAGGGACAGTGTTGTCATCAAGCCATCCAGACCTACTTCTGCTCCTGTACAAATACTCAATTATGAATACATGCTTAACCTGTCAGGCACAAATCTGACTCTCCCCTCCCTTACAGCGTTGGAGGAGACATACCAATGAGGTTACATCAATGGGGCACTGGTATAAGAGACTTGGACTGCTAGGGCCTGCTCTTATGATTGAAATAAATAATGAAATTCCCATTAACTTTCATGGCCACAGGTCTGTGACTGAATTGCCTGAATAATCCAGTATTTTTAAAACTCTGTGGAAAATAGACTTGCATTTTGGTTTACCCTGATCTTTCCTAGAGTTTCTAACAGAGATCGTGACATAACAAAGTTATCTATAGACTTGAAACTAGTGTAACATGTTATAGATGGAATATGAAAGTGAGAAGTTCTTTCTCAGCTGAAATGTTGGTTTACTAGAGAATGGTATATACTTTTGATAGAAAAGCTGACCTACAGGAATGCCCTACTTTTCTGTTTAATCATAAGTTTGCATTTCTTTGGTAAGCACAAAAAGATTTGAATGGAAATATACATTGATATTTATTTGAAATTAAAATAGGTTTATAAATATATATGTATAGATTCTTATCTTTTAAAACCTATTTTAATTTTAAATAAAAAATACTGGAAATAAATTGAATACCTTTTCTTTTTTTTTTTACATTTCTGGAATAGTTTTCCACAAATATTTTTCTCATAGTAATTTCACATAAGTTTTAAAATGTAAAGCCTTCATGAGTGTGAGTTTTATTCATGTAAAGTGTTATATGAAAACATTACTAATGTAGAATTATAAGAGATATTGTTGTTCCCCTCTCTATAGCAGTGGTGAGGCCTCAGCTGGAGTACTGGGTCCAACTTTGGGCATCACACTTCAAGAAAGATATTAAAACAATAGAGATAGTTCAGAGGAGGTCAACAAAATTGATAAGAGTTTTAGAAAGCCTGACCTGTGAGGGAAGGTTGAAAGAATTGGACATGTTTAATGTAGAGAAAAGAAGGATGAGGGAGGAAATAACAGTCTTCAAATATGGGAAAATATTGTTATAAAGAGGATGGTGATCAGTGTTCTCAATGTCCACTGAGGATAGGACACGTAGTAATTGCTGCCTAAAAACTAAGCCTAGGGAGATATAATTTAGATATTATTAAAAGCTCTCCAACTAGAACAAGGGAGGTTGTGGAATCCCCATCATTGGAGGTTTTTAAGAGTAGGTTAGACCAGTGCTTCTCAAAGTCGGGCCGCCGCTTGTTCATGGAAAGCCCTTGGCGGTCCGGGGCAGTTTGTTAACCGGCCACGTCCGCAGGTTCGGCTGATCGCGGCTCCCACTGGCCACGGTTCGCCTCTCCAGGCCAATGGGGGCTGCGGGAAGCGGCGTGGGCCGAGGGATGTGCTGGCCACCCTTCCCGCAGCCCCCATTGGTCTGGAGCGGCGAACCGCGGCCAGTGGGAGCTGCGATCGGCCGAACCTGCGAACGCGGCAGGTAAACAAACCGGCCCAGACTGCCAGGGGCTTTCCCTGAACAAGTGGCGGACCGGCTTTGAGAAGCACTGGGTTAGAAAACATCTGTCAGGTATAGTCTAAGTAAATTAATCCTGCCTCAGCATGTGGGGATGGACTAGATGACCCCTTGAAGTCCCTTCCAGCTGCATTTCTGTGATTCTGAACAGGTATAATCTGATGATGATTTATATTGAAATCTATAGGAAATATTTTGAAAACTGAAGTACATTTTGCATTACAATGTATTTTTTTAAATAAATCATGGCTGTTTATATGTTCTCTGTAAATGGTGCCAGAGGGTTAGGGTGTCATTTTCAGGTGTCCAACACCCGTCACCACTTGAAAATACCACTCCTCTCCATATCCATATTAGAATTTCATTGATTGTTGTCTGAAAATTAGTTGTAGAGCTTTTTGAAGTCATTAAAAGTGGTACCTGTGAATGTCCTTTTTAGTTGGTTCAAGGATAAAGTTAGTGTGTGTTAAAAATTAAAATTTTAACTTAAAGTTAAAATGTAGCATGTTTGTACCAATTGTCTAGTGCCATTAGTAAAAGTGTTAGATTCCAATGGAGTAGTTAGAGGCAGTTTGTGTTCTGTTTTAATGGGATTACGTCAATGTTTTGCTTCAGCAACTCAGTCTAGCTTTATGGTGAGGATCATTGCAGTTGGAACAGGCTCAGCTGACAGCACTGTGATACATATACACAACATGGTATATTGATATAAAGCTATAGATAGCTATATAACCCCCCATATATTGGTTGGTATAAAAATAATCACCTCATGTCTGCCTTCCACATTCTTCTTTCCCTAGCAGATCCTCTCAGACAATACAAAATGTTAAGGGACTACACTGTTGTTTAGGGAATCCTCTGTGCCATTGTAGACAGGAAACTAGAACACCATCATAAAGTTATAATTGCCTTTGAAACGGCATTTGCTTCAGAAAGAAATACAGGAAATAGCTGAATCGGAGGTATGACCATCTCTCTGTGTCTCTCTCACACTAACCACCTGTAGAGGGACTTCTATAGAAGTGGTGCTGAATCTTTCCAGACTACTGTATCACTTTTGGGAGTCTGATTTGTATTCATTACCCCAAGTTTCACCTCACTTAAAAACTGCTTGCTTACAATATCAGACATAAAAATACAAATGTGTAACAGCACACTAGTACTGAAAATTGCTTACTTTCTCATTTTTACTGTATAATTATAAAATAAATCGATTGGAATATAAATATTGTACTAACGTTTCAGTGTATAGTATATAGAGCAGTATAAACAAGTCATTGTATGCAATTTTAGACTTCGCTAGTGCTTTTTATGTAGCCTGTTGTAAAACTAGGCAAATATATAGATGAGTTGATGTACCACCTGGAAGACCTTTGCATACCCCTGGTTGAGAACCACAGTTCTGTAGGACTGGGAATAAAGGGAGTTGCTGCAGAGGGCTAGCACTCACTTCCCATGCACCGGGAGGGATTGGTTGAAGAAGCATGGGAAGGGGATGTGAAGAAATTTCTGATTGGCAGACATGGAGGGAGTGCATGTGGACTAAACACTTACTCTTACCATCATCACCTTCCTGTATCAGGAGCTTACCTCCAAACTCAGATGAACAAAATACTGACTAACAGCTGTTGCTATTGCGTACAGCGTCCTAAATTAAAAAATAAGATTGCTAGCTGGAGTAGAATTTCTCAACTAGCCTGGAAGCTGGTGAGTCTTTCTGCTACCCCAGTCAAGACCGACCTAGAGCCCTGGTATCTGAATTTCAAAAATCTGAAGGTTTAGTAACTCCTTACTGCAGCCATAATTTTTCTTGTCTGGTTAACTTCCTCATTCCTGTGGAAAACTCCACTCACCATCAGTAAAGCTCTGCACAGACAGCTGCAGCTAGCCAAAGGCACACCCAAAAGCTGCTTGTAGGCAGTTCACTCTGTCCCATAGAAGGATGTGTGCACCTTCCCCACCAGGGGGAACCAAGAGGCATCTGGAAAGTAGCACTCCTGCACATATCTTCATTGAAGCACTCTTTACAGCTCCAAACAGGGAGGAGGGGATTGATATTCTCATGACAATCCAAGTGCAGATTTCAAACTCCCATCTACTGGCTGCTGGAGAAGCACTGCCCTGAGCAGGGCAGGCTCATTCTGAAAAGATGTTTACTTTGTTTCTATGCTGATGCCATTCATGTATGAAGAGCCAGCATCTGTTATTGAAATAGGTACAATAACCATTGTGTGGTCTAGTTTTGCCCACTCGCCCTCATCATTGACTTTTGCTGAGTTTCTTTCTCTTCCCACTGCCAGCCACCAGCTCCCTTCCTTCCTTCCTCTGCTGTTTGTCTTCTGGAGAAGACAATTAGCATCTCTTGAGCAAGTCCTGTTACGGATGCCACAAACTCCATCAAGAGGTCATGGAAAATCTGTTGAGGGATAGAGCATGCTGGTGGCCATCTGGTTTCTGGGGTGCAGCCTGTAGAGTTTAGTAAGGAAACTGGTGCTTTTACTCCAAAAGGAAGATATTAGTCAGAAAAAGCTGCCATTACAAGCATACAGAATGGAATAAAAAGCTCTCTGGTACTTCTGCCTTTCAAATAGAACTCAAGTGGTTATGTCACTGTTCACAAACCAGCAGTCCTTCAGTGACTTATTATAGAACCATATCTGTGAGGCAGTCTTGTCACAATACAGTATTAAAATCCATAACAAAAGGCAAATGTCACCGTAAGAGAATCTTTTTTTAACAGTGCCCAAACCCCATAAAAACGGAGAGTAATAGTTATTATTCTCTTATCTTTAAATCTGATTGTATTTTGAAAAGTGATTCTGTAAACATGGCCCTGTAGGGTTGCATGCTTATTGTTGCTCACTGATTTCCATATTAAATATGCTCTGCTTACATGTGTAAGTGGGGGAATGGTCCCGCTATTGTGGGGAACTTTCCTGGCTTCTGCACTACCCCGGTGAAGTGGGCTAGCGAAAGGATCTGAGTCCTCGCTCCCACTTCCTTTACCCAGAGGCCTCCCTGCCCTTGAGGACTCCCCTTCCACTCTCCTGTCTGGCAGAGTCCTTGTAACCCCGACAAGGCTGGGCCCAGCATTCCTGGGGGGCTCAACCCCCACCCCTGCTGTGGTCACCTAGGACAGGGGCTAGGGTGTCCCCACTCCGGGGTACTCTCTCTGCACTGTGTACTTCCCTGACCCACTGATCATTTCATACAATTTAAAGTAAATACAAGTTGTTTAATCAACAATTCATTTTAAAAAAGAATAAGGAAAAATGGGAAAGGTTAAAGGAAAACACGTCACCCCGCTCTGTGGCAGGGAACATTACAAACAGTTTCTCTGGAACATCAGGGCAGTTCACTGTCTGTTCCCTGTAGGTTCCAGGCCTTCTTCTCAGGCCCTGGCTGTGCTGCAGGGATGCTGTGGGTTGGACACTTGCTCTGATGGTGGCCACACGCCTCCGGGTTTTGGGTGGTGAGACCCTTCTTCCCAGCATTAGCCCACCATCAGGTTAAAATCCCCCTCCCAGTCTGACCTGCAAGGACCCTTGGCTGGGGGTGTCTTTCTGTGCTGGGTCCTTTGCCTAGAAGTCCCCCCTTGGCTGGCCCCAGTTGCACACCACACCTGGCTCTGTGGCTGCAGCAGTGCTCCCAGCACAGGATCTGCTCTCCCTGGGCTGTGTCTCTGGCTCTGTGGCTGCAGCTCTCCCCCCAGGACAGGTCTGCTCTGTGGGCTGCTTCTGTGACTCTGCTCCCAGCTCTGACCTGCTTCCTGGGCTGCTGATCTGGCCCCTCTGGCTAGCACAGCACAGCTCTGCTCTCAGCTCAGCTCGGGCCCCTGCTCTCTCCTTAGCTCGGCCCCACTCTGTCTGACCCAGGCAATTCCAGCTCACACGGAGGATGGGACCCCTCCAGCCTCCTGAATCCCTGATTAGCCCGCCCGCCCTGTCAATCAGGCTAACCTGGAGCATTGGCCTCTCCCCATTGTCCCTGGGGACTGTCAGTCTCAGGGTCCTGATTTCCCATCGACCCTTCCCCTTTCTTTTGGCACTGGGAGTTAGCCAACCAAAAAACCCCCACTGAATGTTAGTAAGGGGGCAACAGTCCCCTTACACATGTAAAAAACAGGGTGTTTTCTCCCCTTAACTGTCGATTCTGCAGTCCATCTAAGCTCTGAAAATCATCTGGGCTTCTTTCCTTTTAAAGCATCTTCACCAGTACTAAAGGATCTGTAGGTCAAATTAACTCTTATTTACACCTATGCAATCTTTGTCTCTCAGGGATGTCCTCAGTGACATTGTGCATCCCTGGGTAGATCTGTACAGGTGCAACTGATTGGAACCTAATAAACAACTACCGGTTATTGAGATGGGTGAAGTAATATCTTTTATTGGACCAACTTCTGTGATCAAACCAGCAGACAAAGGGGGCACCGTTGTAGTCTTCAACGGTGATTATGTTAATGAAGCCAACCAACAACTCTCCTACTATAAAGAACTCAAAGACAACCCCATACCACAATTTACACAGGAATTTAAGGATATCATCAAATCCTTCCCCAAACAACACCAAGAGAAACTCTACAAACTTATCCCCCACAAACTCTCCAGGGACAACTCTGCATGCTTCCCTGGATACACAAACAAGAGAGCCAAGTCTGGCCCATCATATCTGGCCATGGCACTCTTCCTGAAGGAATACCAGGACTCATAGAAACCATCGTCAAACCACTCACCACACAAGGGGCAGCTTCCTTCAGAGCACAACTGACTTCCTTCACAAAATCCACCACATCAACAACATCCCTCAGAACACCATCCTTGCCATCATGGATGTCCCCTCCTTATCTACCAGCATCCCTCACAATGAAGGCATAGCTGCTTGCCTCAAATATTTACAAGACAATGGACAACCCTCAGCTATCCACCCCAAACACATTGCCAAACTCATCCATTTCATCTTCACCCATAACAATTTTACATTCAACAACAACATGCTTTGTCCAAACCATGGGAACAACCATGGGTACTAGGATGGCTTCCCCAATACACCTACCTCTTTATGGTCCACCTTGAAGAAGAATTTCTAGACAAATGCACCAAGAAACCAATGATATACCTGAGATATATCAATGATATTTTCATCCTTTGGGCAGATGACTTAAACTCCCTCAGATTGCCACCACCGTCCATCTGTTAAACTCTCTGAAACACTCCCACACCAGCATCAACTTCCTGGACATCACGATTGGCTTCAACAATGGAACTCTGCAAATAACTACATACAAGAAATCCACGGATCACCACACCTACCTTCATAGATCCAATAGCCACTCCAAACACACCAAGAAATCTGTTATCTACAGCTAGGCATTCAGATAACGCAGAATATGCTCTGAGGAGAAAGTCCGGGATATATACCTTAACACTCTCAAAACTGCCTTCACCAAACAAGGACATTCCACAAGAGAATTAGACCAGATCATGGAACGGGCCACCCAGATACCCCAAGGGAACCTGCTTCATTATAGAAATAAAGCCCCCTCTGACCAGTTGTCAACACCCCACACTGGAACCCATAAAGGGTATCATCAAACAACTATAACCTATATTCAATTGGGACCCCATCCTAAAGGAAATCTTTCCTGAACCCGCTCTTCTGGCTTTCAAACAACCCTCCAATCTCTCCAAGCTCCAGAAGCAAACTCCCTGCAGACCAGGACACCAACTGACAGTGGCTCCAGACCCTGCCAGACATATCTCCACTGCTACAGTTATCAACACCCCTCACAACACATCTTTCAAGATCCATGGATCCTCCATATGCCTAACACAACATGTGATGTACCTCATTCAGTGCACTAAATGCCCAACTAACAACTATGTGGGTGAAACCAGATAATCACTATGCTCTTGAAGGAACTCACACAGGAAAATGATAAAAGACAAAAACATATCACCTGTAAGTGAAAACTCTCTTTCAGGCCTTATCCTCAAACGAAACCTGCACAACATTTTCAAAAGATGAGCCTGGGAACTTAAATTCATTACTTTGCTAGACACTAGAATCATGGACTGAATAGAGACAGTGGATTTATGACTTATTACAACAATCTGTAACTCACTAACAACCTCACCAACCCACCCTCTTCTTTTCTTCCCTATGACTGGAGAAGTATTAACAGGCCACTACAACTTGAATGGTCCCTTGAAATATTTGTTAACTACTTATGCTCAACAATCTGGTCAAATCTGAGTTGCCTCTGCAGGACTAATGGGAATAAATTGCAATAAACTGTTTTTGCCACTAAAAGGAACAGATACGACTCTAAACAGGTATGTTGAGTAGGAAGGTGTCATATTTACATGCACTTCTCAGAGCAGAACTGTAAGTATAATCTAGTAGAAATTCGTCAGGAAAGTTGGCACTACAGGAGAAATTCACAGGAGAGAACAAATTCCACTTGAAACTCCCTGAGTTTTCTCTTGTAAAGTTTCTTCTGCATTCTCCCTTGAAGGTGATGGATTTTCGATCTTTAAGAAGGGATGTGGCTTGGAAACCCAGTGGAATTCAGGCTTTTTGGGGCAACCAGTCTTCATCCCTGGGATTCTTCAAGGAAGGGGAATTAATGCTACGTAGAGTACACACAATTAATTTGTATGTTTGACACAGCATTACTTCTTAAGGGGATTTCCACTATGGTAGGCATCAGTCTAAGGAGACCTAGCTTTATGATCTCACATCCCAGAATAACCCCGCTGGAAGTGCAGAGCCTTGAAATTCAGGAAGCAGCCTCTGGACAGTTCATGATGAGAAATTAAATTATTACTTGAAAAAGCCTCAGTAGTGTGAAAAGGAACCTAACACTTTTCATGATGGGACTTTAATTGCTCCTGCCCCGCTCCCTCTTGGCATCAAAATTGTAACACTGTGAGAATGGCGATATCTCCCGACATCCACTACAAAGCCCATCAGAGGTCTTAGAAAGGAGCATTTCTCTTGACAGATTTGAGAGAGATTTTAAAACTTGTGAAAACAAATATAGGGAAATATCGAGAAGGAGTTGAAGCAGTGATTGATAAAAATTACTTTCTTAGGTTAAACCTTATGTATCAGGGACTCATGTTTTTGAAGGGAGAGGAACTAGGGAATGTAACCTGCTGTTCTCCCATTTAACAAGAACTACACCTCTACCCCAATATAACGCGACCCGAAATAACACGAATTTGGATATAACGCGGTAAAGCAGCGCTCTGGGGGGGTGGGCCCGCGCACTCCGGCGGATCAAAGCAAGTTCAATATAACGCGGTTTCACCTATAACGCGGTAAGATTTTTTTGGCTCCCGAGGACAGCGTTATATCGGGGTAGAGGTGTATTTCTCATAACCAAGGAGAGAGGCAATACGATTTTGCAAACAAGGGCTTATATGTACTTACTGAAATGTTTAGACATTGCGTAACATATTGACATATATAACATATTAGTCAACTTGTGTAATTTCAGTTGGGATGGGATTGGGGGTGGAAGATTTCATATTCTCCCCCAGGAACATTTTTTGTTGAACATTCCTGTCATTTAATGCAATCTGGTTTATTCCAAAAGCAGAAAAGTTATCCTTCAGAAGGATTGTTATGAGCCACAGGGATGGCATCTCTGGCAAAGGTGATTAACAATATCCAGAGAGGGTGTGAACTCCATCAGAGACAGGGAAACCAACCCAACCTCGCCTTCAGCCTGGTGTAGAATTTTAACAAAAGGCTCCTATGAACTGCCTCCAATACATCAGTGTGTTCAAGCAGGAGGGAGATACTTTAGATTGTAAATTTAAATTGATCAAGCTTTCTTTCTGTAATATAAGTAGGGTATTATTCCCAAAAGCTCTTTCAGCAAACCATCCCTATTCTGCAAAACACTTAAGCATGTGCTTAAACCCCAATGATCTTAATGGGATTTAAGCACTTGTTTAATGCTTTGCTGAATTGGGACCAAAGTAAACAGCTATGTTGTAAGAAAGACAAATGCAGCTCCACTGCTGGTGTGAAGGATGTCACAGCAATACATGGAAGATGTGAGGGGGATAGATTGAAAAGTGTGAAGCTAAATTGGCATCAGTCCATTTGCATTCTGTATCCACTCTCAGAATCCAGACTGTAATTGTGTGATTCACCTATCATATGATTTGTTTAGCTCGCAAAGCCACTATAAAAATAGAACCAGCAGCATTTGTGTGGTTGTTCAATTTAAAAGGCGGATGATTCACATAAATAAGACTTTCAAATTTGTTATGATAGATTGCTAGGGAGAGTGGGTGAGAGAAACAGTTTAATGAGTAATTGGGAACACAGGACAATCTAAAAATAGATGCAACAGAAAGCTTGAAACAATTGAGGCTGGTGTATTTTTTTTCTGACCATTTTTTTTCTCTTTAAGCTCTTAAATTATTTTTTTTATGTCCCTCAATCAGACTTCAAAATTAACAATGTTGGTAATTTAGCTCTAAAAGTCAAGATGATGCAGATATATTTCAAAGAGCCAGTTTAAAACAGAATTCTTGGAAGTAATGCATGTCTCTGTGATTCAGTGTGACTAACAATGTCTAATAACAAATGTCTATGTGACAAATGACACATGTACCGACAATTTAGGGATATGCCCAGAACCTCTGTTGCATTGTTTACCATGAACAGTGACTATAATTTTGTAGATGCTGCTCTGAAATGTATTTGAACACTATCTTTTTGAGATTAGGGTTTGGAAGAAATGGTGTTAATCCCAAATAGTGAGAATTTAACCCCATTATATACTGACCAGAAAGTAGTATTTTTTGGTGGCGTGCCAGAGTTATTGACAAATGACATTTTAAGAAAAAACATTTAAACACTTAGTTTTATCTACAGGTGCCTTCTTGTGTTGAGTGTACTCCACTTCCACAGAAGTCAGTGGGACTTAGTTTGTTGGATTGGGTCCCATGGCCATAAGACCAATTCTGTAGTAAAAGTTTCTATGATAAGAATAGATACTCATAAGTCCTGAGAAGCTTGTGAACACCCTATGTATTTTAAGTCAAAAATATAAATACTTTAAAAATGCCTAAGTGCAAGTTTTATCAATATTTTTATCAATATTTTTCTAATATTTTTTCTTTTTAAAAAAAGACTCTCATTATAATTGGGACACTCCCAAAAGCCAAGAAATTCAAAATTCAGATTCTAATGGGAATCACGTGAACTAATAGCCCTTTTGTACTTAAGAATTGGTATTGTTAGTGAAATTATACAGTATATTTCTATTTGTTATACTTTTGTGTTTCTTGTTAACTATATAGATCAAGATTTCATATAATTAAGGCCCCTTGTTTCTGGTTTTTATTTCATTTAGAATTTCTTAGGTGTTAATTAGTGTTTATTATAAAACTTGAAAAACAGGTGAAAATTAGTGGAAAAAATTATCAAAGTTTTCTGGGTGATTATCAGTCTTAATGTTGCAGGATGGGAGGACAGGAAAAAAAAGAACACAGAGAAAACTAAGAGTATTGAATGTAACAGAAATATAATGTTGTGGTTTATTTGTTTGTTAATTTTCTTTGAACAACAGTTTAATAACAGTTTTCTGCGATTACCCGGGATATAAGGGGCTTCAATGTAAATTCCAAAAGTCCTGGGTAGTGTAGGCTCACAGCAATTTTTTCAGTGTCTATTTTTTCCACCCAAGGCTCATTCTCCTGCCGTCTTGCACTGAGAAATATTCGGTCCACATCAGCTGAGACATCGAGGGTGGGGAAAGCAGCACAACTCAAAGTTGGGAAGTCAGTTCAATGGATTTTCCAGAATTCAAATGGAGTGATGTCGCTGTTGTCTGGAGAAGGCATTATTATGTATGCATGGAATTTGCTTTCCAGTTTGGCCCTTTCTTCATTGGGAGCCACAAAGATGGAAAAGATGAAAATATAGTCTTTACATTCATCAGTAAGGCCACACTTTTGCTAAGTCAAACAGCACAATTACTTTCCAGAATGGTGATCGCTCTTAAAGATGTAGGGGACCTATTACAAGTGACCATTGCTTTCTACTGCTTTGAGAGTTCTGTATGAAAACTTTGGAAAAGCTTTATAAGTGTTTCTCGCTCTTTGGCAAAATGGAAATGAAAAGATTTGTTTGTTTTTCCTGGAATCTCCCCAGATATGCTTTTGTGACAAAGTTCTTCACAGACATTGTTGCCTGTGATCTGTGTTAGAGAACGTTGTCTGTTTAAGAACAGAATTCCAATTTTTTCTGCACTTCATACGATGGCTGAAGGGTCTCAATCAGAAATTAGAAGTACTTCATTAATTTTTTTTGTTTGAATGCTGATAATTTTCAACCTTTTCTAGTCGCAATGTGAATTAGTGCTTAAATTTTGTGCAGCAAAGACCTCATTTAAGTACTACAGGGCAGAGAAATTCCACGGTGTCCCAGGAAAGGCATCCTCCAGCAACCAAAATGGGTTGGTGTCACTGAAGGACATGGGAGAGAATAGAAAAGGAATAGTACTTGAACACAACCCCCATCCCAAAATCATCCTCTTTCCTGTCACACAGGAGGGTTACAGGGGTAGGAGCTAGGAGACAACAGAGGAAAGCAGAATAGAGGGGAGAAGAGCAGGAGGGTGGGATCTGTGAAGGGGATGGAGATGAAAGAACAGGGAATAATCCTGCCATTGATACTTGATGGCAGTCCTGCAGATCCTAGTCACACAGGGTATGTCTACAGTGCAATTTAAAATCCATAACTGGCCCGGGCCAGCTGACTGCAGTGTTGACGCCCTGGCTGCAGCCTGAACTCTGGGACCCTCTCACCTCACATGGTCCTAGAGGCCCATCTCCAGCCCGAGCCTGAACATCTACATCGCAATTATACATCCCTGCAGCCGAGCCCCATGAGCCTGAGTCTATTGGCATGGGTCAGCCACGGGTTTTTAATTGCAGTGTAGATGTACCCTGTGTAGATGTTTGGCTCAGGCTGGTGCCTGAGCTCTGTGATCCTAGAGGGTGGAGTGTCCCAGAGCTCAAGCTCCAGCCTGACCCTGAATGTCTACACAGTGATTTTTAGCCCTGCAGCCCAAGTCAGCTGACCTGGGCTCCCCACGGTTGTGCCGTGGGTGTTTTATCCCTATGTAGATGTATCCTGAGACATAGATTCACCAGAAGCAGTCGGGCTGCCACTACCCTCCTCCCTGCACTGTGCACTCCTCAGAAGAGCTGGGTCAGGAGGGGGCTCTGTTCCCTGACGGTCCTCTCCAGGCAGTCACATATCCCCAGGCAACGCTGAAGGGCTCAGCTACTCACAGGGGCAGGTGAGAATGGGGTGTCTGGTACTGATGGGGACAGCATGTGGTGGGAGGGGGTGTCTGGTATTCATGGAAGGCAGTGTGAGGGGGACAGGGATGCCTGGCACTCAAGGACGGGCATCAGACAGAGGGGAGGGGGATGAGGGGAAAGTGGATGAGCCCTGGAGTCACACTGAAGGGCTGGGTCCAGGGGTGAGGGGGCTTTGTTCAGCATGGAAGTGGACAGGGGCCAGTTCTTATTGGGTGCAGCTTTCTGCTCCCAGTGGCCAATCGTGGCAATGTTCAGGAGTCTTGGGTGCTGGGACCAGGCTCCCTGAGCAAATCTGCAGCAGCCACCAACCAACACACGTGTGCTTTGCTGTCTGGTGGGGACGGTACATGGTGGGAGCCAGGCCCAGGGAGTTCTGGCACTTACAAAATTTGGGATAAAATGGTTAAAACCTGAATACTGGGTTTTTCAAACCTTGGGAATTTTTGGAGGTTTTTGGTAAAAACTGAAAACGAAGGGCCCTACATATAGTGAACTTTTCAATCACTGTAGTTTATTGGCCTCTAGCAGCTTTTTGATATTAGATCCTAGTAAAGTAGAGTATATTAACCAGTTCAGATCACAGGAAGACAAAAGTTATCCAATTGTTAAGTTTTATTTTGGTAAATGAAGAGTTAATGTGATGGCTATATTTATGGTAGCTTTAATTTAACCTAGTCATCTTTAGCTTCCTTCTGGCTTTGCACATCACATGCAGTTCAGGTGACATAAAGGAAGGTTTGTGTTTGAGGAAGTCTTTATGATTAACGAGTGGCACTTTGACCAAATTCAGAGGTAATGTGCAAGTTACACATCAATAAGTGCATTTGAATCTAAGAGAGACTAAATTGGTGTAATTTACATAGGGTTTATGGCCATGAGTCTTCTCTCTTACACCAGTTTTATCTCTGTGCAAATCCATTATCTTGTGTTGTGGTTACTGCTGACTTACAATGGTGGTGTGGGTGACAGGAGAATAAGGCCCTGAGCAGACTGAACGAAGGTGTATGTTACACCAGTTCACACTCATGCAAGGCCAAATTCAGAGATGAGTCTGTCTTTGCAGATTATGGATGTGATTGATTACCTTGTTCATTTACAAAAAGTATATCTTCATTTATATGATTTGATTATTACTCTGTTAACTTTTCACAACACTGAATCACATGAGAAATATTACATTCTCCATATGATCAAAATGGTCATAGTGAAAAGGCATAGGCTAGAAAACAGATTTAAGGAAGAAAGAAGAAAAGTGTTTTGTTTTAAAATCCTTAAATTGTGTTCTAGTTTCTACTATTAATCTCCTGTCTAGTTTTTGCCCTTTGCTAAGAGTAGTAATAAACCACTAATCTGGGGGATATAAAAAGTGTGTCCCAGCAGAGGAGAGTATATTGACAACAGAAAAACATCTTTATATGCTATCCTTTGATAAACTACACTACAGTTTAAATTGAGAACTATTGGACAGTTTAGCTTTGTTGTCATGTTTCCTGAGGTTTTATTTTAATTGACAGCACACACACTCTTTAATTAATAACTAGACATTGTTTTCCAACAGTAGACAAGGTAACATAATAATGAGGAATGATGTATGCTGTTGCCATTTGGATAGGAGAATAATGGGCTAGATTCTGCCATCCTCCAGCCTTGTCTACACAAGAAAGTTTTACCACTTACACCAATATAGTTATACTGCTGTAACCCTCCCATATGGGCACTCCTATTCTGGTATAAGAATGGGTTTATTTTTATTTATTTATTTATTTATGTTTAGATTAAACCTCTTCCAAAGTGACATAAATTAAACTGAAAAAATGCACGGATAGTGGAATAAGAATGTCGGCATGGGGGCATTATACTGGTCTAACTATATTGGTTTAAATTTGCATGTTAGGTTATACCGAAAAAACTTTCCAGTGTAGACAAGTCCTTACTCGTGTCAGCCCTGCCTCAGCAAGGGACATAAACTTAAACATAGGTTTAAGCACATGAGAAATCTCATTGACTTCAGTGGGGTTACTCCTGTCTCAAGGAGTAAGGTACTATTTATTGTAAGTGTGTCAGAAACTGGCCCACTGTAATTGTTATCACAAGCTATTTATTATCCTTTTATAATTGTTTAAAACTCTAACCCTATTACATATTTGTCAGTACTATCACTCAATTAATTTTGAAGAATAGCATTTGATTGTCTTATAATACCTTTCACAATCAACATATTCCAGAAGTGATGTTAGTTATTGGTAGTACAAATTTCTGTAGGCAGATATGGCATCTATTGTACTTTCAGAAATAGCTAACCCATTAGAACTGGTTTTTAGTAAAAGAATAAATAAGCTAGCTACGTTTTCAAAATGTGTCATGGGATCTTTAACTTCAATTAGAACAATCAGCAGAAATAACACAAAGGACCTCAGTTTAATATCTCATCCAAAGACTGGAAACTCTAACAATGCAGCTATTCCTAGTGCTGCACAGGAATGTTGGAACTGAGTATGAGTCCAGGTCACTACATGTGAGCAACTGAATTGAGATAATGGCTGATAGGAAGATTACATAAAAAAAATGGGTTAAATGTTAAAGTGAGGTTATACACTACAATGTCATTCTGTGAACAGGATATTGTAGGGTTCCATGTTTACTCACTCTCAAAGATATCTGTACAAAAGGCCTGATCTGACAAGTTGCTTAGTGGTAACAGGAGTGGAGGGTACGCAGCAACTTGCAGGATCTCAGGTCCTTAATTTGATTATTTTACAAGTAAATATATATTATTTTTCTAAGAACAAGCTTGGCTTCCTCATCTTAAGGTGAAATTGTGTTGTCTCTAGTTTGTGCATCATCACTTGTAGTAATGATTCTGCAGTTGCATCTTAGTTAACAATTCCCTACATGGTGCTTGAATCCAAAAATAATCCAGTTTAATCTCTCTTGGCTGTATTGGCTCTGCAAGGCTAACCAAAAAAACAACAAACAAACAAACAAAAAACAGAGGGCAGTAAACACTTATTTTTGTAATTAAAATAAATTTCAAATACACCCAGGTAGCAAATCTTTTGAGGAAGTGCCACTTTTGATTTTGACCATAACCACACTGTAAGGCTGCTCAGCTGAAGTCATTGAAAGTCAGGAATGCAAGAATTTGGATTCCACTAGCAACGCTGCCCCAGCTGTGTTGAACTTCTTGTATGTATTATGATATACATTTACTGACATAAACAGTAACACATTAACCTATGCATTTAACAAAAACAGCAAACAGAAAATGCTGTATAGTATATACACTGTACATGTAACATAACTGAGTTAGCATAGTGATTGGCACCTTAACTTTGCATTTCCAAATTTTTGATTAGTTTAACTGTACAACCTTAACATTTCATAAGGTTTTTTTTTGCATTTAATTTGCTAGGACTTAAAAAATAATCTTTAAATTGCCATAAACATTTAAGTCACATCATATGCTGAAAATGACACCCTTAAAAGTGCTTTAAATATTTATGGCAACATATAAGTATTTAAATGACTTGAAATCTTTCAGCTGACCGCACATCTTTAAATATTTGGGACAGTTTAAAGGCTCATGCCATATGAGATAAAATCTTTTTATCAATTTTGAGTTCTGCAATGGTGAAAAATATACACATTCTCCTTTAGAAGAAAAATTTCCACCGCTTTCATTACACAGAGACTTAAGTTGTAGCTGAACTTTGAACTGAAGTGTATCTTCACAACCAAGACTGAAAAAAGTGTGTGATAAAGTTATGAGCAATTGAAAGTTGGCTTCTGCACATGTGTAATAGTTTCTGTGGGATCTTTACTGAGATCAAAGTATATCTTATTATTTGTATTATTGAAGCCCCTAGGAGCCCTAGTCATGGTCCAGGATCCCACTGCGCTAGGTGTTATACAAACACACAACAGTATCTGTTCTCCCCTTCAAATCAGGGTGTCAATCAGCTCACCCTAACAGCTGCTATCAGTTGTTAGCAGGGGCTTTCAGCTTCCTGGCCTCTCACTGCACCCTGGTTGTCTCTGGTGCTTGGAGACCACCAAGTTTTAAAAGTAATCCCCAGGTGCTGAAATGGCTGGTGTGTAGATGGGAGGGGATTTAACAGAGGAGCCATTTGGAGTTCGAAAGAAATGTACAAAAATGCTGTGACTGAGGCCAAAAAACATGACGTATCTTCAGCCATTTGGAGTCTTAGTTCTTTGCACAATCTGAGTATTCTGGTCTGACTCACCCTGTTTGTAATTTCTTCAAAAGACTGCTGTGAGGAGCTGTTTTGAGTAGATTATTAATTATTATGTTATTTGTAAATATGTATATTATGGCGGCACCCAAAGGCCCCAGTCTCAGTTCTAGGATGGTCTCTGGCATTTCTGTTTGAGAGACATTTGCTTTCATAATCAAACAAATTTAGTTTCTGATGGAGGTATCTGTTGTCTTCTCGGTTTCTTGAGGTCCACCACTTATGGTCCTGATCCCTATTCATATTGGTGTCTCAAAGCAAGTGTGGTAGCCATGGTGTCAATATTGAGAGGCATTGCTAACACCTCACTGAGCAAGGAGAGGGTGCTGACAATTCTTAAACACACTGAGGTCTAACCCCTCTTCAAGATACTTTCCTTTGATGTGGCAGTACTTGCTATTCAATCCTGCATGATCTTAAACTTCACCTCCTTTGGAGAGGTGGTTGAGAAGGGAGAGCTTGTCAATTCCATGTGCATCTGGACACCACCTCCCTGGCAGATTCCATTCTGGGTTCCAGCATTCCATTGGGATGACACTTGTCATGGTCATGAGTTATCTTTTGTTAATTTGAGGTCAACTGGCATTTATTCTCATGCTGGACCTCTCAACAGATTTTGATTCCGCTGACCATGGGTTGCTGCTTCAGTTGACTAGTGATACTGATGTTCTGCCAGGAACTGCCCTGCAGTTGTTCCTTTCATACCTAGAAAACAGACATAGTGTTCCCTTCCATCCTTCCTGTATTTCTCTCCCTTTTCCTCCTTCCCTTCTCAATATTGTCTTGCTCTTCCTTCCTTTTCCTACTATTCGTGTGCTTCTATTACATCATCTCCTTCCCCCCTCGCCCTATTCCCAAATTTATATTTTAAAAAACAACAAAAAAAGTTTTTTAAAAAACATATGTAGTTAACATCACATAGCCACTTATCATGGATTACAGCTCGTGTGCTTGATTCCTTTTCCTTCACTCTTCATCTGATTTGTCTATTTAGTTTGTAAGCTCTTAATGGAAGCTTCAATCTTTTAATATGTTTGTAGGGTGCCTACCCCTTCATCTGATTGGGGCTACTGGAATATAAAAATAATAATAATCAGTGATAGGCAATTGTTTGCCTTCACCAAAAGATCTGAATTGGCATCTCTGTCAAATGATTGCTGCCTAGTTGGACAGTATCAGCATGGATATATGCCTCAGTCCAGGATGGCAGCATTCAGGAGGCACCTACTTTCTGCCTTAGTTCCAGATTAGAAATTTAGATGCTTTAGGCTGTTTTAAAAGCTTTAGGAGCTATTGGTTGATAGTCTGATATTTCTGGTGGACTGCAGCTGGCATGAGAGGTCAAGGACTCAGGGGGAGAGGCAATCTCTTGAGTTGCTTGGGCTGATTCCACTGAGAGCTTGAATATGAAGCTGGAGACCTTAAATTGGACTCTTTATTCAATGACAAGCCAGCTGAGTGACTGGAGCACCAGAATGACGTACACATAGCAACCTGAGCTGCTGAGCATTTTGTTACAGGTAAAGCTGGAGTAGTCTGAATTTCCTGACTCCATTGAAGATACTGTAAATTCTCAACAACGATGTTGCATTAACAGTAAATTTTTGCAGTTAATTTTGTAAATGTTAAATAACTTGATATAGCAAAGCACTATTGACAACTTCTTGCTGCAGGCTCTGGCTTCGTTAGCCAAGCTGTATATCCGTTTTGTCTGACATCTGCATTTTCAGTCTGATGTCACTCAGCCCATTATTTGCCATTGCCTCCCCCTTCATTGTATTAGCTGTGAGAAACAAAGAGAAGCTTATAATAGGGACACATGGTAGTGCAAGGGTAAGAAGAGACCAGCACATAACAACTGTACAGTATACCTTCTAAATTAACATTGTGATTTAAAAAACGTCAGTGTTCTACTGGTTGCCAACTTTCCCTTTTCATATCCATTAGCATTTTAACTGTACACTCAAACTCATAATGGCCATGGCCAGTGCTGACATCATATTGTTTTAAAATTATCATACAGAAGGAAATAATCCAGTATGATCTCTTTTGTTTATAGGCTGTGTTTTGTTTATAGGCTGTGTTCTGTGTTGGATAGCTGGATAGCCTCCTACCCATATCCAGCTACTTCTTTATCACATTAATTACAAACTGTTGCAATATTCCATGTGTTGCAATATTTTGACCTCATGCACAGAATTCTTCTGTAGGTTTCATGAATATCCTCTCTTCACATACTGAAGTCACTAGGAGCTGTAGTACCTATCACCACTTTTTATTTCAGGAGCCTAAATATGGTTTTTGGCACCTAACTTCAGGCACCCATGTTTGGAAAACGTAGGCCAAGATTGAAATAACATTTAAACAAATAACAGGAAATAGGTCTGATGACTGTTTAAATTTTTTTGTTATTGTTAACACCTTTTTAACTTGAATCACTAACAATATTCTTTCTCCAAAACAGTAAAGATTCACCGTCTTCCATCCGTTAAGTTAGGGTGTAAGAGTTAACAATGTATATTCTTTGAGATATCAAGTGGATCTTGCAGCAAAACTAGGGAAGAGTAGAGTTCACATTCCTGGCATTTAAGATAATGAGCAGAACCATCTTTAATAAAGGAAAAAGTTTTCTAAGTTCTTTATGTATCATAGGAAGTAAAAAAGGGAACAAGTTCAGTTAAAAAAAATCACTTGCAGAGCACCTTTGAAGGGGAAAACCTTTGTTTCAATCTCTTTAATTAGTTCACCCCTTGTTTCCAGCAATGCCCTGTTTTTGCAGACTGATGTTTTCCTTTAGGTGTTTCCTTTATGTGCTGTTGTCTCTTGCATTCTGTTCATAGTGAGAAAGGAAGGATAGAAGCAAATAAAAAGCAGTGCTGGCCAACACAGAACATATTTAACAAGGTGGGACATAAGTGTATGAGAACAAAAGGGTAGCTAAAACCCTTACTCAAAAGGGAAAGTCATACCAGCCCTATGGGTAAAGTAGCCATTTCAGAGGCTGTAAAGTATACTTATCTGAAACCAATACCAATGCCAGCTCTCCTTAATGGATCAACCTGAAAGAACTCAAATCCTAAATTCTCTTTCCACCTACATTACTGTTAAGGATAGGTGAACTCATTTTATCTAACTTTGAATAAAATTTATGTTTTCTGTTCTATGGAGAGTGGGACGGGGTAGGAAGAGGGAAAGGGTAGAGAAAAAAATTAATGAAAATCTATGGGTAAAATAGAATTGAGGGGAAGCAGTGACAGATAGAAACTGAGAGGGGGAGGGAGTGAGAGGTACAGAGGGGAAAAGAGGCAAATTGGACAAAAAAAATAATACAGAACTATATAATTGCATATACTTTAGGGCCCAACTTGTCTCAGCTTAGCTTTTACAGATGGTTTTCCTTTTCTTTTCCATATATCATGTAGGCTCATAATCTTTTCTTTAATACGGCTAAGGAAAAAAGTTTAAAATACAGGGAAAAGGGTTGCAAATTCAAACTAGTTTTGTACATCTTACTTTGACAGATTCCCAAAATCCAAAATTGTACAGAATTGGGTAGTCCCTCACTACTATATTAGGAGTCTGTCACATTACTTTTCATACGCAAGGAGTTCTAAAACTCGTTACATGTATTACAGTAGATGTCATACTGATAAAGAAGTGACTGTGTGGCAAACAGAGTAGCCATTATACTCTCAAAATTGTACTCTCGCAGCTTTGGATAGAACATGTTTTTTCAGGAGAAAAAAATATATTCACCGGGGCTCTGGTCTTATCTGGTACTCTTCAAAAAAGTGCCTGTGCATAAACTACCCTATGAAGATTGTTTTTTGTGATATGGTGGTAACAATAAAGTAAGATAATATCTTGTTTGCCACTCACAATTACATTGTAGTTTTGCTTGGCCCCAATTATTTTCTAAGGATTTCCATCCTACTATGTAGCTGTTGTTTTGGATACTTCTCTCAGTACATTAGGTTGATTTCCCCCCCCCCTCCTCCCCCCCCCCCAATCTCTTTTTGCTTCCTATCAACTGTCTTGCATCCTCTATTTTTTGTGTTTTTTCTTCTTTTCTTGTAGGTGTTTGCATCTATCCCTACAGTACTTTTGTATTATCTGCAAACTTACCTTGTGTAAGTTTGTGCCTTTTCCTGGTAAAGCAGTTCCTTTTCCCTTCTCAGTTCTCTCGGTAAAGCAGTGGCTAAAGTAATGTGAGTACAAAGCATGTATTCTATCACCCATCACCCCAAAAGTATGACATTCTCAGTGTCCAAAAATGTGCCCTAGGTGTACATTGTTTTACATGAAGAGACATGATTCAGATACAAAATTCCCAGACAAAACCTTTGTTACACTGTTGTTGTATGTAATAGCTGGGGATGGGGGGGGGGGGGGAAACATTAATAGAATGTTATTTTCAGAGAGAGACTGAAAATTAAGAAATTGAAAGTTACGGTTACATTTAAAACCTCCCCTTTTTCTCTCTCCCAAGTAGTGGAGAATATAAAAATGAAGATTTAAAATACTCCAAAGAACTTTAATTCTGTCCCAGACCCTTGCCACTCTGTGCACCATTTGTGGTAGATAGGAATTTATGAGAAGTATGACAATATCACAGGAAGGTGACCTGTTATAACTCCAAATATCTTTATGTCTTGATCAAAGGCCTAGTGGTTGAGACCTCTTCAATACCCTTATTATTTATTTAAGAAGTGACACTGTGTTTGGAGCTGTATAGACACAAAATTAAGAGTCTTTACTCCAAAGAGCTTACCATCTAAGACCTCAGTCATGTATGATCTCCATGGGGGTGCAACCCCATTGAAGTTGATTTACATGCGTAAAATAAGTATAATGGTAACTGCCTACCCAGTATTAGTTTTTTTTGTAATGTACTTTGAGTTCTGTGGATAACAGATGCTGTTCCACTACAAAATATCATTATTAAAGTCAGAGGATGGCAGAGTGAAGACTCCAGAGTTTATGAATCCCAGCCCCCTTGCTCAGTCCACTAAAGATTCAGGAAAACCAAAGCTGGTTTGCACCTTATAAAAACTGCATTGGCACATGCAGAACAACCTAAAATTTGCAAAAGCCAGAATAAATAAGCGTTTTCTAAACAATTTCCACCCAGCCTTTCCAAAAACAGTCAAAGTACTACCAAGTATCACTAGTGCCAACTAAGTTTCTAAACCTAGATGTTTGAGATTTAATATTTCAAATAATAATAAAGTAGAACAGCTCTCAAAGAGTCAAATATTGCTATTTTTTCACGCTATCTGTTTCCGCAAACAAATCTCCTTTGGTAGAGAAACACAAAAAAACTCAGATGGATTGGTTTAATTTGAATGAATTAGGGTGGTGAGCAAAAGTGCATGTGTTAGCTTGCTACCTGTGACAACTTGACCTACGGAGAGATAAGTATCTGTTTGATCAAAACTCTCACCTGATGATGAGTTTATTTTTCATTTAAAATATATTAGCAAATATTACATTTTTTTCTATACAGAAGCATCTATCATATTCCTACATATTCTTTAAAATCATGATATTCAGAAAGAACTGTTACATTTTATCCATGATATTAAATAGTCCTAAAGGAACTGAAAATAAGCACTCGCAGGAACTATTAATTCAGACAAACAATGAAGAGTAAGGTTGTGCAAAAATCTGACACATGGTAGGCAAGCTCTATTATTGACTCATGTGTAACTTGACATTTTGCCTAAATATTGCATCACCCACTGATCTCCCATGCAATACCTAGGTTAACTGGAGAGAGTTGGGATTGAAGTTCCTCATTCTTCCAAAAATCTTGGAGTGGAACAAACAAACATTCCGCTACTTTTTTGCCAACCCTAACATTATGCATTGTTAGTGCATGAGTATCTGAAAGTGAAATTGAAAATAAAAATACTGGTCAATTTCACTTTTGCTTCTATTCAAAGCTGAAAAATGAAAAAAAATATTAACATAATATAAAGTGTGATTACTACACTAAGGAAGTGTTTTTAATATGCTTACCATGACTATATTCCATTTTAAATATGAAAAAAAAATGTACTAAAGCTTCATTCTGCTTTTATTGAAGTCAATAGGAATTTTGGCATTGACCTCAGTGGGAGCAGGAGCCTACGCTCACTGTGTGCAAAATTCATTTTGTCTGAGTTATAGGTACACAGGAACAGCATGTGTATTTCATAAGTTACAGGTACACAAAAACAACATTCAAATTTCCTTTTCTTTGATTGTCTTTAAAAAACAGTTTGCCTATTTTTAAGTCCTTTCAGTGACATTTATTAGTTTCAGCATAATTTTCTGTAACAGTTCCGTTATAAGATTCTTAAAATGAGGATTTAGCATGGATCAGCTGCTGCAGGGAAAGAAGCTACTGTAATAAAACTGTCCCTGCTATTTTCCAACAGACATTTCAAAGTGCTCTTCTTTTAAGAAACTTTCCCAGCTGTGTGTGAACATAGAAGATGACCTCTTTCAATCTTTTAAAATATGGCCCTAATTTGTAAGAATCCTCACTGCAAAGATGCAAGCATGGGAGACTGGCACCCTTTAAATAATATATTATGTAACTTGCAGTTTTCCAGAGATGCCCTCAGGGAGGATACTAACTTAAGATGAGTTGTACAGTAGTAGCAATAACAGAATTTATTTATAATGTGATGTTTTGCTACAATGAATAAGTAATGGATGTAGTCTCACTACATCAAAAAAACTGTCAGCACAAAAAACAGTAATACTATTCTACAATCAAGGCTGCTCTTAAGTAGAACCACCCATAGCAGCTGCTTTATTTTGGTCTTGGGGAAGACTTGCCACCAGTATGTAACCAGGACTGTAGGACCCTCTTTTTCTATGGGCCTCTGCCACCTCCACTGTCCACAGGCCCTTTCTGCTTCTAGGTTCACTTTTGAATAACTAAGTCAGAGGGCTCCTGAGTACAGTTCCTCTTGTGGAAGTGAACTGGGGGCAACTCGGTAAGTTACTTCACCGAGGATCCTACAAAACCTAGGGCCAACTTCACACATAGTTTGATAAAAATAAGGAATAGTAAGATCTTTCTACCCTCTTGTTTCCTGCTCAGGAAACAATTACAGTGTTGTGGCCAGGGTAGGTGTCAGAGAATGGCTGTATGACTATTACTCAAAGTTGGACTTGGCACTTATCCAGCCATTTCCAGGAACACTGTTAAAATGAAAACAAACTCATTAGTTTTCCATCACACGGCAAGTGAGCAGCAGAACTCAAATCCCAGTCCATTCTTTCATGGGTGCATTTCCAAGTCCTAGGCTGGGGTCTTGGGGGGAAGGACTGCTGTAACTGCTGGGTAGCTGCCACTCGATACCCATCTTGGGGCATCCCTTGCCATTCACCTGCAGTGTACCCAGAGTCTAGCACAGCCTGATCCTGGTACAAGTCTTCACATTGGGGTGTCTAAGTGAGGCTGGCCCCTTGTGCACCTGGGCACTCATGCCCCTGCCCTAATGTTGGGGTTTGCTGACAGGCGTGGCAGGCTGAGCACATTACGGATCATTGCCATCTCCCCATATTTTCCAGCGATGCAGGTGCCTACACACTGGGTATCAGCCATAATGGAGCCGTCCAGATTCTGAAAGACGAGCTCAGCAGGTGCTGTAATAGCCTCTCGCCCCTCCCTGCCCTCTGTAGCCCAGGGGCTAGCTTCCCTGCCTAGGCTCCTTCGCCCAGCCCGTTCCCAGCGCACCCTGCCCGGGCCCCTCCGTTCGTCCTCACACGCCCATCCATGGTGCAAGCTTCCCTTCCCCCACTTCGCGTTGCACTTCAGGGGCAATCCCCGCTCCCAGCCTGAGACCTCCCGTCGCGGGCCTGATCCACCCTCCGCACCTCTAACCTGCGCTGCCAGCATGAGCGAGCGGGAAGCCAACCGAGGCTGACGTTGAAAGCCGCAATCGGATTGGCTGGGCTGGTGGGGGGCGGGCCGGAGTTAGGGGGAAGCTATTGCCTAGGTAACCGCCCTCCCTCTCACCTCAGTTCTAGGGCGTCCGCGCGCGCGCGCACCCCGAGGCCTCGCGGTTCCATGTGAGTTACCGGTAACGGGCCACTCAGTTGCTGCCGCGCTGGCTGGGAGGCGGCGGCTCAGGGGCAGCAGCTGCTGCTGCCGCCTCTGCCTGGGCAGGTGAGTGACTGCGTGAGGCGGGCGGAAGGGACCTTGTGCGTGTCCGTGTGAGAGCGGGAACTGCGTGTGAGTGCAACGACTCCTCTTCCCCCCGGGACCGCGCTTGGGCTGCGGCTGGGGATGCCCGCCCGGAGGGAAGCTGCCGCCGCGGCGCGGCGTGTGGCCGGTTCCTACCCGAGCTGGGGCTTTGCCGAGGGCCGGGGCGCGGAGCTAGGGCGGTTTGAACGAGAGAAGTGGCTGCTGCAGTGTGTCGCTGCGGCACAGAGACAAACAGGGGGGAGTAGGGCGAGCCCCCCCCCCGGGGGAGAGATCACAAGTGACTCTGCCAAATGAAGCCTCCTTCCTCTCTTCCCTCCCCCCAGGTTTGGCAGATCTGGGGCTGGTTTTCAATCCCTTCTCCAGCTGGTGCTCAGATCCCTTCTGCAGAGCAGTGGCTGCTCCCTTCCCTGTTTGCCCGGTGGTGGCAGCGAGTGTACAGGGGACGGGGAGAGGAAAAGGGTATTTTTCAGCTTCTTCAAAGAAAATTGCAACACTGGAGTTGCTCAACAAAAACGATAGTCAGATCTCTGCTCTCTTCCTGGCACTGGTGAAGTTTAGTCACATGTTGGTCTTTATCAGTTGGGCTGAGAGGAGATGGTGCATAGGACTAAACCTTCAGATGGCTTTGAATTACTCATTAAAATAGGTGGGAGTAGTTTGATCTGTGAGAGAGGGGGGAAGATAAGATTACTTAAAAGTTAACATGATCTGAAAGGTCTTTTGTAGTGTGTCGATCTGTTTAAAACCTCAAGAGTATCATTTAATTTTAAAGTTCAAAAATGAGTCTCTGTTCTTTGTTGTAAAAACACAGAAAATGTAAAAACACAGAAAATGACTGAGTATCCTTTCAGACTGCACAGGAAACAAACAAGTGGCATTTAAGCATTCCAAACTCTAAGATTACTGAGGATGTTACCATGGCCTGGTCTACACACACAACTATGTCACTGAAAAATTTGCACCCCTGAGAGATGAAATTAAGGGGACCCAAGTCCCAGTGAAGACTCTTGTAGATTGATGGAAAAGATATCACCTCTTGGGGTGGGTATTCATGTGTGTATTTACTGCAGTGATGGGGAAAAAACTCTTCTATTACTGTGGCAACATCTACACTACAGCAGCATAGCTACAGCCCTGCAGCTGTGCTGCTGTCACATTTGTAGTGTAGACATACCCTAATAGTGCTCTTCCTTCAAAACTCTGAAACCTTGTAGGCAATTTCAACTGTATGATGGCTATTTAAAAGTGCCCTTTTATGATTTGTTATTATTTATTAGTAGAGCCTAATATTATCTCCTATGCTTTAAAAAAATTATTTGATGTAGCTTCTGCATATTCCTACTTCCTCCCTCTAGTGTTCCTGAACTTCAGGAGCCTTCAAGAAAAACAGTGCTTGTTGGGACCATTTGAGTGACCCGCCCTCCGCAGCACCAGATGTTCTGAGCCAAATTTATAAGTGGTCGTGCAGTCTCCAACTGCTGCAGTTCTTTCTGTTTTATGGCCTTTTGCAGGCATAGGGGTCTTTATTTCATGCCCAGAGAATTTTTTTTCCAACCAAGAATCTCTTGTTAACTTATTATGGCTTCCCTCTGGGCAGGCATATGGCTTTATAGGGTGTGGGGAAGCATAGTTTTAGAAAGTTGGTAGGTAGTAGTTTCTGTGGCATTTAGATGCTTGGACTGTCTCCAGCTCGACAGAAAAGGAGAAGGGAGAAAACAGCTCATACAGGTGAAAAAACTCTGGGGGAAGGGATCCTGACCTGAAGATTTTGGTCAGTAATGCTGTTGGAAGCATGTGGTGAGAAACTTTGCTTTGAATCTAATATAATTTAAGCTAGGTAGTGGAAAGCATTTTTATCTTTATTTTCTTGCACCCATTTCTGACTTTTATGCCTCATTGGTTGTACTCACTTAAAGTCTGTCTCTTTGTAGTTAATAAACTTGTTTTTATCTAATCCCGTATGTTTAAGTTAAAGTGTCTGGGTAACTTTATTTAAGGTAACAAGCTAGTGTATGTTATTCCTTTAAAGGAATAATAGACTTAATACATTTAACTGTCCAGGAGAGGGCTGGGCAGTACATAATATACATTTCTGGGAGGACTGGGAGTCACCCTGCATAAGTAACCAAGGCTTGCAAAAGCCAGAATGTAACCCAAGTGTTGCTGGCACGTTGCAGTTACACAGACACACTCAGGATGTAGCTTGCATGCTGGAAGGTTGTTTGTGAGCTGCTCAGGAGGAAGCTACTTCAGCAAGGCATTGTAAGGCACCCCAGGTTGCAGGGCAAGGGTGATACGGCATCCCACTGGTCTGGACTGCACCCCGGGGTATCACACACAGTACCTGCTGTCTGTTGTATCTGGGGGGGAGCCTATTCTCAGAAAAGTTGCTTGGCATGCTGTGCCTTTATGGCATGTTGGCACTAGGCATTCCTCTTGACCAGGGGTTCTCAAACTGGGGGTTGAGACCGCCCAGGGGGTCGTGAGGTTATTACATAGGGGGTTGCAAGCTGTCATCCTCCATCCCAAACCCTGCTTTGCTTCCAACATTTATAATGGTGTTAAATATATTAAAAAGTGTTTTTAATTTATTTGGGGGGAGGGAGGGGGTCGCACTCAGAGGCTTGCTATGTGAAAGGGGTCACCAGTACAGAAGTTTGAGAACCACTGCTCTTGACTAACCCTGCATTCCAGACCTTTGGATCTATCCTCAGGTTGGGATCCTGTTTCGGTGCAAGGATGGAGGAGACTGAACAGCCTCAAAAATCCCTTAAATGGGGAGGTAGAAGCCCTTGGTGCCAGGATCAATGTTATCTAGCTCTAACTCACCTGAGCACTTCGAGTATGGTTCTAGGGTTGCTCTAGTACCAAAGAAGCTGGTTTCATTGCCAAAGTTAATCAATGCTGGGAAGTCTTCATTGTCAGGGACTTTGGTGTTGTCTTTTCAGCTGACCAGTGTTGTTTCCCTTAAAATAATGGACTCTCTGAATCCTTGGCTAACTGGGCTTTTGTTGGTGCTGATCTCCCCTTACCTCCAGGGTTTCACTAGGGCCCAGTGTTTAGGGAAACTTTGCATCTGCCTAAGGATAAAAAGAAGTTGAGCTTAGAGGGGGCCAGGGGACCACTGGTGCCATCACAGAGGTTGAAGAAATGTTAATATAGATTCAAGGAGCACATGAGCAGATCAGAGGTTTCTGATTCAGTTTCCTCGGTTCTGAGGGCATCTCTGGTTCCTTTTCAGTATTTCCAGTTTAGGACTTAATTGAGCTCCCCCTTCTTCTGGGGTTGTTGCTGGATCCTCAGTGCCAGAATGCTTCCATCTTCCGCATGGTGCCATCCTAGGATGGAAGAGTCTATTCGAGATCTTTCTAGTCTGGAGGACATACTAGAGCAGGGGTCGGCAACCTACGGCACGAGTGCCAAACACGGCACGCAAGCTGATTTTGGGTGGCACGCCGCTGCCTGCCGTGGTCCTGGCCCCCAGCCCCACTCAGCCCCCACACCCACCGCTCTCTCCTGTGGGGGCAGGAGGCAGAAGCTTGTTCCTGTGGCAGCCAAGCTCCCTCGTGGAACAGGGCATATCCCTTCCAGCCCCCTGCCATGAGCTGCTCAGGGCAGGGGGCTGGGAGCACCCCCACGAGCCGAGCACCCCAGCCCTGACCCCTGAACCCCTCCCACCCCCAGCCTTCTGCCCTGCACCCCTAGCCCTCTGCCCTGACCCCTGAACCCCCCCAAACCCCCACTGCCCTCTTCCCTGAACCCCCCCCAGCCTTCTGCCCTGCACCCCCACCCCCTCCCCCTCCCAGTCCTCTGCCCTGACCCCTGAACCTGCCCACACCCAGCCTTCTGCCCTGCACCCCCACACAGNTATTACCGGCACGCGAAACCTTAAATTAAAGTGAAAAAATGAAGACTCGGCACACCACTTCCGAAAGGTTGCCTACTTCTGTACTAGAGCCTTCTGATACAGAACCTCTGTTCTGAATACTTCCTGGATTGCCTTTGCTATCATCCATGTTGGGCTTGGAGGTTCACCTATGTAGCTCCCAGCATAAAGGTACTTTGACTTCCAGGAGTCCACTTTCTCCCTTGGTCTCCACTAGGAGTTGTTTCTCTAGAGCCTTTCATGTCCCTTGGTAACTTGATGCAGGCTTGGAGAATCTTAGAGCTCACTCCACCAGAACATTATTGATAGCCTGCCTCTGTAACACTTCCTTCACAGAAATATTCAGAACTGCTATTTGAAGTTTTCTTCACACATTTACATAGCACTGCTTTCTCAATCTGGCATTTGGATCCTCACCTTGGGAGGGCAATTCTTCAGTTCTTGAACTGCTCAGGCCAGGTCAGGTCTACACTAGGAGTGCTATACTGGTATACTCTACTGGCAAAGTACTCCTGGGCAGGGGCGGATTAATAATTTTGCCGCCCCTAGGCCCTGAAATAATTGCCGCCCCTGGCCCCGCCCCGACCCCACCCTTTTCCCTCCCCGATTCCAACCCCTTCCCCAAAGTCCTGCCCTAACTCCTCCCCCTCCCTGCCCCTATTGGATCCCTTCCCCAAATCCCCAGCCCCGCCTCTTCCCCAGCACGCCGCGTTCCCCCTCCTCCCCCCCTCCCTCTCTGACCAGCGAAACAGCTGCGGAGAAGTTCCCCTGCTCCAGCTCGCCTCCTCCACAAGCGCGCCGCCGCTTCCTGTTTCTCACCCCTCCCTCCCTGCCCAGCGAAACAGCTGTTTCGCGGCGCAAGCGCTGGGAGGGAGGGGAGAGAAACAGGAAGCGGCGGCATGCTCGCGGAGGAGGCAGCTGGAGCAGGGGAACTTCTCCGTGGGTGCTCAAATTTGCCGCCCTAGGCCTTGTTGGCCTAGGCGATAATACGCTGCTGCTCCTGGTGTGGATCTACAGGTCTGTCTCATCTTACGCTGGGGTTACGTTCCGCGGTCAGCGCCTAAAGCGAAAACCGCGTATAGTCAAAATTACATTGAGCGTAATGGCGGGCAGAGTCGCCCGCCCTACAGAAACAGTATTTAAATTGTTATTTTTCTCTTTTTTGTTTTTGTTTTTTTCTTGTTTTTTCCGACCACATAAAGCTGAAATCGCACATGTTAAATGCGCCTAAGATGCGACAGACCTGTATCTTATACCTGCTAAACTGTGCTTTCGCTAATATAGTTTATTCCAGCCCCCCTGAGCAAAATAAATTATGCCAGCAAAAGCGAAATTTTGCTGGTGTAACTGCATTTGCATGAGGGACTCTTGCCAGCATAGTTATATGTCAGTCAGGAATCACACTTCTTCACGTCCCTGACTGACATAGGTCTGCAAAAGAGTGTAGGGTAGACCTAGCCTCAGCCTTCCATCCCAGGGTTTGTACCACTAGTTAGACTCCCACAAGTGGAAATGTTTAAAAGTCATGTTTAGGGTCCTACCAAATTCATGGCCATGAAAAATGCATCACGGTCCGTGAAATCTGGTCTTCCCCCATGAAATCTGTATAGTATAGGGTAAAAGCATACAAAAGATCAGATTTCATGGGGGAGACCAGCATTTCTCAAACTGGGGGTCGTGACCCAAAAACTAGTTGCAGAGGGTTCACAAGGGGGGGTGTCTCGGTGTTGCCACCCTTACTTCTGCGCTGCCTTAAGAGCTGGGCGGCTGTAGAGCGGCGGCTGTTGACCGGGTGCCCAGCTCTGAAGGCCGCAACCCTGCCAGCAGCAGTGCAGAAGTAAGAGTGGCAATACCATACCATGCCATCCTTACTTCTCTGCTGCTGCTGGCGGCGGCTCTGCCTTCAGAGCTGGGCTCCCGTCCAGCAGCCGCCACTCTCCAGCTGCCCAGCTCTGAAGGCAGTGCCACCGCCATCAGCAGCATAGAAGTAAGGGCAGCAGTACCGCAACCCCACTTACACACAATAACCTTGCGAGCCACTCCCTCTCCCCCAAACTTCTTTTTGGGTCAAGACTTCTACAATTACAACACTGTGAAATTTCAGATTTAAATAGCTGAAATAATGAAATCTACGATTTTTAAAATCCTATGACCGTGAAATTGACCAGAATGGACCCTGAACTTGGTATGACCCTGGTCACGTTGAAGAAGAAAGGCAGGTTACTTACCAATAAATGTAGTTCTTTAAGAATTTTACCTCTGCATATTCTTTCTGGAGTGCTACTCTCATAGGATTCTGGAGTTTAGCAGGATGATCTAAGGTGGGTGGGGACCATGTGGCCTTTTGTAACCTTGGCTCCAAAATTTTGTGAGGCACTTGTGAACTTATGGAAGCCAAGGTACCTTTTTTAGAAGGATTCTAAAGCTCAGTGGTGCTGAATAGTGCTTCTTACAAGTATGGCTATTGTGATGTTGTGCAGTCTATATGGTTTTGTAAAAACATGATAATAAGTGAATACAATGTAACTGGAATAGTTTTATAAAAACATGATAAAAGTGAGTATAATGTAACTGGAATATGCTTCATGCAAAAGGTCTCTTGTAAGGTATCATTACAAAGCTTATAATCTACTGAGTGTGATCATCCTATTTGTATAAATGTACCACTCTTGTATCTGAAACTAGAAATATAAAATATAACTCTGAGAGCCTATTGTAATTATGCAAAGTGTGGGCCATTAATGGTGGTTTGGAATCTTGATGACTCCCATTAACCAGGACCATTGTCTGCAGATGGCTGTATTTACCTGTGAGTCTTCCTGTATATGTGTGTGCTGGCAAGTGGGTAATGAAGTCTTACAGTGACATGTGATCATGTCACCTGAACTGGAATCCATCTTTAACCTGGTGCTTTTCCAGTGAGGGGGGGTGGAAACCCAGAGGGACAAAGGATTCCCGCCTTATGCAGAAGATATATAAAGGGGTGGAAGAGAACAGAGGAGGGAAGGAGCCATCATGAAGAATCCCCTAGCTATCACCTGAGCTGGAACAAGAGCTGTACCAGGGGAAAGAGTTGTGCCCAGGCTTGGAAGGTGTCCAGCCTGAGAAAAAACTTACTGAATCATCTCTGAGGGTGATCTGTATCTGTATTTAGTTTGATTAGACATAGATTTGAGCATTTTATTTTATTTTGCTTGGTGACTTACTTTGTTCTATCTGTTACTACTTGGAATCACTTAAATCCTACTTTCTGTATTTAAATAAAATCACTTTTTATTTATTAATTAACTCAGAGTATGTATTAATACCTGGGGGAGCAAACAACTATGCATATCTCTCTATCAGTGTTATAGAGGGCGAACAATTTATGAGTTTACTCTGCATAAGCTTTATACAGGGTAAAACGGATTTATTTGGGTTTAGACCCCTTTGAGAGTTGGGCATCTGAGTGCTAAAGACAAGCACACTTCTGTGAGCTGTTTTTAGGTAAACCTGCAGCTTTGGGGCAGGTAATTCAGACCCTGGGTCTGTGTTGGAGCAGACGGGAGTGTCTGGCTTCAGCAAGACAGGGTGCTGAAGCCACTGAGCTGGCAGGGAAAACAGGAACAGAAGTAGTCTTTGCACATCAGTTGGCAGCTCCCAAGGGGGTTTCTGTGATCCAACCCGTCACAGCTATATAGAACACTCTTGAACTAAAATGACTCTTAAGTAAGTCTTATTTGTTCTACTTGTTTTTACCTAAGGTATGTCAAGTCCTGTCTTCCTGTTTGCTGTGGGATGACTTTTTGGGACCTTTTTCACCCCATAATAGAAGAGGTGGAAGTGTATAAATTCTTTAAAAACAGAGTTTCCCTCCCGAAATATTTGGAACGGCAAACCGCGGCCACTGGGAGCTGCGGGTGGCTGTGCAAATGTAAACAAACTGTCTGGAGGCCTGCCAGCAGATTACCCTGACGGGCTGCAGGTTGCCCACCACTGGTGTAGACTGACTAACTTACTGTGGACTAACTGTTTGTGTAGACAAGCTCACAAGCTAGGTGATATTGTATGTTAGCGTTCAATTGTTCAGCTACAAAACTTGAGTTTACATCATACACCTCTACCCTGATATAACGCTGTCCTCGGGAGCCAAAAAATCTTACCGCGTTATAGGTGAAACCGCATTATATCGAACTTGCTTTGATCTGCTGGAGTGCGCAGCGTTATATCCGAATTCATGTTATATTGGGTCGCGTTATATCGGGGTAGAGGTGTAGTTGGAAATGAATGTGAGTTTAGTGGTTGAGTTGCAGTCACTAGTGACACAACTAATGTGTTCATGACAAAATTTAACACCAGCAGTGGATTTGTGCATCTCAGAAACAATTTTTGTTGCTTTTTATAGAGGGTGTGTTTGAGGAGAATGGTTTTGTTCTTTTGTATGACTTTAACTCAAGTAAGAAAGGCACTAGTTCAGAAACTAAACAGTGATATAATTTGTAAGTAAAAGGTACAGATTATATTTACTAATAAAGGGATGACAGTGTTTGTGGTAGCAGAGCGTACCTGATAACAAATGTTTCTTGCATTTGTTTAAATGTATATTTGCAAAAAGTCTCTTTGTGAGTATATTCCAATGCAAAGAACAATTTTCCTGTTGTATGACAAGACTAAACATTACAGCATGACTTTATTTGGTATTGCATCTTTCATTTAAACCGTGTTCTAAAATGCTGTGTACAGCTAAATAAATTACAGGGGAAAAACAGGTCAGTTAAGAGGGAAGTTATCATCAGCAAAGACTGGAAATGAAATACAGAGTTAATGAGGCAGAAAGATACAGAAAAGTTTTTTTGTTTCCTTCCCCAATAGTTTTGACTGAACATTTTCTCCCCTGTGCTGATTGGCTGTCCTGTCCGTTCCCACCCCAGTCTTTTCATCTCAGCCTCACTGCACCCCTCCCCTTCAACCCCACCTATTCCCCCCCCCCACACTCCTCCTGTAGCTTATCCCTTTCCATCTTAACCCCCCCACCCCAAAACCCAAACGAACTGTGGAACTTGCATGATGTTTGCCGTTATTACATTGTTTACTCTGCTTGTGTATTCTACCACTTTCCCCTGCCCTTTGTTTGTCCTGTCTGTTTAGACAGTATGCTCTTGGGGGCAGGAACCATAATGCCTAGCATGGTGGGGCCCAATTCTTGCTTGCTCCCTAGGTCAGGGGTCGGCAACCTTTCAGAAGTGGTGTGCCGAGTCTTCATTTATTCACTCTAATTTAAGGTTTTGCATGCCAGTAATACATTTAACGTTTTTAGAAGGTCTCTTTCTATAAGTCTAGAATATATAACTAAACTGTTGTTGTATGTAAAGTAAATAAGGTTTTAAAAATGTTTAAGAAGCTTCATTTAAAATTAAATTAAAATGCAGAGCTCCCCAGACCGGTGGCCAGGACCCGGGCAGTGTGAGTGCCACTGAAAATCAGCTCGCGTGCCGCCTTCAGCACACGTGCCATAGGTTGCCTACCCCTGCCCTAGGTAGTACCATAATAAACTTGTTTAATAATAGTTCTGTATTACAGACTCTAAAGAGGAGCAGATGAGAGGGTCAGGGAGGAAACTAGTATCAGATGGGGAGGGAGCAGAGACAGATGAGGTCCATGAAGTAGGCTGTAGCTAATCCCTAAAGGACTTTAAAGAACAATGAGGCCAATTTGGAACTAAATCCTGAAATGAATGGGATTCAGTGGAATTGCTGGAAGATAGGAATGATATTATATGTCTGAGTGAAGCTTCAATCAGCAGCTTGCTGCTCATGCAGTATGCTGCAGAGGATGGGTGAGCTGGGGCAGAGGATGGGTGAGCTGGGCCAGAGGTTAGTCATAGGTTACATCTACACAGCAAAAAAAAAGACCTGCGGCAGCAAGTCTCAGAGCCTGAGTCAACTGCTTGGGCTTGCACTGAGGGGCTAAAAATAGCAGTGTAGATGCTGGCCTCAGGTTGGAGACCAGTTCTGAAACCTAGTGGGGAAGTGGGGAGGATATCAGAGTCTGTTGACCCAGGTTCTGAGACTTGCCAGGGGTGTGTGGTTGGTGGTGGTTTTTCATTGTTGGTGGTTTTTTGTCATTATTTATTTACTGTGTAGATATATCTATAAAGAAGGAAGTAAATATAACAAGATGGTAAGAAATAAAGGTTGAGATGGGGATTTCAGCAGAGGTGGAGTCAAACCAATGGCACACAGGGAAATATTGGAGAAGTGGTTTTCGAGGCAACGTTGTTTGAATCACTTCTGTCTTAGAGAGGAGCTACCGGTTTATTTAGTCAAAAAAGGAAAGAGTGGATAGAGAAGCTTTGTCAGGGAAGCCAAAACTTTAAGAAAACGTGCAGTAAATTTGTGTGCCTCAACTTTTGGATGCTTGAGGCATCTTGTTTCTGATTTTCAGATAAGCTGAGGACCCACAGCTTGAGTTGATTAAAGTGTAAAATTGGCTGTGTAGGTTTTGAAAGTTTTTTTTCCAATTGGTAACCATTGGAATAAAGTGGTAATTCAGGCAAATGGTAGGGATAACACGTTCAACAAGAAAAGGAGTAGATAGTTTGGCTCCAGTGTTGGAACATAACCAAGGGTTCCAAAGAGGAAGAGTGCAGGGGAAGACTACCATCTGAAAAAGAGTAGATAGGAAGCATCCAGAGATTCTTGCATATGTGTATAGAGCTGATCTAGGAGTATGAAGTAGTCAGTTTCAAAGAGTTTCAACAAACAGTACTAAAAAGAGATAAGGCTTACTTGTGGAGGTTTGAAATGTCTTTGCTGCAGTCTTATTGGACTTCACTTTGTGGGATTAAGTAAATAACTTGAAGGAAGTGGTGTGTGCACGTGTGTATGTGGGGTGCGGGGAAGATAAATAATGTGAGAGGATGAAGTATCATGATTCTCTTGGGCTGTGATCATCTGGAGTTCTGCACTGGTAGTACAATACATTACTATAAAAATTTTCTTTTTGTAATGACTGAGGATATGGAGCGGAGGGAAAGGAGTGAAGAGAAGAGGGGCTATTTTGTTTTTTATTTGCATGTGAAGAAAGGGCTTACGACTCTAAACTGTTTATAGTGGGGTGGTTAGTGTTCATTGTGTTCACATAAAGTAGTAAAGTTCACATAAAGTAGTAAATTCCATGAATTCCTAACCCTTTGAGTTAGGAAGACGAATGGTCTGTGAGTTTTGAGAAGATTTTCAACTGGCAGCTGAAGCATAAATCTTTTGCCTAACACACAAACAAGCAAAAAGTTTAACCTGCCAACATTAGTAATTAAAATAGGAAAAATTTGATTCATCAACCTGTTGAGAGTTGGTCAGAAAGCTTCTTTGAATTCAGTGCATAAAAGAAATAACCTCTTGACTACTTTTTGATAAAACTTCTGAAAATACTCCCTTATTAAAACAACTATAATCTGTGTATTCCTACACAACTGTTTTTATCCTAATAATAATCCTTTGCATTCCTATAGTTCCCACAATTCATGGATCATAAAATACTTCAGATACTCAATGATTAAGCTTTGCCCTGGGAGGTAAGTGGTCATGCGCAGTTTATAGATTGAGAAAATGAGGTATTGAGAGGTTTATTTGATTTATGTAATGTCAACTAACTGTTATGATTCTCAGTCCAATGGGTTCAACAGAAGCAATGCTGCCTCCCTGGCACTATTGAAGCATTAATGTTTTTTTTTTTTAATTTTAAATAATTTTTATGCTGGCCATGGTGGCGATAGTATAATCATGTGTTTTATGCAAAGTAGGTGATAGACACAATAATGAAAACGTGTTAGTTTAGATCTGGTTTCAGCAAAGCACTTAAGTGTGTGAGTAGTCCCATTGACTTAAAGAAAAGCACAAGCTTAAGTTCTTTGCTGAATTGGGGCTTTAATGCTTAAATTAAGGAAGAAAATGCTTTTAAATTTAACTCTTAACCAAGTTTTGATCGAATTAAATATATCTGGATGGTCAAGTCATGGAACTGTATCAGATCATATCTTTTCATAGTTAATTATTTATGTAATGGACTTTGTTCTTCTGTTGTCCATTAACTTTGTAATTGCCATAGTATATTACATGTTGTTTATTTATATCGTACCCATGAGCCAAAATGCTGGGCAAGGATAACAGTAGGATAGTAGATAATATTTTCACCTCCCAGCTCAAAGAGCCGAGAAGAAAAAAAGTCAACAGTAAAAACTAATAAATCAGCAAGTGGTTCTTAGTGAGAACAAGCTGTTTGGTTTACACGAACAGGAAGAGAAATCAAATAATTCAAAGTTATATTAAGCAGGAAATAGTGAGACTTTTGTACTTGTCCTAAGAAATCCTAAGAAAAAGGCGGAAAAGGTGCAGGCTAGAGAAGATAGAAGAGAAAAAACAAAATATTTGTTAATTAATGGAACAAACAGGAAAGTAAATGAAGGATTAATTCAGCTGCTAAAGTTAAATGTTGCAATGAGAACTTTAAAGCAAGTAAGTATCACTGTACCTGCTTTACAGCAATAATTACCCATTTGCCTGATTTACTGTCAGATTCTACAAAGGATTAAGGAGGAGTCCCATTGGTTACAAATTTCTGCACAATTGTATTGGTCCGGCCACGCAGATTCCTTTGTAGAGTTGACGCCTTACTATGTACCTGACTTATGGCTTGGTCCTTAGGTTTGCTGAGTATCTGGACTTCTCATTGGCTTCAACAAAAAGTTTCAGGTGCTCTTCATCTTTTGGAATCAGTTCTATAAAATGTGTACTCCCAGGGCTTTTTCCACAGGAAACTGGGAGTCTTGATCGCTTCATATTCTATCTTCTTCCATTTCCTCAAAATAATGTTGTTTGGGATATGATGCAAGCCTTCATCTCTTCTCATTTTATAAAAACAGATTTATATTTAAGATGCTTAGTAAGATTTTCCAAGCCCTTTTAGATGAATTGAAACTCTCCTCTACTTCTAGGGTTTCAAAATTAATTTTATTGGGTGGGAAAGTTTGTGATAAGACACTGAGTTGGGACTCAGAATATCTGGATTCAATTCTCAGCTGTGCCACAGACCTCTTGTATGATCCTGTGAAAGTAATTTCATTTCTCTGTGCCTTAGTTTACCATCTGTAATAATGGGGATAATAGTACTTTTAGTCTACTTATATCTTAAAATAGTCCAGGAGCTTTGTCTTATGTGTATGTATAATGCCTAGCACAACAGGGTCTGAATTAGGACCGCAAGGTGCTACTATAATACAAATAATATTATTAATAATAATATATTAAATTATTTAACTATGAAAACTTTCAGTTGCAGCAGCTGATATATCAGACATGAATAGCTGGTAAGTATTTGTATGCACTACAGTATTAGATTAGGAATATTGTTTCTCATCCTCATTTGAAATGGGAACTGTAAATTCTCAATTTAATGCATTTTTATATGGCACTTTTAAAAACACATCTGGTAAAATATGTAATAGCTGGAATGTTTTTGCTTTGACTGGGAGCTTTTACAGAGGAGATGTCCTTTTAGGGAATGAAAATCTACTCTTTTATGAAGCACTACAAAAATTAGCCATAAAAAGGAAGAGAAAATCCTTTACCATTGCATTTAAAATATTTGGATTTTTTAATGTTAGTGTATTAAATGGGATGTCTTTTTAGTGTAAATAGTTAATTGGGAATACAAATATAAATGATTAACCCTTTCTATTTAGAACTATTTTCCATGAGTTTATCTTACCGTTTTACATAACGGTTAGGTAAATTTTGTGAGAGGTTAGGGACATTCCTGTCTTAGTCACTCCACTAGAACTGATAGCATCAAATATTTTAACATGTACGCTTTCTCAAGTGACATGATATTTTGTCACATAAAGCAAATTAAAATGGAAGCAGATGTGTCCAAATTTATTTCTACTTTGATTGGAGTGAACATTGGTTGTGATCAGTCATAAGATTGAAAGAGGTCTTTATTTCCATGTGCCTTTGGTTTCCCACTATCTGCTTGATCATTTGAAATACCAGTTTTAGTGTTTAAAACTGCTCTTTGGGGACTGAAATGCTTGGGGGGATGGAACGGAACATGGTCTCTCAAATCTCTAGGTGACCAGTTAAAATCAACCCCAACCTGGTAATGACTAAAAGTCAGGGCCACTTATTAACTGTGAAAATGAAAAATAGGTTCTGGTCTCAAATCAGTTTGTAGTAGATATGTATCTAATATCAAAATTCACACCTTTTTGTCAGGTAAGTAGAGTGGTCAAAGATTGAACGGCAAGGAGATGGAACTACCTGTGGAGGGCCAAGTCAGAACTGAGGTTCACTGGTCAGGAAACTTAGTGGTCTTATGCTTAGTTGTCTTGACAAAGCAGAGCTCAGATTTTCTGGGTAATCTGCTGCAAGTTGACTTTAAAATAATCTAGTGTCTCTAAATGAAGAAAGGACAGAAAACCTATTATTTCTTTTTTCCTTTGCAGATCATCTTTTAAAACACAGACTTTGGTTGCAACTTCTCAGAGCACAGCCTTGCAGAGTAAACTAATAGTATTCTGTATTCATATGACTTTATAGACTTCCTGGAAAGACTAGCGGTGTGTGGGTATTTAGACTCTTATTTAGGAAGGAATCTTCAGATCAGGCTGCATTTATGGAACACTTTCTATCCAAATTACTGGATTTCAGTAAAGGGATCTAATTAGTAGGGAGAAGTTACTAGATTACTTTTGGGATGCACAGTGCCAAAGGAAATAATAGTGGCACTATTATTGTTTCATTTCTGGTATGTTGAACTCAGACTAGGTTCTGGTAGCTGTCAGAAATAAAACTTACCGTATATACTCGTTCCTTAGAGGTTTTTAAGGTCAGGCTTGACAAAGCCCTGGCTGGGATGAGTTAGTTGGGAATTGGTCCTGCTTTGAGCAGGGGGTTGGACTAGATGACCTCCTGAGGTCCCTTCCAACCCTGATATTCTGTGATTCTATGATAAAGTGAATTTTTTTTAGTAAAAAAGGGAAGCACCAGAGAAGGGGGTCGGCTTATGAACGGGTATAGAGAGGGAGAGGTGGGACACAGCCCCCCACTCCCACCAGAGGGAGCAAGGAGAGGCAGCAGAGCCAGAAGGGAAGAGGCGGGGCCAGAGTCTCTCCGCTTCTGGCCACACTGCTCTCTCTCCTTTCCCTCCCTCCCCCCCCCCAGCCTCCGAAGCAGCTGCAGCTCTGGGACTGGCAGGTTGCAGCAGAGCCGCTCGGCCCCGCCCCCCAGAGCAGGCTGTGGCTGTGCCACCCGGCCCGCCGGAGCATGCTGAGGCCGTGCCGCCTGGCCCAGCCTGCTGGAACATGCTGCGACGGTGCTGCCCGGTCTGGCCCGCCAGAGCAAGCTGCGGCCGCTCTGCCTAGCCTGCTGGCGCAGCTCCAGCCAGGCCAGAGATATCCTCCCCTGGCCCTCCCCAGATAAGGTAGGAAGGCATGGGATGAGGAGAGTGTGGGGGTCCCGGGCTAGGGGTGGGGTCATGTGGGGGGTGGTCACAGGGGTTACTCCCCTGACCCCCAGCTTCTTCCCCCCCAAAAAAATTTCCCCACCAGTATCTGTCCCAGCCCGTCAGGGCAAGCAGCTGGTGCGCTGGGGCACTGTTTACTTAGGTTTACCTCCGTGCCTGTGGATGCTCGAGGTAAACAAACCATCTCAGCCTGCCAGCGGCTTACCCTGATGGCCTGGGAGCCAAAGTTTGCTGACCCCTGAATTATAGGATCAGCTTATGAATGGATCATAACAATTTTCCATTTTTACTTATCCATCTTCGGGGGGTCGGCTTATAAATGAACCGGTTATGATCGAGTATATACGAGTTAAGTTTTGATGGGAGCAGAATTTATATTTGATGTTGGCCCTGTGACTTGCTGGTTAACCTTTAGTGAATAACTGAAGTTCTGTGTTCCAGTTTAACAAATGTGCAAAATTGCTTTATACTTGCTACTGCTTAGTGGTGTTGAGTGTTAATGTTTGACATGTACAGTCTGTCATGAAAGGCCATATAATGTAAGACTATTATTAATTGAAGAATTATTGCAGAAGTGCAATTTATTGATCTCATGCCTCTTAGGTTATATAATATCAGGAGGTCATTCTGAGATTTTCTGTGTCTTTGAGTAGGTTTAAAAGCAAATATATAAAGAACAATTGGATGTAGGGCCTTATTGGTTTTTTGCTTTTGTTGAGCTATTCTGTTTCTCCTTTCCATGTTTGTAATCATTTTTATTATTATTTTTCAAAGGGAAACTCATTCAAATTTTTAGTTTCCTAATATTGGGATTTAGTGAAAAAATGCCGTGTCTTTTTAGGTTGATGGTGGAAATGATTTGTCTATAATTTTAACTCTGAGAAGGTTAAATATGCAATAGATTTCCAATCGCTTTCTGTTAACTGGTGCTCCTTTTGTTTAGCTAACTGTCACAGAATGTTGATAGCTTTGGGAAAGAGACTTGATATTGCTTTGTGTGTATGAGAAATGGTGAACAGTGTATAGGTACTCTGTGGAGAAGGAGTCTGAGAAGCATCCCTCTTCAGAGCCTGACCATGAGAGAGCAGAAAGTTCCTCCACAAGGAGTGCCCCTTCAGATGCCATGGCTCTGAAGCTGGTTTTGGGTGAGAAATGTAGATAGTTTTTCTCACCTATGACCTCAAAGCATTCAAAACCATCTGAGATTGATCACACACACAAAAAGGTGATTAAAAAAGTTCTCCATTGCCAAGTAGAGGTCTGGTCATAAGTATCAGTACTCACCAACACTGTATTGAGGCACTGCTGTGGACTCTGGTAGGACCAACAAACATGTGGACAAGGGGGATCCAGTGGACATAGTGTAGTTAGATTTCCAGAAAGCCTTTGACAAGGTCCCTCACCAAAGGCTCTTACGTAAATTAAGTTCTCATGGGATAAAAGGGAAGGTCCTTTCATGGATTGAGAACTGGTTAAAAGACAGGGAACAAAGGGTAGGAATTAATGGTAAATTCTCAGAATGGAGAGGGGTAACTAGTGGTGTTCCCCAAGGGTCAGTCCTAGGACCAATCCTTTTCAACTTATTCATAAATGATCTGGAGAAAGGGGTAAACAGTGAGGTGGCAAAGTTTGCAGATGATACTAAATTGCTCAAGATAGTTAAGACCAAAGCAGACTGTGAAGAACTTCAAAAAGATCTCACAAAACTAGGTGATTGGGCGTCAAAATGGCAAATGAAATTTAATGTGGATAAATGTCAAGTAATGCACCTTGGAAAAAATAACCCCAACTATACATACAATATGATGGAGGGCTAATTTAGCTACAACGAGTCAGGAAAAAGATCTTGGAGTCATCGTGGATAGTTTTCTGAAGACGTCCACGCAGTGTGCAGAGGCGGTCAAAAAAGCAAAAAAGGGGATAGAGAATAAGACAGAAAATATATTATTGCCCTTCTATAAATCGATGGTACGCCCACATCTCGAATACTGCATACAGATGTGGTGGTCTCATCTCAAAAAAGATATACTGGCACTAGAAAAGGTTCAGAGAAGGGCAACTAAAATGCATAGAGGTTTGGAACGGGTCCCATATGAAGAGAGATTAAAGAGGCTAGGACTTTTCAGCTTGGAAAAGAGGAGACTAAGGGGGGATATGATAGAGCTATATAAAATCATGAGTGATGTGGAGAAAGTAGATAAGGAAAAGTTATTTACTTATTCCCATAATACAAGAACTAGGGGGTCACCAAATGAAATTAATGGGCAGCAGGTTCAAAACAAATAAAAGGAAGTTCTTCTTCATGCAGCGCACGGTCAACTTGTGGAACTCCTTACCTGAGGAGGTTGTGAAGGCTAGGACTATAACAATGTTTAAAAGAGAACTGGATAAATTCATGGAGGTTAAGTCCATTAATGGCTATTAGCCAGGATGGGTAAGAAATGGTGTCCCTAGGCTCTGTTTGCCAGAGGGTGGAGATGGATGGCAGGAGAGAGATCACTTGATCATTGCCTGTTAGGTTCACGCCCTCTGGGGCACCTGGTGTTGGCCACTGTCGGTAGACAGAATACTGGGCTAGATGGACCTTTGGTCTGACCCAGTACGGCCGTTCTTATGTTCTTATGACCTTTGAAACCAATGCCTTCTCGTTTACCAGGGAGATCTTTGAGCGTGGCATCTTCAGATCTTGTACTAGTTCCAGCGGGTGTATGCTTAATTCTGCTGTTGGTGCTGTCGATGATGCAAGCCATTCTTGTGGCAAATGACAATTTCCCCTGGGATGGTTCTTGGAGTATCCAGGACTGGAAGTTACCTTGTTAGCCTCTGCCTGCAGTGAGAGGGAGTCTTTATGTGGTAGCTGGATGTGAGTTCCTGTGCACCACCGGCCTTTCAGCTACTCAAGCACTCCTCTTTGGGCTGTGCCACCCTTATTTTGTCTTTCAGGTTGACAATAGGTACATCCCAGTCATGAATTTCTTTGAGTCATTCTCCTGTGATATCCGGCTCCTGACATTGGTTAGTCACAGAAATTCCAAATCCTTTGCACTGAGAGGTGCAGCGTACCCCGCTTTTGCCTTAAACCACCACTTCTGCAAACCACACAGCACTTGTGAGCATTTAAAACAAAAATAGATTTATTTAAGAAAGAATAAATATTTAACGAGAAACGAGAGTGTGGTGAAAACAAGTGGTTGCAATACAAAATTTTAAAACGTGAACCTGGATCTACACTTACAGTTTTGTGTTCCATGGCGATAGCCGTCTTGATGAGGCAGCGTTTTTGCAGGCCTCCAGCATATCAGGGAACTACAAAATACAATGGAAGACTTGCCATTTGAGTGCACTGAGCTTTTTTCTCAGAAGACAGATGATGCCATATGCACGTTAAAAGATTCTTGGGCAGTTCTTCACTCACTGGAGGTCTACATCCCAGTGATGAAGAGGAAACAGTTCAGACCACATGCTCAGTACAGACCTTACTACCACTCAAGTGCTCAGGATGTTTCTAGATCAGAGATCTAAGCATCCTAGGTGTCACCCGTCAGTGTTATCCACAGCAGGCCTTTCTCACTGGCTTCAAAACAATCATTTTTACATCATAGTCGAGGACAGCATATAGACTGTAAATCATCTCCAATTTTAGACATCCCCCCCATTTGGAGAATCTATCTTCCTTTTATGTTCCACGGACAGAAATTTTTTCAGGCAGGTGAGTTCTTAGCAGTGTGAAGGAGGAATATATTTTCCAATTAATGTCCCTCCCCTTCACCATCCCTTTTCAGGGACTCATCTCATGAGGCTATATTAATATACAATGTGTACAGTCTCTCTTGGATCTGGGAGCAGTTGAGGAAGTTCCTTACCAACACAGAGCGAGAGGAGCTTCTCTTGCCTCTACTTCCTGCCTCTACGCTAGCATCTGTTATCCCTTCTTTGGAGATGGGAGATTGATATGCTCTCAATCTGCAGGATGCGTACTTTTAATGTGGCAATCTATCCTGGCCAGAGAAAGAAAGTATTTTTGATTCAAGATAGGCAGTGTGTACTAATAGTACACAGTACTGCCTTTCAGACTATCCACTGCCCCAGAGATGTGCAACAAATATATGGCAATAATAGCAGCTCCTCTATGCCATTCAGGGATTCAAATACTTCCTCATCTGGACAATTGGCTAGTTTGGGAAAGATCAAGTTCCCATGTCCAAAACAACATCTTGCTCATCAGACATCTTTTTTTCTCGTCTTGATCTAAAATTAAATATAGACAAATAGACATTACAACCAACACAAAGAATAAATATCATAGGGACAGATCTAGACTGTACAACCAGATTCCAGTCCATAGTCTTTCTGTCCAAAATCCTCCAATCACAACGATACTGATGTCCTTGGGTTTGTGTGCAGCTGTTAGGTCACATGGCCTTGTCCAAGTACATGAGTTAGCATACCAGACTTCACCACAGGTGTCATCTTCAGACCTGGATCCACATGGTATATTGTCCAAACAGGCATTTTGTGTACATGCTGATTTGTGTGCTTGCTCAACTGCTTCAGTCTCTGAATTGGTGGATGGACCCTCAAAATGTATGGAAGGGTATTCCCTTCCTGCCAGCAGAACCAACTGTGACCCTGGTAATGGATGCCTCCACCAAAGGTTGGGTAGCCCACCTGGGTCAGCTTTAGGCTTAGGCACTTCGGAGCAAAACCTCCTGGGCCTTATATATAAATATACTGGACCTTCGAATGGTTCGGAGAGCTTTTGAGATGTTAGTTTCCACCATCAGAAACCGGGGGGGGGGGGGGTTTCAAGTGTTTATTGACAACACCACTGTTGTTTTATCTGAACAAACAGAGAGATGTGAGATCTAATCAGTTATGCCAAGAAATGATCCATTTATAGAACTTGTGCATAAAGAACAATGTCTTGCTAAAGGGGCTGATGAATACTATTGCAGTTTTTTCTTCAGTAGGAACTTCCTAAACCATCTTGAGGAATCAGTACAGATATTCCGCATCGGATCTTTCAAGTAATAGACCTCTTCGCAACCAACCTGAAGAGCAAATGCAGGAAATTCTGCTCCAGAGCAGGTTGCAGCCCAGATTCTTTGACAGATGCCTTCCTTCTCCCTTGGTCAGGTCTTCTGATGTATGCGTTTCCTCCTGTCCCTCTAATTCTGAGGGTGATCAGGAAGCTAAAGAGACAAAACAACGTTAATCCTCAGAGCACCAGCGTGGCCAAGGCAGTACTGACCTTGTGTGTCATAACCAAGGCGATATACTGCACCTTACCCTACAATCTCTTTACCTCATGGTGTGGATGATCTCTGAGGTTGAGCAATGAGGGAAGAGTGCTCACGGAATGTCCAAGCAGGAAGGACACAAACGGAGCCAATTATTCAGCAAAATGGAAACGGTTCTTAGCATGGGCTGAGTCTCACAAGTTGTCACCGTGCAATATGGAAACTAGGCATGTAATAGACTCTCTGCTGTATTTGAAATTGTCTGGCCTCTCCATCGGTTCAGTGAGGGTGCATTTAGTCTCCATCTCAGGATATGTCTACCAGTAGATAGATTTTCTGTCTTTTTTGCATCCCTTGGTATCTTGGGTGTGTTTTTTTTTATTTTAAGAGCATTGTTCATATGTACCTTCCTGTGTGTGATCCAGATCCTCACGGGACCTGAATTTGGTTTTGTACTGTTTAATGGGTTTCCCATTGAACCTTTAGCAACAACTTACTTATCTTTGCTATCAAATGAAAACTGCATTTCTGGTAGCAGTTACTTACGTCTGCGTGAAGGGTGTTGGAGCTTCAGGCACTGTTAGCTGTGACACACCCCCCCCCCCCCCCCCCCCCCCCCCCCCCGCCCCCCCCCCCCCCCCCCCCCCCCCCGTTTCATGACATTTCACAAAGACCAGGTTTCTCTTAGGTCATATCCTAAATCTACGCCTAAGATTGTATCTGCATTTCACCTCAGTCAGATCATTCATCTTCCAGTGTTTTTTTGGAAACCTCATTCCAGCAAACCCAAGAGAAGCTTCTTTCTTTGCATGTTTGGAGGGCTCTCTATCCTTCTATCCGGACAACACAAAGTCTTCTCAGATCATCTGCTAGACTTTTTCTAGGCTTCGGTGAAAGGAGTAAAGGGCAACCGGTTACAACCAGTGTATATCTCACTGGCTATCTTACTCCAGCTCTGCTATAATCTAGCAAAGGTTTCTCCTCCGAGAGTAATAGCGCATTCCGTTTGGTCAGCCATCTTGAGTAACATAGTGATGATGGACATTTTGTTTGGTCATTGGTACTTACCTTTTCCAGACAATATGCTGTCACTGAATCTTCCCAGGACAACGCCAACTTCAGAAGTCAGCACTTCCGTCTCCCTTCAAGTAATCTGAAGTCCCACCACCCTCAAGGAAACTGCTGGTGAGTGAAATGTATGTGTGCACAATCACTTGAAGGAGAAAAAGGTTATCTATCTGTGCAGTAACCGTTGTTCTATGAGATGTGTTGTGCAACCCTCCCACCTCCCCCGCTACTTCAGGTATTAGTTAGCGGTGCGAAGGAATGGAGAATGAGGTGATGGCCACAACTCTTTTATGCCCTCAGCTCTGTGTGCACGAGACTGGCAGGGGCACATGCATTACCTAGTGGTACTTCTGGCAAAAGTCCTTTCCTCACGTGCATTGGACACAGACACACCTACAGTGGAATGTATATGTGCACAATAAATCTCAAAGAACAGTTATTGTACAGGTAGGTGTGATGGGTTCGGTCACAGAGACCCCCTTGGGACTGTCACCTGATGTGCTGAAATTACCTCTGAGCCCGTTTTCCCTGATGGCTTGGGACTCCAGAACCCTGCCTTGTTGAGCCAGACATGCTAGTCTGCTGCAACACAGACCCAGGTCTGAACCACGCCCCCAAAGCTGCAGGCTTTAACAGAAAACCACTCAGCAGGTACTCCTGTCTCCAGCACCCAACACCCAGTTCCAAATGGGATTCAAACCCCAAATAAATCCGTTTTACTCTGTATAAAGCTTATACAGGGTAAACTCATAAATTGTCTGCCCTCTATAACACTGATAGAGAGATATGCACAGCTGTTTGCTCCCCCAGGTATTAATCACTTACTCTGGGTTTACTAATAAACAAAAGTGATTTTATTACATATAAAAAGTAGGATCTAAGTGGTTTCAAGTAATAACAGACAGAACAAAGTAAGTTACCAAGCAAAATAAAACAAACAAACAAACGAACACAAAAAGTCTAAGCCTAATACATTAAGAAACTGAATACAGGTAAATCTCACCCTCAGAGATGTTCCAATAAGCTTCTTTCACAGACTAGACTCCTTCCTAGTCTTGACCCAATCCTTTCCCCTGGTACAGTTCTTCTTAGTGGTAGGTGGTAACTAGGGGATTTTTCCACCCCCTTTTATATCTTTGGCACAAGGCGGGAATCCTTTCTCTCTCTCTGGGTTTCTACCCTTCCTTCTAAATGGAAAAGCACCAGGTTTAAGATGGATTCCAGTATCATGTGACATGTTCACATGTCCTGTGAGACTTCATTACTCACTGGCTGGCACCCAGGTATATAGGAAGGCTTGCAAGTAAACAGAGCCATTTACAACCAATTGCCCTAGTTAATGGGAGCCAGCAAGATTCCAAGCCACCATTAATGGCCCACACTTTGCGTAGTTACAATAGGACTTCACAGTAATACTTCATATTTCTAGCATCAGATACAAGAATGATACATTCATACAAATAGGATGAACACACTCAGTAGATTATAAGCTTTGTAATGATACCTTACAAGAGACCTTTTGCATAAAGCATATTCCAGTTACATTATATTTACACTCATAAGCATATTTCCATAAAACATATGTAGTGCAACATCACAGTAGGTAACAATTTATTTTCTTCAGCACCATGGTGTGACACACTAGAGGCTCTATGACATTGAAAAAAGCTGGGGGAGTAGAAGAGAAGAAAGAAGCTGAAGGTTTTGATACTTGATGCATTTAGCAACCAGACATAAAAGGTTTTGTTTTTTTGACATTTGGGAGGTAGTCCTAAGGCAGCGGTCCCCAACGTGGTGCCCGCGGGCGCCATGACCCCCGCTGGGGCATCTATGTGCGCCCGCCTACTGGCCGCCGGACAAGCAGCTGCCGAAATGCCGCCAAGAAGCGGCAATGTTAAGAAGCGTTGCCGCCGAAATGCCGCTGATTTTCGGCGGCATTTCGGTGGCGATGCCTCTTGATGACGCTACTTCTCGGCGGCATTTTGGTGGCGATGCTTCTTGGCGCCACCTCTTCTCGGCGGCTGCTTGTCCGGCGGCCATGCTCCTCCGCGGCTAGTCGTCCGGTGCCCGCCACACGGAAAGGTTGGGGACCACTGTCCTAAGGTGACTTTACACTTGTTAGTGGGTACTCAAATTCTTCATTCCCAATAACAGCAGCCAAGGTCAGTGAATAGCTGCCCAATAGCACTTCACATTTATATCTAAAGCTATGTCCAACAACGATGGGGTTAGCTATTGATGCTTCTGCTGAAGTATCAGCAGCGGAATAGTTGATTTTTGGTATTTAAATTGTACTTGTCAGAGATAAAACCACACTGATGGATAGCAGCAGTTCACATTTTTCTGAAGTATTTCATGCTGTTAAACTGATGTATACCTGAATCTACCTTTAGTGCACATTTTGAAATTTATTTTAACAACCATGATGGTTACAGATGATTTTTTTACATGAAAACTTGATTACTAGAGTGCAGTTATAAGCAACTTCACAAAAAAGGATAATTATAGTAATTTTTGTGTCCAAATAATCAAGTTATTTGGTCTTGCTGTTTGGCTCTTCTAATGTGTTTTTATGTACATCAAACCTGCACAACATAAAGAAAATTAGGGAACTAAACATACAGTATGTTAACTGAAACGTGGTGAGGAAGTGAAAATCAGTGTGTTAGTCTATATTACTCAGTTTTTTCCATCTGGAAGAGATTTCAGGGAACAGAAAGTAGGAATAGCTTCATTTTGAAAAAAGTTAGCATGTAACGGGTAAAATATTTGCAGAACTACAGATGAAGCAAGTAAACTGGGGCAGGCTGTCTATGTAGCATAGGACCTAATCCAAAACCCACTGACATAATACAGAAAAACTCCTGATGACTGCCGTGGGCTTTGGATTGGGCCCCTCGTGAGGAGACTGCAACAGAAAGTTAACCCCCCCCCTCCCCCCCAAAAAAGTTTGCAAAATAGTAGTGATAGGAGATATATTGGAGGTATATTAAGTAATAAGTATGTTCACGTGGTATAAAAGTACTTCCTTTAAATATGTGAAAGAGGGAACTACAGGAAAAAGAGAGCAATTCTTGCCTGACTTCAGTGTGTTGTTATGGTTAGAAAAGTGACTGTTAAAATGGTGATTTTACTCACCAGGTTTGATCCATGTGTATACAGTCATACTTTTTGTTTGCTTTAACAACAAATACGATATTTTAGAACTGCAGAACCGATAAAGCTCTGAGAGAGTGAGCAGGATTCTTCTATGACTTAGGTCAAGACATAGAATTTGCTAGTGTTGTTTCATTTGTAGCATCTTTATTACTGGTGGTGATACATGGGCCAAACTTGACTTTCAGTTTACAGGTACATTTTGTTAGGCTGGCTGTTTAAAATCTTTCTCTTCTTCTTTCCTCTTAAAATTGTGGATTTCTATTTAAATAGATTGGGACTTCTAGACATTCTTCAAATAGTGATTTTATAAACATCTGCTTTTCAGTTGTGGTGGAATTAATATTTTTTCCTTACAGTTGTGATAGAACCTTTAGCATACTTTAGATCTTTTCTTTTTGGCTCCGGAGTAGTTTAGTGTGTCCGTATTTAACTCTCCCCCCTTAGATTTATTTTTTGCTTAACTTTCACAATGGCTTAATAGGGCGGGGAGAAGGGACTGCAGTGAGGCTACTACTGCTCTTGCTCTTTTGGCAAAAGTGCTGGTTGTGAATTCATACCATCTGTTGGATTGTAGCAGAACCTGTTTGAAAGCTCTGCATTAGCCTGATAAAGGGCCTTTATAGTTTGAAAGCTTGTTGGTGCAATAAAAGGTAATGTGTGATAAAACTTATCTGCAGGTCTTCAACAGCACTTGCATTTAATCCTGTAGTGTAATTAATAGCGTGTCCATGTCTTCAAGACTTGAGACCCTAGGAATTTATTTGTGTGTTTTGTTTTGTTTGGAAAGGCATCTGGGAAATTCCAAAAAACATAAAACAGTAGGTATGTTCACCTGGTACTTTACTTGAAAATGTTAACTAAGTAGTCCAGATCAGTTTGGTGTCACAAATTTTAACTTGCGTACGCAGAGGAAAGTTGTTTTGGAATTTTGGCTGCCTTCTTCAAACAAGAGCATGCATGTATCAGTGTGCTCACAAAACAGCAATCACAATGAAGAATTGTGGAAAGTCATCAGCTATAGTCAATCATGTACCTTTCTTTACTTGTGAACTAGACTTCTTCAAACACATCAAAGGCACTTGCTCCTATGGAACACTAAGGTCATTTAGGACTTCTCTAGTTATTTTATGTGTTTTATTTTTAATTGACTTTGTTCCTCTGACTGTTGTAATTGTGCCTAATAATGATAGGTGCAAATGTAATTATGAATATATAAAAAGCAAATTAAAAGAAACCCTGATCTATCAGAGCTCAAAATATCTTTTAATTTTGTAAAATGGACATATACATCATGAAACTTCTTTATGGTTATGTAATTTAAATGGCTCCACAGTCTTTCTCAGGCCTAGGACATCTATCCCAAATCTTCAATAATGAGTTGTCTTTAGGGTGGATAATTTTGTTTAATTTAAAAAATCAGATTATTTTACTTAAATCACTTTTTAAATTTAAATTAAAACCTATTTGAAATTGACAATTTATGGTAAAGCCTAAATGTATTATAATCTATTAAAATAATTTAAAGTAAATACAAAAAAATAATATTAAGCCATACATGTTTGCTGCCAATTTTTAAAGAACATCAGATCACTGAAGTGTTGGAAGTCTCTGGCTAAATAGCTGGAGCCAGCATTTGCTGAAGTGCTAAATCAGCTTTAAACAGCAGGGGTCTCTTCTGCAGGTGCAGAGGAGTAGTTTATTCACCTAGTTTAACCCAATGACTAGTTCATTCAAAGTTAAGAAACCAATTGGGAGTTGAAAATGCAGGAAAGCTTGTTTTCCTCTTGCAATCTATGAATAAAAACTAAGTGTGAGAGGATGAGATCTACTAGTTCTAATTACACAGTGACCAGAAATAATCTGTTATCTGTACTAACTACAGATACTTCCTTTGTTTGTTAAATCGGTTAGCTTTAAATGCAAAACATGTTTTGATAAAACTTTTTTCTTATGCATCAAGCACATTTAAGGTAGATTTATTTAATAAAAATATTAGAGTGCTTTATGCATTTTTAATTGACTTTCCAGATAAATAGTTTGACACAAATTGCAAGCAAAAATTAATTATGTAGTAAATAAGAAATGCATCATTCACCATTTCCTAACATAAAAAAATGTGAAAATTAACAATCTATATAAATGTGAGTTAAGCTAGATAATGGCTTAAATAAATGTGTATAGATACTGTCTCACAGGTTAGCAAAAAGAAGCACCAGATTTAGTGTAAAGGCTATATTTAGTTGCAACTCATGTTTTTATGGTTACCAGCCGATGAGTCAACCTTTCTTTAGGAAAATAACTAAAGTACAAATGCAATACAATTAAAATTGATGATTTAAATCGAGGTTTCTTTCCTATTGATTTAAATCATGATTAAAGTAAGTGATTTAAATTGCTTTGATTTAAATCAATCCACCCTGCTTATTTTCCTCTCTTAGGGTGCTCCTGGATATCAGGATGGGCAGTCCTCCTCACAACAGAGCATACCTGAAGTCTCTGCCTTTTGTCTCACTACTTCTCAGGGATCATGATAACCTTGGCTTCACCCACACAGCTCTCTGCTCTTCAAAATGACAGGCAGGCAGAGAGAAACAGAAGAAAAGCAAGAAAAGCTTATTAGATACCACATTCCTCTAGCCTTCCTCTGCTTATAGCTATCTCCACTCACACTGAAGGGAGTATTCAGTTACTTTCATAGAGCCTTCCCTTTCCCCCCCATTCTCCCCCTCTCACTACCTCAGAAGATGCTGAATAGAGTTGAAGTCTGCGCTGGAGGTCAAGGGGAGGGGGAAAGCGGGAGATGACTAGGCAGGCTGGAGAATAGGGGTCGGGAGGGCTGTGCTGGAGGTAGGGTCTTCAAAGCCAGAGCTGTGGTGGAGCTACAGGACCTCTGTGTGCATATGATTCTGGTCTCCTAATCAGGATTGTCTCCGAGATTATCTTTCTGTGAGCCCCTCTCTTTGGGTTTTATGGTGGGAGGGGAGTAACTGGCTTCATATAATCATACACTTTAAAAAAAAAAGTTGTTAAATATGGATTAGTTACCTACTCAGAAAAGTGTTTCCTCAAATGTTCTCTTAATTTATTTAATTTAGCATGCTGGTGCAGCTACGCAGCCTGCTGGGTTGGAGCCAAGGCTCTGCCCAGATCACACAACATCCCACCCACCTACAGGAGGTGATGCTCCTTTACACTCTTGTGTGTCCATCAAGGGGAGGGTGGGAGGAAATGGAAAATTACAATACAGTCGTAGGAACCACAAGAGGTAAAACCGGGGTGATGTCATAGTAGACATCTGTTGTGGATCACCAAATCAAGAGAATAAAAATATCCAAAACACAAGACCGGTAGTAATGGAGGACTTTTAACTACCCAGACATGTATTAGTAAAGTAGTACAAATATACAAAATATCCAGTGACTTTCTAGAATGTACTGGGGACAACTTCTTGTTTCAGAAGGTGGAGGAAGTAACCAGAGGGACAGCTATTTTAGTCTTGATTCTGACTAACAGGGAGGAATTGATAGTGAATCTGAAAGCCAACGATAATTAGGGTGAAAGTGATCATGAAATGATAGATTTCATGGTTCTAAGGAAAGGAAGGAGTGAAAGCTGCAGAATAAGAACAATGGAATTCAAAAAAGCAGATTTCAACAAACTGAGAACTGTTAGGTAAGGTCCCCATGGGAAGAAAAATCTAAGGGAAAAAGGAGTTCGGGGAGCTGGCATTTTCTCATGATAATATTAAAGGCACAGCAGCAACCCATCCCCATGCGAAGGAAAGATAGGCAGAATAGTAAGAGACCTATATGACTCCATAAGGAGCTCTTTAATAATCTGAAAATCAAAATGGAATCCTACAAGAAGTGAAAATGTGGACCAATTGCTAAGGATGAATGCAAAAGAATAGCACAAACATATAAGGACAAAATCAGAAAGGCTAAGGTGCAAAATGAGTTACAGTTAGCCAGGGACATAAAGGGTAACAAGAAGAGGTTCTATAAGTATATTAGGAGTAAGAGAAAGTAGAGGACCTACACTTTCCTTTGTCTTAGCATGGAGAAGAAGAGCTGATACTGGATGACACCAAAAAGGCTGGGGTGTTTAATGTGTATTTTGCTTCAGTCTTCACTAAAAGTGTTAATGGTGACCAGATGCTTAACACAATTAATATTAACAACAAGGGTGAAGGAGCACAAGCCAGAATAGGGAAAGAACAGGTTAAAGAATATTCAGATAAGTTAGATGTATTCAGATCAGCATGTCCTGATGAAATTAATCTTAGCGTATGTAAGGAACTAGCTGAAGCCACCTCAGAACCATTAGCGATTATCTTTGAGAGCTCATGGAGGAGGGGTGAGGTCCCAGAGAACTGGAAAAGACCAACATGATTCCTACATTGAAAAAGAGGAACAGTCAGCTTAATTTTGATATCTGAACAATACACGAACAAATTATTAAAGAGTTAGCAAGCACCTAGAGGATATTAGAGTTTTAAGTAATAGCCAACATGAATTTGTCAAGAACAAATGATGCCAAACCAATCTAATTTCCTTTGACAGTTACTGACCCAGTGGATTTGGGGAAACAGTAGATGCAGTGTATCATGATTTTAGTAAGGCTTTTGACATGGTCCCACATGACATTCTCATAAACAAACTAGGGAAATGTGGTCTAGATGAAATTACTATAAGGTGGGTATGCAACTGGTTAAAAAGACACACTCAAAGAGTAGTTATCAATGGTTTGCTGTCAAACTGGGAGGATTTGTCTAGTGGGGTCCCGTGGGGTCTGTCCTGATTCCAGTATTTTGATCAGTGACTTGGATAATGGTATGAAATATATGTTTATAAAGTCTGCAAATGACATCATATTGAGAGGGGTCATTTGCACTTTTGAGGATTAGATTAGAATTCAAAAGGGCATTTGTTGATAAATAGGAGAATTGGTCTGAATTCAACAAGATGAAAATCAATAAAGACAATTGCGAAACACTGCACTTAGGAAGGAAAAATCAAACATACAACTACAAAATGGGGAATAACTGGCTAGTCAGTAGTACTGCTGAACCTCCAGATCCTTTTATAGTGGATCACAAATTGAATGTGAGCCCACCCCAGGGCTGAAGCCCAAAGCCTGAGCCCCACCGCCCCGGGAAGGTGGGAACTCACTGGCTGCCTGCTCCTCCCGCATTGTGCCCCAGGTGTCTCCAGAGGGGGGCAGGACCCAACCCTGCTGGTGGCCTCAGCAACCAACACCAAGGCTGTGCATCCAGGAGCAACAGGGAGAGGGAAAGGCTGCAACTTTGCCCCCTCTCTGCCAATCATAACCCAGGAGGCTGTGGCTGCAAGAAAAGCCCCTGGTGGCCTCATGCAGCCATGGTGGCTGCATTTGAGAAATGCTGTACTAGACTATGTGACATAAATATTCTTGTATAGTAAGTGAAAAGAAGGAAATGTGCTGGTTAATTTGTGGTATTTCTTCATTGAAAATTTATGGAGCACATAAAAGACATTGTTTAGATTTTAATTTGTTTAATTACATTCTGTCAAGAATTACTCAGCTTTTTTTGTTTTTGCTTTGGTTTTTAAGGTCACTTTTGGATCATTGCACAAAGTCTTCAGAGAAAACAGTGGTGATTACAAGGAAACGATGCTTAACAAAAACAAGTTCATTGTCAAGTAACACTCAAACAGGAGCACATCTCTGAAGTAAGTATCACTGTGAAGTCTTTCTTTAATTGTTAATTTTTTTAAAAATCTTGACTATGGCAGTTTAGTGTATTAGTGTGGAGCGATGTTCTACAAAATACTACAGAGGTCAAATGATCTACATGTCAGAGTACAAAAGCACCAGCAAAATCTTTTTATAAGATCATTGGAGAGGACACTGCTATCTCATTGGTAATTGCAGTCCTGTAGACTGAGATAACTGCTGCTTCTTTCTAAGCTCCCAGGCATTCTTTGTGTGTGTGGTTGTGAACAGGTAGTGATCTGGAGAAGACATGATTGCTACATGCCTAAAACCTGTTGGTCATATTAATAACTGCCTGCATCTGATCTTACACCATAAACTACAGTTTTCCCTAATGATACATATGTTCCACTTCTTGGCAACATGGGAAATAAAATAGTATTAAAGAACACTGGATAGTAAAGTATGAATTGTGAATCCTGGGTGGTTTGCTTATAGAACTGGCAACATACTAGCCGTTGCAGGTTCACTTAGAGATTCATTTTTTTACTTTTTGTTTTTCAAACCTGACCTGAGGTTCATAAATATAATAGAACCCAACCCATCCTGATATCCAGCTGGTTCTGGATTGTATGTGGCTATTTCAGAGCCATAGTCACCAGCATAGTCTAAGATAAAGTGACCCAATTTGTATTTATAGCTGTCATTTGTAACCACCCTGTTTGGTATTTCATTAAGTATTGTTCCATTTGAGAGACCCTTTGGATTGCTGACACCTTATGTACAGACCATTAATGCTTTCCATGCTTTGGTAACAATATTTGAGAGGGATGCACAATATTACTGCTTCATCTTACTACATTTGCATGGTGTTTTATGAAGTCACTTTTTGTATTATATGTTGTTCCTAGTCAGTGTTCATTGCTATACAAAACTCTAGCTATTAATAGTCTAGGTATAACAAAATTACTATTCTATTGTACTAAAAGGCAAGGTGGACAGACTGGGGTTATACTTCCTGTAAAGTAAGTCAAGGTTAATCTAAAGAAAATAGTGTTGGCTGACCCCTAAAAATTGCCACAGTGGTTTCCTAAGGTGCAGGAAAAAATTGTGGACAGATCAAATTGTTCTGTACATCTTAATGAATGATCCATAGTTTGGGAATTGGACTGCATTTTTCCTAATGAAGAGATATTGATAGGCTATTAGATAACCTTTTTCTTACATACAAAAAACTGTTAGGTTTGCAAAGTCAAACACTCAAAGTTAGGAAATGTCAGAATTAAGATTGCTTGGGAACACCTAATTTGTCCCGCTTGCACATATACATTAGGATAGTCTCACTCAATATTACATATAAAGTATATACCAGATATAGAGCCCGTGTCCTGGTTCCCAGTCCCAGTGCCTTGAACATGAGAGCATCTTTTCTCTTTTTGCATTCCTTTGTTTCATTCACTGTCCATTCTGTGCAATAAAAGATGCAGGGGTCCTGTAGATCTTTCAGACATCTGTTAGTTGGTACTGGGGGATCAATTCCCTGCTCCACCATAAACTTCCTGTGTAACCTTGGGCAAGTCACTTAGGGCTAGAACCACAAAGGTATTTAGGTGCCTAACCGTGGCCGTTAGGAGCCTACGTGCCTTTCAGGATGTGGGCCTTAGTTCCTCTTTGCCTCAGTTCCCTATTGGTAAAATGTGAAATCATATTACAGGTCTGTCGCATCTTAGGCGCATTTAACATGTGCGATTTCAGCTTTATGCGGTCGGCAAAAACAAGAAAAAAACAAAAAAAAAGAGAAAAATAACAATTTAAATACTGTTTCTGTAGGGCGGGCGATTCTGCCCGCCATTACACTCAATGTAATTTTGACTATACGCGGTTTTTGCTTTAGGCGCTGACCGCGTAACGTAACCCCAGCGTAAAATGAGACAGACCTGTACTTCCCTATCTCACACGGGTGTTGAAATTATATTAAAGATTGGAGTGCTCAGGTACTATGGTGTGTTAGAGGCCATATTAAGATATAACAAATGTGATCATGTATTTAAAGATGGTATAATATATACTGTAAAATATAAGATAGAAATATAGAAGAATTTATATAATTTTAGTGCTTGATTGTGATCTCAATGTTAAGCACATGAAATTACTCTTGAATTACACAGGTGTAAGCAATAGAAGAATCTGGCCATTAAAATTTAAGGAAAAAACCTCGGTTTTAGTTTGTGGCGAAAGAGCATTTTGGAATGTCTGTTAATTGCCAAAGGGAAAATTACTCCTCTCTTTTTAACTATGGTACTTCATATAAAGGAGATATGTAGACAGTCATAATTTGGGCATAAAAATGTCTATGCAGATTACTGCCAGACAAGACTAAACTTTTCCTACTCGTATTTTTTTCTAATCAAAACCAGAGAAAAATATATTGAGCTGCTGAAGTAACATTCTTCTTTTCATTTTAACATTTTATTCATTTTGTTTTCTTTTTGTGGGCAAAAAATAAGTGATTTGAATCCTAAATTTTAATACAGTCAAGAGAATTAGAGAAAACCAAAATGCATAAAAAATATTTAAACAAAATTGGGGCCAGATCCTCAGCCATTGTAAATCAGTATGTAGAGGTTTACACCAGTTATTGGTCTGGCCCATTATGTTAACTGAACAATACAGATTTAAAAGGACTTGAGAAGTCGTGTATTCTGACCATCGGTTCATTCAGTCTCAGAAACAAGGTCTAGTAACACAGATGATAATAGGGAGGCTAACGTTAGAGCAAGATATTATTTCTCATTAAAGTCTTGTCCTTTATTAGTTTCACGTTGGGTAAAATAAGAGGAAAACATCTAGCAAATTAGCAACTTAATGAAATATTGCCTGTTTCCCACTTACAGCCTAGTTTTGACAAGCTAGTTCTGACTCCAGAAATAATTGATTTTTCTGTTTAGTGAGTTCAGAATTCAGTCATTCCTAGTAGTAAGATAACATTGGAAAAGTTTACCAGGGGAAGTGTTGAACTCTCACCATTGCTTGGAGTCTTCAAGACGAGATTAGATCTTTATAAAAGACATTCTTTAATCTTCAACCCAGGCTTTGTTCTGCAATAGCTGCTGCTCCTACTTGGAGTGGGTTCTGCCAGTAGAGTTGAAATTGCTGACCAGTTTCCCCCTTCCTGCAGCCTTTCACTGCCATATTCCCTCTTTCCTCTGCCAGAGTGGAATTGTGTTTTGAATCCCTGCACATGCTTCTTGTCATTTAGCATATGGAATACTGTAATATAGAATATTATTCTATATAATATATAAACACAATTATAGTTAATTTTATCCATTTATTTATGAAATTGTTTCAAAATTATAGCTTGAAGTGAATGACCTTGTATGCCTCAGAACATATTTAATTATTGAGCCCAATATTATATAATTTTCTAATTTTTAAAGAGTTGCCCAGATGGTAAGGCAATGAATTCCATGTAAAAAATGATTAAATACCCTTGGGATATGAGGCACATACTTATCCTCCTTAGCGACATAGTCTATGGTTAATAGGTGGAGTTTCACCTTGCTAACCTGGTAACATGAGAGCATCCCTAGAGTTTCCTGAATAATAGACAAGGCTTTCAAAGAAAAAACAAAAACACATTGAATGTCTAATTGAATGTCAACTCTCTAAAAAGGGCTTAACAAAATTATTTACCTAACAAGAAAATAAGTACTGAAAAGCAGTTCAAAAACCCAAGTGCAAATTATTATTACCGCTACAAAAATAATACAGCACATCTATAAATAGCAAAGTATTATTACTCAGCTGCTACCTCAGCCCAGGGCCCACTCATTTCACCTCAGTGAGGGAGAGATTCTTAAAAAGTAGGATCCCCTGCTCTAGCTCCCTGTTTACCTGTTGCTGACACTGTTTTACTACCATTGCTTATTGATACAACTCTTGTGTGTGGAGGGAGCAAGAAACAATACACCTAGGAGTTAGCTTTTTAGACCATTAAAGTACTGACTCTTACATGGGCATTGATCTAAATCAGGGGTCGGCAACCTTTCAGAAGTGGTGTGCCGAGTCTTCATTTATTCACTCTAATTTAAGGTTTCGCGTGCCAGTAATACATTTTAACGTTTTTAGAAGGTCTCTTTCTATAAGTCTATAATATATAACTAAACTATTGTTGTATGTAAAATAAATAAGGTTTTTAAAATGTTTAAGAAGCTTCATTTAAAATTAAATTAAAATGCAGAGCCCCCCCCGGACCGGTGGCCAGGACCCGGGCAGTGTGAGTGCCACTGAAAATCAGCTCGCATGCCGCCTTTGGCATGCATGCCATAGGTTGCCTACGCCTGATCTAAATTGTAGTATGGTCTCTTTCTTTTTGGAGGAGTTACTCTAACATCATCTAATAGAGAGAAGGTGGTTTTTTAGCACGCTCAAGAACTCTGCCTGGCAGAGTTACCACACAGTTCTTTCTAAGCAAGCACATTTTATTCTTGAAGTGAAAGCATTCAGGAGAAAACATATTAAAAACAATAAATGAACACACATACTAAAAAGTTTACCAGAGCTTGGGACTCTGGTAGGAGTCAGTCTTTCTAACCCTTCCCGGGTCGGCGGCCCCCTTAGACAGAAGGACCTGTCTGTTTGCTGGATCAAAAAGAAAGCCTTGAGTCAGTTTAAACTCAGACTGTTTATCCAAAAGTCCTTTGTTTGTCTGTTGATCTCTGGAGAATGTAGTTTGAACCAGTATATGTGAGCCTCTCCTAGTGGTGGCACCTCTCTGGAGGTGTTACAACCTGAGTTAATTTGCCTAATCACCCCTCACTGTTCTTAGTTCGTGGAGGGCTGTGGTCCTCCTCCTCCATGGAACTATGTACAGTCCCTTGCCCAGGGCCGGCGCAACCCGTTAGGCGACTGTCGCCTAGGGCGCTGCTATTTTGGGGGCGCCGGCGCTGCGGCCGCCCGTAGAAATTTGGGGGCGGGACCTTCCGCCGCCGCTGTTGGGGGCGGGATTTCGGGGGCGGGACCTTCCGCCGCCTAGGGCGCCGGCAAAGCTGGTGCCGCTACTGCCCTGGCCCACAATGATACATAAATTTAATACAGTAATATCTCCAAAAGATGTTGCAAGAAATTGCCATATCTGTTGCAATGTTTATGTACAAATTTCAACTTATATACAACGTAGTAGCTCGTGTCTTTCAGATTTGAGATATAGCACACATAAAAGTAATAAAAATAATCCTAAAGTAAAATCTGAGTGATGTCTCTTCTCGCAGAATAATATAGCATGTAATTAAGATAATCATTCCACGCTGTGTGATTGATTGGATTAGAAGTGCTATATATGTTGTCAGTATTATTAATATCCTTTGTGTTCTGACACAAATGATCACATGGGGCAAGATCACTATTCAGATCTAATTACGGTATATAATTGTCCTAGTAAAGATGATGAAGTTTTGGGTATGACCATAAAGAGTTAAATTTCCCCAGACTGGTCACGCCTCTAAAATTTCTCATCTCTTCTGTTGTACATGAAAATTTGATTAGCTGAAGGATTGATTCAAGAGTGCACGGTATTTCACACACAACTGGTGTATCAGTCTATCCTCCAAGACCCATCCAGGCCCGATTGGGGAGGATGGTTTTGGATTAACTCTGTCATCCTGGAGTTAAGTCCAAAGCTGATTGTGAAGAGTTACAAAGGGATTTTATAAAATTCGGTGACTAGGCAACAACATGGCAGATGAAATTCAGTGTTGATAAATGCAAAATAATGGATGTTGGAAAACATAATCCCCATCATTTTGTATGTATAGTGGGGATCTCAATTAGTTGTTACCACTCAAGAAGTCATTGTGGATAGTTCTCTGAAAACAGCTGTGCAGTGACATTCAAAAAAGCTACCAGAATGTTAGGCACCATTAGGAAAGGGATCCATCTCATATAAGATATATTAGAATTGGAAAAAGTACAGAGAAGGGCAACAAAAATTATTAGTAGTATGGAACACCTTCCATTTGAAGAGAGATTAAAAAGACTCGGACTGTTGAGTTTAGAAAAGAGAATATGAATAGAAGTCTATAAAAGCATGAATGGTGTGGAGAAAATGAATAGGGAAGTGTTGTTTACCCCTTCACATAACACAAGAAGCAGGGGTCACCTAATGCAATTAATAGGAAGCTGGTGTAAAATCAACAGAATGAAGTACTTCACACAAGGCACAGTCAAACTGTGGAACTCATTGCGAGCCGTGGCAGCTTCATAGACAGAAAGATCACATGTCTCGTACAAGAAAATCTGTAAAGCAGCACCTGGTCATCAGTTCATACCACCTTCAAAATTCTACAAGCTGGGCATCCAGTCATTATCTGATGCTGCCTTCAGTAGAGACATGCTCTTCACTGTAGTAACACAGTAACTATTAAGAAAGGGTTTTTGCCTCAGTACATAACTGTACATAGTCCCCCACCAGTCTCCTCTCTTCCCCCCCCCCCCCCCCCCCCCACCCCCCCCCCCCCCCCCCCCCCCCAAAACCCTGAGTGGACACTGATCTAAACATCTCCGTGTCATGGAACTGTGGATCTCATTACGAATAAGAATAAGAAAATTTATTCATGTCTTATCTGAACATTTCTTTATTTGGAGTATTGAGGTCCACAGATCCAGCCCACCCTGAATGGGCTGTTAATTTGGGAAAATGTACTGAATTATTAATTGGCACTCTAAGTTTGTTATTCATTGAATTACTTGCTTTACAGAAGGATTGTTCTGTTTAGTCTTAATGCTTAATTTTCCTTATTGATATAGAGTGCTTAGTTTTTCCTAGGTTATGAAAGTGTCTCAGCTGGTAGTTTCTCAGAGGTGGAGTCGCACCTCTCGCACATTTTTCTCTTTCTTTTTTTTTTGTTTTTTTTTTAAATTTGAGGATTCTCACTAAAGTAAAAGTTAAGCACATGCATAAGTGTTTGCAGGATTGGGACCTATGGCTCTGATTCAGAAAAGCATGTAAGCACATGTTTAGCTTCAAGCATGTGAGTAATTATCATTACTTCAATGGAACTATTTGTGCTTCTCATTGAGCACAAGTCTAAATGATTTGCTGGTCCTAATGGAATAGATTTGGGAGTGTGGGAATGGTGAAAATGGCTGTACACAAAGGATGTCAAATTATGCAAAAATAAACTAAAACAGAGAGAGAGAATATATTGGAAATCTCCTAGTTACTCTTAAGCATTTCTTGTAACTAAGTTTTTTATTTAAAAAAAAAAAAAAAATTCTGAAAGAAGTGGGATATTTCAGTAGACAATGTCCCAGCAAAGATCAGACTCCACTGAAGAGTTGAATAAAGAGGGTTGAGGAAAGACATTGGAACTCCTTTTATTTCTATGGGTACAAGAAAGTCCGATTTGACAGATATAAATGGCTTTAAAATTCCTGTGGAAACCAATGAGTGTTAAGAAAATCTGCATTTAAAAAAAATATAGACATTATTGTCGGTACTAACTTCTTTTGATCATTTTGCATGATTTGACATCTAACAGTGAATGCCAGTGAAAGAGGTAGGATCAGATGCTAAAATAAAGAATAAAGAAAGAACAAATTAAAAATTGCTTAGACAAGTTAAGTATCAGAGGGGTAGCCGTGTTAGTCTGGATCTGTAAAAGCAGCAAAGAATCCTGTGGCACCTTATAGACTAACAGACGTTTTGCAGCATGAGCTTTTGTGGGTGAATACCCACTTCTTCGGATGCAAGTCAGATGCAAGTTAGATGTTTTTAAGTTACCAAGGCCTGATGAAATGCAATCTAGAATACTCAAGGAGCTGACAGAGGAGGTATCTGAGCCATTAGCAATTACCTTCGAAAAGTCATGAAGACAGGAGAGATTCCAGAGGACTGGAAAATGGCAAATATAGTGCCGGAATAAGGACAACTTGGGGAATTACAGACCAGTCAGTTTAACTTCAGTACCTGGAAACATAATGAAGCAAATAATTAAGCAATTAATTTGCAAACACCTAGAAGATAATAAGGTGATAAGTAACAGCATACAAATCGTGTCAAACCAATCAAATAGCTTTCTTTGACAGGGTAACAAGCCATGTGGATAGGAGGGAAGCAGTAGATGTGGTATATCTTGACTTTAGTAAGGCTTTTGTTCTTCGAGTTCTTGTTCATGTCAGTTCCAATCAGGTGTGTGTGGGCGTTTGTGCATGGTAGCTGGAAGATTTTTCCCTAGCAGCATCCTTTGAGTCGGCCTGGGCGCTCCCTGGAGTCAGGCCTTCATGGTGCTCAATATAGACCCCAGCCGACCCGCCACCCCCTCAGGTCCTTCTTACCGCCAGTGATGGTTAGCTGGAACTTCCCTGTGCTCTTGTCTCAACAAGCGCATTTAGCCGTTTCTTACATTGTTCTCCATTAGTTTTCCATTGTTCGTTAATAGTTAGTAGTTTGTTAGTGTTACATAAGTTTCCTTTGTGGAGGGAATCCCCTCCTACGCTCTCCCGACACCGGGGCATGCCGGGGTCTCTGGGCTTCAAAGCCTGCAGCAAGGGTATGTCCAGAAGCGATCCTCACACCTTGTGTCTAAAGTGTTTAGGAGAGGGCTATCAGAAATATCATTGTGCCATTTGTAAGACCTTTTGACCCAGGACTTTAAAAGATAGAGCGCAGCACCTGAAGGTCCTGTTGATGGAGGCAGCACTCTGCCCCCAGTCCGACACTAGGTTGACGGACCCTGCGCCGAGTACCTCCTCCTTGGTGCGGAGTGTTCCGGCACCATCAGCAAGGGCACCGGGTGAGAATAAGGACTCATGGCATTGTCCTGGCTCCACTCGCGGCTCACATGCCGCATGCAGGCGCCGTTCGCAATCGCCGTTGCTGCAAAAGAAGAGGCCGGAGAGGGGTTGCTCTCCCTCTTCTAGGCCTAAGGAGCCTGCTGCTATTAGACCTGAGTCAGGCCACACTATTTCTGCTCCACTGGTGATGGTCATGCCGACTTCTGCCTGCGTAGAAGGGCGGTTGAGTCCGGACCCTCCTTGCTCGCCGAGGCCAAGCCATGAGCTGCACCTCCCTTCGACACTGGAGGCGTTTGAAGCGGCCCAAGAACAGCTTCACCTCACGGCACCGTTCTCTCCTCCTAGACGGGACAGGTTGCCGGCACCGGTTGTTCCCCGGGATCCTTCAAGGGGAAAGCCCGCTATGATGGCCGGAGCGCCACTCCCCGGCAGCAGAGCACACCCAGCAGCCCCGCCGATCCCCGAGCCCTCAGCGCGAAAGCACAGTGCCTAGAAGTACTGCTCCCCCATGGTCATCGTTTTCAGACACCTCGGAGTCGGGCTCCTATCGGTCCCAGAGGAGTAGGAGCAGACGGTCCATGTCAACCCGGGACCAGCACCCTTACCCGGCACAGTGGCTTGCCCAATGGCAGCCCCCAGCGCAATGGCCCTTTTGGACTCCCTGGGCTTTTCATCAAAGCCAAGGTCACGGCCAAGGGTCTCATTCCAGGGTGACAACAGTGGCCTTAGCCTCGTTTGTCCCCCCGCCAGCACCGCTGGCACTGGCAGTGTTGGGGGTAGGCCCATTATCACCTGCGCTACTATATTGACACCTCCAGCACAGCTGGCACTGGGCACGGGGGTCCGGTAGCCCTGGCACCGGCAGGGACTCCAGCGGCGATGTAGACTCCGGCACTGGCGGTGACGGCGATTCCAACATTGAGAATGACATTGGCACCAATGGCACTTTTGGCACTGGTAGTGCCTGTGTCGGTGTATGCAGCCCCTACACTGAGGGGCACGACACCATCTGGGTCGGCACTGGCCCAAGAAACCCAGGTGGCACGGGACCCCTTGGGTGCTGAAGGAAGTGAGCAGCCACCCCTCACGGGGGGTCTCTTCCTCTTTCTCGCCAGATGAGGCATTGGCAGGCATGGCGACAGCCCCGGCCTTGGAGGACAACAGGGTTCTGCAGCAATTGTTGCGTAGGGTTGCCCAGGGCCTGGGCATTCAGGCGGAGGAGGTAGTGGAGGATGCAGATCCGATGGTGAACATCCTCGCCCCCTCCGGACCTGCACGTATTGCCCTGCCACTTATAAAGACCATCTCTGACACCACGAAAACTCTGTGGCAGACCCCAGCCTCGTTGCCCCCTATGGCTAAGTGCAACGAAAGACACTACTTTGTGCCGTCCAAGGGTTACGAGCATGTATACACACATCCCACACCTGACTCTCTCTTGTGGTCACTGCTGCCAACCAACGCAAGGGTCAGGGCTTCCAGGGACACTGCTCCTCCCCCTCCCCGAAGAATCAGGAGGCGAAAAGACTTAACCTTTATGGGAGAAAGGTCTACTCCACTGAAGATTTGCAGCTCCGCATACCCAATCAGCAGGCCATCATCAGCAGGTACTCTTATAACACCTGCTCGGCAATGGCTAAATTCACGGAGTTGCTCCCCTCGGACTCACATGCCAAGTTTTCAGCATTGGTTGAGGAAGGGAGACTCCTCTCGAGGGCGTCCCTTCAGGCAGCACTTGACGGGGCTATGGCCACAGGAGTGGCTATGAGAAGAGGCTCATGGCTCCAGGTTTCTGGCATCCCCTATGAGGTACAGCAAACCATTCAGGACCTGCCTTTTGAGGGTGAGACTCTCTTCTCAGAAAAAACTGACAAAAGGCTAAACAGCCTTAAAGACTCCAGAGCCACCCTCAGGTCCCTGGGCCTCTATATGCCTTCAGCGCAGCAGAGACACTTCTGTCCACAGCCTCCTCAACGGTTTGGTCATCAGAACCGCCAAGATGGCTCCAGAAGGAGAAATTGGAGCGGCAGGAGAAGGCCGTGTCAACCCTCTGTCCAGGGCTTGGGACATTCCAAGCCATCTTCAGGGGCCAAATCGGTCTTTTGAAGGTGTGGTCAAGGACAGCGCACCCTCGAGTATTACTTCGGACCACTGGGTGCTCCACGCAGTAGAAAGGGGATACTCCATCCAATTCTGTGCCCTCCTGCCCCTCCACCCCCTTTCCCCATCCCTCTTCAGGGACCCCTCTCATGAGCTGCACTCGCTCCTGTCGCTAGGGACAGTGGAAGAGGTTCCTCAGGCGCAGAAGGGCAAGGGCTTCTATTCACAGTATTTCCTAATACTGAAAGCCAAGGGCGGCCTCAGTCCCATCTTGGACCTGTGAGAACTCAACAAGTTTGTGAAGAAACTCAAGTTCCGCATGGTCTGTTTGGCCTCCATCATCCCCTCGCTGGATCCAGCAGACTGGTAGGCCGCCCTCGACTTGAAGGACACGTATTTTCATATCGCAATTATTCAGCCCCACAGAAAGTACCTCAGGTTTGTGGTAGTAATACCCACTAACAATTCACAGTCCTTCTGTTCGGCCTGTCAGCAGCAGCTCGAGTCTTCACCAAGTGCATGGCAGTTGTCGCTGCGTTCCTGCGCAGGCACCAGATGCAGGTGTTGCTGTACTTTGATGACTGGCTGATCAAGGGCTGTTCCAGGACCCAAGTGGAAGCTCAGGTCAGATTAATCAGAGCCACCTTCAACAACCTGGGTCTCCTTCTAAACGAAGCAAAATCGACTCTGTCCCCTGTCCAGAGGATAGAGTTTATAGGGGCAGTACTGGACTCGACCCAAGCTGTGGCCATACCTGCCGGAAGAAAGGCTTCAGGCCCTGACAGATATCATTCGAGGCATCAGAGAGTTTCCCACCACCACAGCAAGGAACTGCCTGAAGCTTCTCGGTCACATGGCTGTCTGTACCTACATAGTGTAGCATGCCAGACTCAGGCTTCAATCTCTTCAGTCGTGGCTCGCGTCAGTGTATCGCCCAGCCTGGGACACCTTGGACAGGATCGTGACCCTGCCTCGCCCAGTCCTCGACTCCCTCCTGTGGTGGCTCGACCCTTAGGAGGTGTTCTCAGGGGTCCCCTTCACCAGTCCGCGACCGTCTCTCTTGCAAGTGATGGACGCATCAGACTTGGCCTGGGGAGCTCATCTGGGAGACGGCAGGACCCAAGGTCTCTGGTCTCATGCAGACCTGGCTCTCCACATCAACGTCAGAGAGCTGAGAGCGGTGCGCCTAGCATGCCAGAACTTCTGTGCACTCTTAATGGGACGTTGTGTATCTGTTATGACGGACAATATAACAGCAATGTTCTATATCAACAAATGGGCGTGCGCTCTCCAACAAGAAGCCCTCATGCTGTGGGACTTGTGTGGAACATTCAGTACACTTGCAAGCATCATACCTCCCCGGGGTACAAAACGAGCTGTCGGACCACCTCAGCGGGTCATTTCACGTCCACGATTGGTCCCTTAGCCCGGACGTCACGTTTTCAATCTTCCAGAGGTGGGGCTTTCTCCAGATAAACCTATTCACCACGCAACACAATAGGAAATGCCAGCAGTTCTGCTCCTTCAAGAATCACAGCCTGGACTCCAGAGTGGACGCGTTCCTCCTTCCATGGGGAGGCCATCGCCTTTCCGCTCATACCGCTCATTCACAAGGTACTCCTCAAGATCCGAAAGGAACGAGCTCAGGTCATATTGATAGCACCAGCCTGGCCCGTCAGCACTGATATACATCTCTCCTAGACATGTCTGTGGAAGCCCTGGTCACTCTTCCAGGACACAAGATCACGGTCGTCTTCAACATCTGAACTGCGTGTCGCTTCACCTCATGGTGTGGAAGCTCCGTGGTTGAACCCGATGGTGCTTTCCTGTTCAGACCAGGTTAGACTAGTCCTCCTTGGCAGCAGGAAACCCTCAACGAGAGCCACCTACCTTGCCAAGTGGAAGAGAATTTCAGTGTGGTCGGTGCAGCACCATTCGTTCCTGACACTAGCCTCAGTGCCGCTCATTCTGGACTACCTCCTCCATCTGAAGCAGCAAGGGCTTTCGTTTTCTTCAATAAGAGCGCACTTAGCTGCCATATTGGCCTTCCATCCGGGCGCGGGGGGCTGCTCGATGTTTGCTAACCCTATGGTCAGCTGATTTTTAAAAGGACTTGACAGACTGTACCCTATCGTCCCTCAGCCTGTCCCCACCTGGGACCTCAACCTGGTCCTCTAGGCTCATAGGACCACCCTTTGAATCGTTGGTGACATGCTCCCTGCTCTATCTGTCTTACAACGTGGCGTTCCTGGTGGCGATAACCTCAGCCAAGAGGGTGTCTGAACTCAAGGCCCTAATATCAGAGGCTCCTTACACACGTTCTATAAGGACAGGGTTTCCTCCCGAAGGTTGTGTCACAGTTTCACATCGACCAGGACATCTTTCTCCCGGTATTCTACCCTAAGCTGCACTCCACCTGCAGGGAGCAGAGACTTCACTCACTGGATGTCCACAGGGCACTAGCCTTTTACATCGAGAGAATGAAGCCATTCAAAAAAAATCGGTCCAGCTATTCATGGCGGACAGAATGAAAGGTCTGCCTGTGTCGTCACAATGCATTCCATCATGGATCATGTCCTGCATTCGTGAGTGCTACAACATGGCAGGGGTTCCCGCACCCACAGTCACTGCGCTCTCTACCAGGGCGCAGGCTTCATCAACAGCGTTCCTGGTTCAGGTCTCCACTCAGAAAATCTGCAGAGCGGCAATGTGGTCCTCCATCCATACTTTCATCACGCACTATGCATTACCCAGTAGGCCAGAGACGATGCAGTCTTCGGACAAGCAGTGCTCCCATCAGTGGAAGACTTCAATCCCACCTCCTGAACTTGGTGAAAATGGTTAATCACCTTCTCGTAACTGTTGTTCTTGGAGATGTGTTGTTCATGTCCATTCCAATACCCACCCTCCTACCCCTCTGTTGGAGTAGCCGGCAAGAAGGAACTGAGGTGGTGGTGGGTCGGCTGGGGTCTATATTGAGCGCCATGATGGCACAACTCCAGGGGGTGCCCAAGCCAACCTGACGGATGCTGCTAGGGAAAAATGTTCTGGCTACCGTGCACATGCGCGCACGCACCCCTAATTGGAATGGACACGAACAACACATCTCGAAGAACAAGAGTTACCAGAAGGTGAGTAACAGTTTTATACTGTCTCGCATGACCATCTTATAAATAAACTAGGGAAATACATCCTAGATGGAGCTGCTGTAAGGTGCGTGCATAACTGGTTGGAAAACTATTACCAGAGAGTAATCATCAGTGGTTCACGGTCAAGCTGGAAGGGCATATCAAGTGGGGTCCTGCAGGGATCAGTTCTGGGTCTGGTTCTGTTCAATATCTTCATCAGTGATTTTAGATAATGGCATAGAGAGTACACTTATAAAGTTTGCGGACGATACCAAGCTGGGAAGGATGGAAAGTGCTTTGGAGGATAGGATTAAAATTCAAAATGGTCTGGACAAACTGGAGAAATGGTCTGAAGTAAATAAGGACAAATGCAAAGTACTACGCCTAGGAAGGAACAATCAATTGCATACATACAAAATGGGAAATGACTGCCTAGAATGGAGTACTGTGGAAAGGAATCTGGATCACAAGCTAAATATGAGTCAGCAGTATAACACCGTTGCAAAAAAAGCAAACGTCATTCTGGAATGCATTAGTAGCAGTGTTATAAGCAAGACACAAGAAGTAATTCTGCTCTACTCTGTGCTGATTAGGTCTCAGTGTCCAGTTCTGGGCGCCGCATTTCAGGAAAGAGGTGAACAAATTGGAGAAAGTCCAGAGGAGAGAAACAAAAATGATTAAAGGTTTAGAAAATACAAGGGAAGATTGAAAAAATTGGGTTTGTTTAGTCTGGAAAAGCGAAGACTAGTGTGTGTGGGGAGGACACAACAGTTTTCAAGTACTTAAAAGATTGTTATAAGGAGGAGGGAGAAAAATTGTTCTTGTTAACCTCCTGAGGATAGGACAAGAAGCAATGGGCTTAAATTGCAGCAAGGGTGTGGTTTTTAAGTTGGACATTAGGGAAAACTTTGTTAGGGTAGTTAAGCATTAGAATAAATTGCCTAGGGAGGTTGTGGAATCTCTGTAATTGGAGATTTTTAAGAGCAGGTTAGACAAACACCTGTCAGAGATGGTCTAAATCAGGGGTCTCAAACACGCGGCCCGCGGAGCTCTTCCCTGCGGCCTGCCAAGCTCCCCCAGTTACTTCCTGTCGCCACCAAACTCCCCTCACCCCCGCCTCCCTCCCCGAGTTATTTTCTGTGCCTGCTAAACTCCCCGCGCGCTGCTCCCCAATGTTTGGGGCCGGGTCTCTCCCACGGCCCCACCTGCCGCCCCCACGTGCCTCCCCCGAGTGTCTCCTGGCCCCCACTTGCTGCCCCCTCACCGCCCGNTGCGGCCTGCCAAGCTCCCCCAGTTACTTCCTGTCGCCACCAAACTCCCCTCACCCCCGCCTCCCTCCCCGAGTTATTTTCTGTGCCTGCTAAACTCCCCGCACGCTGCTCCCCAATGTTTGGGGCCGGGTCTCTCCCACGGCCCCACCTGCCGCCCCCACGTGCCTCCCCCGAGTGTCTCCTGGCCCCCACTTGCTGCCCCCTCACCGCCCGGGGAGCCTGCAGCTCATGCTGACTCTGCTCCGCTCTGCCGGCTTCCGGCATCACCTGCTGCTGCAGGGTCCTAGTGCCCCCCTTCACTAGGGCCAGGGCAGGCTGCCCTTCCCCTGCCCTAGTCCTGAGACTCTCCAATGCCCCGAGCCTCTCCAATGCCCCAAACCCCTCACCCACAGCCCTCACCCCTGCACCCCCTCCTATCCCCAAACTCCGTCCCAAAGCCTGCACCCCCTGCCCCAGCCTGGAGCCTGCACCGAGCACCCAAACTGCATCCCAGAGCCTGCACTCCAGACCCCCTCCCACACCCAAACTCCCTCCCAGAGCCTTAGGCAGTAAATCTAAGTGCGTGTTTTGTCCTTTGAGTGAGGTGCATTACTGAGTGTATATATTTATTAAAACCGCTTGGAAATGACTTCGTCAAAAAAAAGAACACTCATGGAAGAAAAGAGTTTTCCAAGACAAATGGGAGAATTTATATTTTTTCACAGAGGTAAAAGATAAAATTCAATGCCTTATTTGTCAGCAAACGATTGCTGTTCCCAAGGAGTATAACGTGCGTCGGCACTATGACACGATGCACCGTGAAAAATATGATGCATTCACCGGAAAAATCTGAGAGGAAAAAGTTCAGCAACTTAAAGCAGCATTTGCCAAGCAAAGAAATTTCTTTTCGGGGATTAACAAGTCTAGTGAAGATTCAGTAAGAGCAAGTTTTGTGATAAGCGAAATGATAGCTAAATCATCGCGACCTTTTACAGAAGGCTTATTCGTAAAAGAATGTCTTATGAAGGCCAGTGAAATTTTATGTCCTGATAGGAAGAAAGTTTTTGAAGGCATAAGCTTGTCTGCCAATACAGTTGCCTGCAGGATAACGGATTTAGCTGATAATGTGCAAAAACAATTGATTCAAATGGCAAAAGACTTTGAAGTATTTTCAATTGCTCTTGATGAGAGTACAGATGTATCAGATACCGCACAGTGTGCAGTGTTCATTAGAGGTGTGGACTGCAATTTGAATATAACTGAAGAATTGCTAGACTTAATGCCACTGAAGGGTACCACAACAGGACGTGACATATTTCAAGGATTGGAAGAGTGCATTGAAAAAGCTGCGCTGCCATGGAACAAACTCGTATCTTTGGCTACGGACGGTGCGCCATCAATGTGCTCTGAAAACGTTGGTGTGGTTGGATTATTGAAGACCAAACTGAACAGCCTCAATATACCAGGAATTAGCTTCACCAGTATACATTGTATTTTGCACCAAGAAGCCCTGTGTAGTAAAAGTCTACAAATGAAGGAAGTTATGGATGTAGTTGTTAAAACTGTTAATTTTATACGTGCACGAGGGCTGAATCACAGACAGTTCACTTCTTTTCTAGCAAGTATGGACAGTGAATATGGGGAACTTCTGTATCACACTCAAGTTAGATGGCTGAGTCGTGGAAATGTTTTGAAGCGTTTTTTTGCACTTAAAGAGGAGATTGATTCCTTCATGAAAATGAAAAACAAGGAGGTTCCACAGCTTGCTGATTCCACTTTTATCTGCAACCTTGCTTTTCTAACAGATGTAACTGATCACCTGAATGCACTGAACTTGAAACTTCAGGGTAGAAAACAGGTGATAACACAGATGTATGACAGTATTAAGTCATTCAAAGTCAAGCTTACTTTATGGGGGAAACAGCTGACTGCTGGCAATTTGGTCCATTTCTCAACTCTGAATTCCTTAGGAAAAGTTGAACCCAAATCCTTGAAAGAATATGCAGAGATCATTTCTAACTTACACAAACAGTTTGATATGCGGTTTAAAGATTTCAAGGCACTTGAACCACATTTTCAACTTTTTTACCACACCATTTGCTGTTGAAATTGACAATGTTGCAGAGGAAATGCAGATGGAGTTAGTGGAGCTTCAGTGTGACACGATTTTGAAACAGAAGTATACAGATGTTGGAATTCCACAATTCTACAGGTTTCTTTCACAAGAAAGATTTCCCATGTTATTCTCTGCTTCTGCAAGGATAATGGCAATGTTTGGAAGTACATAAATGTTAAATGTTAATATCAGGGTTGGACGGGACCTCAGGAGATCATCTAGTCCAACCCCCTGCTCAAAGCAGGACCAATCCCCAGACAGATTTTTGCCTCAGATCCCTAACTGGCCCTCCCAAGGATTGAACTCACAACCCTGGGTTTAGCAGGCCAGTGCTCAAACCACTGAGCTATCCCTCCCCCCCTTTTTTAAATGGCCTTCTCAAGACTTGAACTCACAACCCTGGGTTTAGCAGGCTAATGCTCAAACCACTGAGCTATCCCTCCCCCCTAGCAGCGGCACAGGAGCCATGAACAGTATATATATGTGAACAGTTTTTCTCTTCCATGAAGATTAACAAATCTGTGTTAAGGTCAAGGCTCACTGATGAACATTTGCAAGCAACACTGAGATTGGTTTCATCTCAGGATATCAAACCTAATATTGATGCTCTGGTTGATGCAAAACGCTGCCAGCTAAGTGGCCAAAAATTATATGACTGTTAAAATTAGCACTGACTTTTCACATTACAGTTAAAGAAGTTAATAAAAAAGTTAATAAATTGACTTTTAATAGCATACTATATTTTAATACTATACTACTATATTACTCTTCATTTTTTTTCTGCCTACCTCCAGGCGCTTCCCGCCGCCAAACAGCTTTTGGTGGCGCTTAGCACTTTCCAGGAGGGAGGGGGAAGGAGCAGGGAGCCGCGCGCTTCGGGGAGGAGGTGGAGAAGGGGCAGGGGCGGGGCCTCATGGAAGGGGTGGAGTGAGGGTGGGGCCAGGGACAGCAAGGGGGCGTGTCAGTGATGCGGCCCTCGGGCCAATGCACTAGTCCTCATGTGGCCCTCGGGGTCATTTGAGTTTGAGACCCCGGTCTAGATAATACTTAGTCTTGCCTTGAATGCAGGGAACTGCATTAGAAGACCTCTCAAGGTCCTTTCTAAACCTATGATTCTATGATTTAGCATCTGGATGTAACTTGCATGTTGTGGTGATGAAGGAGGAATAGTTAAAACCAGAAGAACAACGGTTATTTTTACTTATGCACTGGTTTTCTGGGCCAGTGTAGTATGTCCTAGGAAAGTTCATGGCCAAAAGTAACCTTTTTATTAGGAGCTTAACAACATGAAAGGACCTTGTGGTCTTCAAATGCATTACAACAAACTCAAAAGGAATTAATGCAAAATTTGGACATGTAAAATAGAATTCCATTTGTAATGCTTGTTCTTTAACAGACTTTCAGTATAATTTTGTTCTTTAACAGACTTTCAGTACAATGATTTTTAGTGGGGACCATTTTTACTCTAAAATATTGCCAGTTTTGAAAAAAAAAAAGTTTCTATCTGGTTATACTCCACAGACACTTCTCATGTGTTACAGCAACTCCAAACAAAGGAATAAAAATTAAAGTAACCACACACATCGAAACAATGATGGGCTGCCAATTGTATTCACTATTAGTAGGGAAGGAGCGATCAAGTGTTTCTATCGAAAGCCCAGAGGACCTGTGAACTGGTATTTTTCATAACTAAGGAAAGCAAATACTCCCTTCTTGACTGCAGTAGGTTAGTTAATATTGAACATTTCAGTGTCTTCATTTAAGCAGTACTGAAACTCTTACTGCAAACCTGAATGCAAGCCCCTTGTTTTGAGCGGCTGCCTAAATTCTTAAAAAATACTGCAAGTTTAAATACTTCATAAAAATGGTCAAATCCTTCAGATTAAATATGCATGTCCTTATCTCTTCATTTCAAGAGGTTCTCAAATACTTTGAAATGTAAACAGAACTCAATCAGAATGGTCGAAAGTTTCAAACAGCACTCTACAATAATTCCTCTATGTAGTGTGTGCATTATTCCTATTATTTGTATTACAGTAGTGCCTAGTGGCCCCAGTGGAGATGGAAACCCATTCTGAGAGCAGCAGAAAGAAAGTTCTGATGGAGTTCAAGTGTACAGTAGCTGCATCCCTGACTCCTTTTTAATCTCCCTTGGTTCTTGACCAATCAGAACTGATTTCTGCTGTAGTGGAGTGAGAAAAGTCAGCTGTATAGTGTGGGGGAGTGCTATCACATACCTGCCTCAACTTCTCTATGAACCCCATGACCAAATCCTTCTGTACACCAATAGTACATCCCCTCCCACACAGAGCCCAGCTACGGGAGCCCCCCTTGCCCAGATGCTCTCCTCCCTCCCCCCACAGAGCCCAGGGATCCAGAGGGAGAAACAGCCAGATGCTTGGTCCCAGGCTTGCATAGAGTTTCCCGCTCTCCGCTGTCTCATTCCCTCAGGGTGTGCTGGGAACTGCAGCTGCTAGGAACCCTCTAGCTCCCTCCCCCTCCCACCAGCAGGGTCTTCTGTGTGCTAGCTTGGCTCTGCCGGGTCCAGCGGCTGCTAGTGGTGGCCAGCAGCACTGCAGCCCATTTCTGTGGTGGAAAGGAAATTCTGCACAACGTTAATTTCTGCAAAATTCTGCATTGCACAGTGGCACAGAATTCCCCCAAGAGTAATGCTAATTAAATTCAAGACAGACTTTTCAAACCAGCGTGCCTAAAATTAAGCTCATAACTTTAGTAACAGAGGCCTGATTTTTTTATCACTTGTTTTGAGAACCTACAAATGTTCTTGGAGTCATTGGGAGGTTTAGCTGCCCAGCACCTTTGATAATCACTGTTTTTATTTAAGTATATAAATATGGAAGTAGAAGCTCAGCTGTAGGTACTCACATTTGAAAATCTTGTCCTCAACTTTCATTGTTTAATGCAGATTAAAATATGAGGGAGGTGGTAGAATAATGTTAAAATGAAATAAGGCTACAAAAATTAACGGAACAAAGCAATCTAAAAAGCCCAACAATTCTTCCCAGTAGATTTCTTCCTTTTCTTTTTAAAAGAATATATCTTGATTGCTTAAATTCATACACATCTTTTTCATACCAGTCTAACTATTACCCAATAATTAAAGCAATACGCTTAAAATATATGCCATATTATGTGTCGACATTTTTCTCAGAAAGGTAAATGCTGATTATTTTTTAAAAATCTAATTTCATCAACAATCATCATTAAAAGGGGCTATCTAATCTCTTATTGCATACAGTCAGTTCATGCCAGTTTAAACAGACTCCTGGGAAATAGATGCAATATTTATAGTAACTTGTGATTTAGAAAAGCCTCTTCATGGCAACGTTGTAGATGTTTTGAATTCTTATAAGCTTTGCCATAATTTTGGAATGCCAATTCTGTGTGAAAGTACTAGGATGAAAAAATCTTCTGGCTTCACTGACTTCAGTGTTTTTAATCATGCTATTTGTATTTTTTTTTTTAATTGTTAAACAATTTAAATTGAAATCGACCTGTACAGCTGCAAGGCCACAGTGCTTCCACTCCGTTCAGGAAATGCAGTTGGCCCAAGAAAAATCCACAGACTTGCAGTGTGAATTTGGGCTAAGCACTTAATCTGTCTGTGCCATAGTTCTTATTTGTAAAATAGAAATAGTAATGCTTTTTCTTCCATCATTTCTCTCGTATAGACTGAGATCTTGGGGTCAGGGACTTCTCTTACACTGACTTTCAGTTTTAAATGAAGAAGAGGTTTCAGTTCCATATATCCCCCAATGTGTGCATCAATTCCCTTGGACACATCCTTATTCACAAGCTCTGCATGAGGGATGTAAATTTCTCCCTTGAATAAGGAAGGAAGGGGTTTTTGTTGAAATTTTATTTTGAAAATGTCATAAAATATAACAAACCACACTTCATATTCTAACTTGCTTATCCAGCTTTGTCACCAGATACCCCTCTCTCCTTCATTCTCAAATGTTTCCTTTCATGGTTCTTTATTCATTTTTAGAGTATTGAATGTTTACGTATTTAGAAAAATGATTACAAAGATGATATTGTCAATGCCTGGTGTTTCTGGTCCTTAGACTGTGTTACGCTGCTGCTGTTTCCTAGTATATTACTGTGGTTAGATTGTCCTCTAGTCTGCCAGGGACAGTGAGGTATTGTTATGGCCTTTTCTAACTGTTTTCATTGCTGCAAGAGTCTTTCTTAGTCTCTTGACTGCCACATGACAGAACAAGTAGTAAATAAAGACTGTATTGATGGCAATGGTGTTCATCTTGGAATGTGGTGTTTAACTGTTGCAACAAGTTATTACAACACACAAAGTAAAATACTGGGCAAGTATAACTTTAAATTGATAAAGTTAATGGGAGCAAGTTAGTTTTTCATGTTCTTACTTTCTACTTAAAACTTCATATTAGTTTTCAGCGAAAACTAGAATAGAAAAGGCTTTTCTGTATTTCAAAGTTAAGTTTTACTCAGTTGATCAAATTCAAATAATTTAAGCTAGTCCCTTGTCGATATTTAAATTGTGGCTTTCTATTTGAAAGAGGCAGCTTAAAATAAACTGATTTAATATTTATTTTTGTATTACCATAGTATCTAGGAGCCCTAGACATGGACCAAGACCCCATTGTGCTAGGTGCTGTACAAACACAGAACAAAAAGACAGCCCCTGCATGATGGAGCACTACCTTTTCTTAGTGCATATCTGAACATTTTATGCCAGTTTTCAGTATATCAGTTTGAGGTCAAGTATTGGTATTTCATTTTATAGGAATTCTGACTACATGTCTTGGCTGGTGGTGGGGTACACAATATGCTTTCAGATGTACAAATTACTACTGACTTCTAAAGTATATGAAGAATTCATTTAGGACTAGATTGTACCCTTGCCTTATGAGGCTGTTCAGGAGAGTAAGTGCTACTGGAGATAAGTAAGGGTGTCATCAGGCCTTTAGTGTTTTAGGTTATATTGCTGATACATTTGTTTTTTCTTTCCAGCACCCCACACTCTTTCATTCTGTTCTGGTGAATAATTTGTAATTCTTTGTCAGCAGATGAGATACTGCATTATGGTTTGGTTTTGTTGTTTTGTTAATTTAAAATAATGGAACACCACACACTCTGCCAGTTCCCTTTTTAAACATTTAATCTCTGGAGTATGGAGTTCAGGAAAAAGAAAATTTCCAACCTAAACATACAAGACAAGATCCAACATGTTTATTTTAAAAGGACTGAGCTAACTTGGATCAATTTTGGATGTCAATAACTTAATGATATATGCCAGCATATGATTAAAATGGATGCTGATGGAGGTGCAAGATGTTTCTCATTGACTATAGTCTTCTGCTGATAATTATTTTTAAAGAAAAATATGTAGGATTGTCAGACTACTGAAAGGGAAAGTGTTTAATAAAAATGATAAATTAAATTATTTAACTCATTTCTGTTTCTCCATCCCATGCTTCTCTCAAACTCTCATCCCTACAGGCCAACAAAGTTCTTGTCCCCAGAATAGCTATCCAGTATTTGTGTTTAAATTGGATGAATGGCAACACTTTCCTAATTCAATTTTCAAACATAATGTAAACAATATATAGACATTACTCTGAGACAAAGCCTCTCTGAATTTAAGGATGTGCTGGGATGGGAAATTTTTAATTATAACTTTTAGTGTAGTAATATGATAATGCTTCTTATTAAACAGCATTCTAATATTTAGGATTAGTTAGCACTGATATTTTTTCAAGGACATTTTTCTCTTAGTGCTTCATAAAAAGGTTTCTATCATGTGTTAATGTTAGTGAGAACAATAATTTTGTGTACACTTACTATACTATTTTGATGTACATAATGTTGCTACATCACAAAGCTCATTCAAATTACAAGATAGAAGACTTGCATTTCTCCTTTGCAATATTGGACCTGCTTCCTGCAAAGACTTAAACACTTTATCCCAGGAGTAACCCTGCTGACCTCAATAAGACTGTTTTAAATATTTTTAGTAATTAAAGTTAAGCATGTGTATGATTTTTGCAGAACTGAGACCTTGAATTGAATTGCTTTATTCTTCATTATGCCATTCCTTAGGGGGTAAATTTTTCTGGTTGTAGCTAAACCCAGCTGTTATCCAAAACTTTCATAACACAACTTGAAAGCTTTGCAGTTATTCATTCATTAGAATGAAATTTTATTACTTTTTTAAAAATTTCTGTCTAACCTTAGCTGCGTTTTAGACTCTGGTCTTGTTCTATGGCACATGTGCGAGAGTAGAATTCTTTACTTTCTTAATGAAAATAAATGCAGACTTCCTTCCCTTTTAGAGTTTTTAAAAAAAAGAAAAGAAAAAGTTTTTCACCCCCCTGAAAAAGCTCCAAAGATTGCTGAAAGCATAGGTATAATTTTTTTCTTTTTTAAGATTACTGTTTTCAGAAGGAAATGTAAGTAATTACTTTGGAGAAAGGTAATATATTTTGTGCCAACTTTTTACTTTTGTGAATCAAGTTTTAACTATTCAGTTTTAAAACTGTCTACAGTTACCTTTGATAGAAAGTTGTTAAATATTGGAAACCAATTAAACACAATCATACTGTACTAAAAGCATGTTTTTAGTATATTGTGGTGCTATATAGCATTTAGATGGTTTCATAAAGATGAGACTCTGCATTTGATGATGATTAGGATAATATAAAAACAACCATATGTTTTGTGATGTCCACTTTTTGGTGGATGTATAAATAATGGAAGATGAAATGGCTTAAACAAAATGTAGACTCCAATCTTTGCTTCTTGATTTTTCATGGTTAGTGCCCTAATTTGTTCCAGAATTAACTTTTTAAGTATGATCTCTCCAGCCGAAAACAGAGGAATTCCTTCCTTTACCTATGTTGGCATCTGAAACATTGCTGAGGGAAACAGTGGAAGGTGTGATAAAATAGCAAGCTGGGCTAGACCACTTTGACATATACAAACACACTGAGAGAGTTGGAAGGGGATACAGATTCAGCACCCAGGATCTGCAGGCTGCTCTAAAAGGAAGGTTGTACCACGCTCTCCTTATTCATTTTTGGACTTTGCTGCTGCATCAGTTTCTCTTCTTCTGCAGCCAAACGAAACCACCACTTTTGGTACTTTCTAATTCCTCTCTCCTCCTGGGGACTGGTTTACTATCAAAACAATTGAATTTTAAACCTAGAAATTTCCAGCTTCCTACAGGTTCACTGATTCATTACTCCCATCTTAGAAGTTTTTTGTTCCTGCCTTTCCCTGCAGGTAGCTCCTACCAAGCCTTTCCTGTGGTTGGTGTGGAGAGTCTCTCCCCATGTCCCCTCCCTGACCCTCGATCCCCTTCAGATTCCCTGCTGGACTACCTGCTTGTCCCTAACTGAATTCAGGTTGCCTTTTATATTTTCCCAAAAGGCTTGGTTAGTGAGCCACAGATTACCATTGTGTTACCCCTGGATTAATTTCCTTTACCTGGGGAAGCAGGCTACACCTGGCACAGGTGTGAGGCTGAGCTGCATACATCTTAGTGGGTCAGTTCACCCTGTGTCAAATGTCACAACAGGTAGAGAATATTTAAAAAAAAAAATCAGTTATTTTATTTTCCCATTGGTTTGAGAGGAAAGATTCTCACTCTACTTCTTCCCATTGTAGTGAGCAGTGAGAGTAACCCCGTTCTCTGTCAGGTGGTGGCAGAATGAAGCAGGGTCAGAGTGTAGTGCTGTCGGAGTCCAGGAGGAAGGAAATGTAATAAAGAAGCCTAAACTATACTATTCCTGTTGTAGTGGAAAGAGCAGATCTAATCCATGAGCAGCGTCCTCATCAGTGGATGGCCATGAAAGAAATTAGATCCTCTGTCACTTGGAACTATATATGTAGCCCTGCTCATAGTTCCCTTGGACAAAATATTCCTTACCTGTAATACTTGTTCTCTGAGGATTTACATTTCAGTGCTTTACCTTTTTTGTGTACACTTATATTTTAATCAGCTTTTATTTAGGAGTTCCCTCCTGCTTTTCAAAGGAACTGGTTGTGGTAGGAATAAGGGCAACCCGTGGCACCAACTGGAAGGGTGCTCAAAATGACTTTACAAGGTTCCTCAGAGACTGAAAACTTTGAAGCTGTTGGTGTTCCAACCTGGTCTCATGCTTGAAACACAGACCCAAATGTGGAAATCTACTGAGAAGTGTATTTTTAGAGAACAAAAATTTCACTAAAATAGCTGTCTTGTTCAATACAACACATTAGCTGTTATGTTATTGCTTGACTTACTGTCCCATGTTTGGGTTTAAATGATTATAGTTCAAATTTGCTCAGTTAACAAGTTACTTTTTTTTCTAGCTGATACTGCTATAAATCTCAGCCTGGTATCCGAAACTCAAGATGGGTTCTTTACAACTGGTCCATCACCAATAATAAAGATTCTGCAGGTCAAATTATGCCTTCCAGGTACAACCAGTGCAGCCTTCCAGTGCAACTCTAATGTAAATGGGAGCATAATATGGTTATACAGATGTAACAGACATAATTTGACTTTCAGCATCTTTATTACTGGTGGTGATCTGCTGACAGGAATTAACCTGGTTCAGTTTTTAGATCCTTGGGTGAGTCTCTAGGGTTGGTAGTATTTAAGACAGACAAACCTTGCAAACTGACCAAATTTGATCTAAAATTACTGAGAGACACAAATATGAAACACCAAAGTACTTCTTTTTAAAAAAAACAAAAACCACTCACATTTCAGAGAACTGCACTTTACATAGGAAAATATTTGTGTTATCTAGCAAAATCACAACTTAAAATACTTGTAACTTCAAATGGTATATAATATTGAGCTGTGCTTCTGGTAAATTAAAATAATCTTTAACTAGATACTAGAAACACCAAGATTAAGTGCTGCCTTAATTACTTCCTCCTTTTGTATGATAAATGGTTTTTACAATGACAGTAGACACACATAGTTTTGAGCTTAGGAGCCTGGAATAGCACTTTTTTCCTTTAGCTGAAATCTCTTAAATGCTTCTCATGGTTCCCTTTGTCACCCGGATGTCTTCTTGGCACAATTTCAGTTACTAGATGTGAGGGTTGTTAGTTAGTCACCACATGCTATACAGTTTGGCCCATGACTCATTCTCACAGCAGTCCCATGTTTGTGACCAGTACTGTTTTCAGTATAAATACATGCTTTCCCTTGACCTTTATGATGTCAGCTAGTGGCAGAACTAGAATCGTGATTGGATATTGTTTCTAAAAGACACTAATCTGTTTCACTAATGAACAAAATGTTAAGTAAACATCTCACTAAATGAGTGCTTAGTTGTGTTAAAGTTTGCATCCTGGCTTCTTGAAATGTTCCAAACTACAGGTTAACATAGGTAATTTCTAGTTTTAACCAAAAATACGAATGGAACCTGAAAGGTTTCTGATAATTTACATTGAATGTCAGAAATCAGAAAAAGATCCCAAATAAGTACATTAGGGCTTTTTGCTGTATGTGTTTTCTTGGTTACAAAATATTTAGTCAAATTAAATCAGTCCCATATCTTTATTGAATATCACTATTTGAATATTGTTCACAGCATCAGAATGAGTTCTGTAATTACAAACTAATCTATTTAATCTTTAACAAAAAGAGGAGGGGGGAACAAAATGTTTGGTTTTTAAATTTCATGTTTCAAATTGAAATGGAGTGACACCGCTCTCCCCCTCCACCCCTACTGTGGCTGATTGAAATTAATTTTTTTTGCTGCAGTACCTATAGCAGAACCAATGCCTGACAATAGAGATTTCACTTCCCTTATGACTACCTCAGCAAGCAACACTTTTAAGCAGACTTAGGGGATGTGTGATGTAGAACAAAAATAACTTTGTTAAATTAGAGCGAAGGTTGCTCAAGTGAATTTCCTGTCACTAAAAATCAGGGCAATTGCCAGTTACGGCATAACATGCCAGAGACAGTAGCGGTGAGGGTGATTGAATGGGGAGACACAAATGCTAGACAATTCGCAATATTGAAAAAAAATCATTTTAAAACTTAATGCATTTAAAGTATTCATTTTCCTCGATTTTTTTTTTTCAGAACTGATATCTCATATTAATATTGAAAAGTTTGTCTTCGCAACTAGAGGTGCTTGAAATGTAACTTTCTTCAAAGAAAAAAGCTTAAAATCTCAGTTGCCAGGGCAAACTTTCCACTTGACATAGGTAAGTGAATCTGATTAATGTTAAATATGTTCATGCTGGCACCAATTCCATTCTTGGAAAGTACTTAGTTTTTCTATATGTTTTAATTTTAACATGATCTCAGTCAACATGGATTTGCTTTGAGGACCAGCTGATTGGAAACCCATACACAAGAAACGAAAGAAAAATTCCAGAATGAAAATGGGAGTTCCCAGGTTTTTTTGCTGGTCTTCAGTCGAGACAAATTTTTTGCTTTGTAAGCATTTGTGTTCCTAAAAGTTATAAATGAAGGCTACTTGTTTTTAAGGTGAACCCTGCTACTCCATTTCAGTGACCACAAGCAAAATGTTACTAAGTCTGAATCTTTAGTTTGATGCAGGCTGTCTCTAACAATTAGATATTTGTGGTTCCATATAGAAGATGCAGAGATGAACAGAAACCTTTTGAAATGGCTCCAGTCCTTTTCTTTCTGGCTGAACCGAGCAGGGGGGGATAGCTCAGTGGTTTGAGCATTGGCCTGCTAAACCCAGGGTTGTGAGTCCAATCCTTGAGGGGGCCATTTAGGGATCTGGGGCAAAAATCAGTCTGGGGATTGGTCCTGCTTTGAGCAAGGGGGTTGGAGTAAATGACCTCCTGAGGTCCCTTCCAACCCTGATATTCTATGATTCTATGATAATGGGCAACTGTTTCTTCACTCCCAAAGCCCCGCACCTCCTGATACCCACAAGTGTCTTCCCTTGTATTATTTATCATTTACTGATAGATGAAGCCATTGGAAGACCTCATTAGGCCACACAAACTGAAGCGCTAGCAGCATGCAGGCAACATCCAGCTCTACATCTCTGTTAGATTAAACAAGAACAGCACCATCTTCCAGCTTTCTCCATGCTTAGCCAAAATCAGAATATGGTTGAAGGGCAGTTGGCTAAAGTTGAATTTAAGGTGACGCTGGTAAGAGAGCGGCTCCTTTGTAACATACCTGATTTATCAAAGGGCTTACTCATAGACTCATAGACTTTAAGGTCAGAAGGGACCATTATGATCATCTAGTCTGACCTCCCGCATGATGCAGGGCACAAAAGCCAACCCACCCACTCCTGGAATAATTCTCTCCCTTGACTCAGCTGTTGAAGTCCCCAAATCATGATTTAATGACTTCAAGTTGCACAGAATCCTCCAGCAAGCGAACCCTGCCCCATGCTTCAGAGGAAGGCAAAAAACCTCCAGGGCCTCTGCCAATCTACCCTGGAGGAAAGTTCCTTCCTGACCACAAATATGACGATCAGCTGAACCCCGAGCATGCGGGCAAGACTCTCTAGCCAGACACTTAGGAAAAATACTTTTAATATCCCATCATTAACCCTTGGTACTAATTACCAGTGTTGGCACGTTATTGACCTATTGGCTAAGATCACGTTATCCCATCAAACCATCCCCTCCATAAACTTATCAAGCTTAATCTTAAAGCCAGAGAGGTCTTTCACCCCCACTGTTTCCCTCGGAAGGCTGTTCCAGAATTTCACTCCTCTGATGGTTAGAAACCTTCGTCTAATTTCAAGCCTAAACTTCCCGACGGCCAATTTATATCCATTTGTTCTCGTGTCCACATTAGTACTGAGCTGACATAATTCCTCTCCCTCCTTTGTATTTATCCCTCTGATATATTTAAAGAGAGCAATCATATCTCCCCTCAGCCTTCTTTTGGTTAAGGTAAACAAACCGAGCTCCTCAAGTCTCCTTTCATACGACAGTCCTTCCACTCCTAGGATCATCCTCGTGGCCCTTCTTTGTAACCGTTCAAGTTTAAATTCATCCTACGTAAACATGGGAGACCAGAACTGCACACAGTACTCCAAATGAGGTCTCACCAATGCCTTGTATAACGGGACTAGCACCTCCTTATCTTTACTAGAAATACCTCACCTAATGTACCCCAAGACCGCATTAGCTTTTTTTACGGCCACGTCACATTGCCGACTCATAGTCATCCTGCGATCAACCAGGACTCCGAGGTCCTTCTCCTCTTCCGTTACTTCCAACTGATGCGTTCCCAGCTTATAATTAAAATTCTTGTTAGTCATTCCTAAATGCATAACCTTACACCTCTCGCTATTAAATTTCATCCTATTACTATTACTCCAGTTTACAAGGTCATCCAAATCTCCCTGCAGGATATCTCGATCCTTTTCCGAATTGGCAATACCTCCCAACTTCGTGTCATCCGCAAACTTTATCAGTCCACTCCTACTTTTCGTTCCGAGGTCAGTAATAAATAGATTAAATAAAATTGGACCCAAAACCGAACCTTGAGGACCTCCACTGGTAACCTCCCTCGAACCTGACAGTTTACCTTTCAGTACGACCCGCTGCAGTCTCCCCTTTAACCAGTTCTTTATCCCCCTCTGGATTTTCATATCGATCCCCATCTTTTCCAATTAAACCAATAATTCTTCATGCGGTACCGTATCAAACGCCTTACTGAAATTGAGGTATATTAGATCCACCGCATTTCCTTTGTCTAAAAAATCTGTTACTTTCTCAAAGAAGGAGATCAGGTTGGTTTGGAACGATCTACCCCTCGTAAAACCATGTTGTAATTTGTCCCAATTGCCATTGATCTCAAGGTCCTTAACTACTTTCTTCTTCAATATTTTTTCCATGACTTTGCATACTACAGATGTTAAACTAACAGGCCTGGAGTTACCCGGGTCACTTTTTTTCCCCTTCGTGAAAATAGGAACTATATTAGCTAATCTCCAGTCAAACGGTACAACCCCCGAGTTTACAGATTCATTAAAAATTATCGCTAACGGGCTTGCAATTTCACTCGCCAGTTCCTTTAATATTCTAAGATGAAGATTATCCGGGCCGCCCGATTTACTCCCGTTAAGCTGTTCGAGTTTGGCTTCTACCTCGGATACTGTAATGTCTACCCTCCCCCCTTTAATCCCATCAGTCACGCTGCCACTATTCCTAAACCCTTCATTAGCCTCATCAAAGACCGAGGCAAAATATTCATTTAGATATTGTGCCATTCCTAGATTATCCTTAATCTCCACACCATCTATGGGTTTAAGCGGTCCCACTTCTTCTTTCTTGGTTTTCTTCCTGTTTATATGGCTAAAAAACCTTTTACTATTGGTTTTAATTCCCTTTGCAAGGTCCAGCTCGACCCGGCTTTTGGCCTTTCTCACTCCATCCCTACACGCTCTGATCTCAATAAGGTAGGTTTCTTTGCTGATCCCTCCCATCTTCCACTCCTTGTACGCTTTCTGTTTTTTCTTAATCACCCCTCTGAGACGCTTGCTCATCCAGCTCGGTCTAAAACTGCTACCTACGAACCGTTTTCCCTTTCTAGGGATACAGACCTCCGACAGCTCCTGCAACTTCAACTTGAAATAATCCCAGGCGTCTTCCGCCTTTAGATCCCTAAATATGTTAGTCCAATCCACTTCCCTAACTAGTCGCCTTAATTTATTAAAGTTAGCCCTTTTGAAATCGTAATCCTTAGTCTCAGATTTAATTTTGTTTATCCTTCCATTTAGTTTGAACTTAATTAGCTCATGATCACTCGAGCCAAGGTTGTCCCCTACAACCATTTCCTCAATGAGGTCCTCACTATTCACCAAAACCAAATCTAAAATCGCATCCCCCCTCGTCGGTTCAGCAACTACTTGATGAAGGAATTCATCAGCTATCACGTCTAGGAAAATCTGAGCACTATTATTGTTACTAGCATTTGTTCCCCAATCTATATCTGGGAAGTTAAAGTCTCCCATGATCACACAGTTCCTATTAGTATTTACTTCCTTAAAAACATTAAAGAGTTCTCTATCCATATCCAGGCTAGATCCCGGTGGTCTATAGCACACCCCAAGCACTATCCCAGGGGAGGCTCTAGTAGTTTTCTTCCCCAATGTGACCATTGCCCAGACAGACTCCGTCTTATCCATTCCATCACTTGTTATTTCTTTACAGTTTACCTCATTATTGACATACAATGCTACTCCCCCACCTTTACCTTTGTTTCGGTCTTTCCTAAACAGCACATACCCCTCCATACCTGTACTCCAGTCATGACTACCGTTCCACCATGTTTCGGTTATTCCTATGATATCCGGTTTCAATTCTCGGACCAGGAGCTCCAATTCCTCCATTTTGTTACCTAGGCTTCTCGCATTGGTGTACAAACATCTTAATTTTTGCTGTTTGGCCTCTCTCACATTCGTTACCCAATTTGGTACGGACACCGTACTGCCAGTATGTCCTATTAGTCTAGTATCCATCCCCCCCTTCTCCTTATGTCCAATCTCCTCCCTCCGGCTATATCCGTTCTTATCTCATCGTCCTCACTCTCAATGTTAAAATCTGGCGTGGAGATTACCTGGGCATCTCCCAACCATCTCCCCCAAATTCCTAGTTTAAAGCTCTTTTGATCAGATGAGCCAGCCTCCCTCCTAGAAGTCTATTTCCTTCCCTACTCAGGTGAAGTCCATCCCGTGAGAACAGTTCTCTGTCCCCGAAAGCCTCCCAGTGGCCATACATCCCAAAGCCCTCCTTATAGCACCACTCCCTGAGCCAACTATTCATCCTCACAATCCTGTCACCCCTTTGTTGCCCTTTCCTAGGGACAGGCAGAATCCCACTGAAGATCACCTGAGCCTCGATTTCCTTAAGCGTCTTACCCAGCCTGGCATAGTCTCCCTTGATTCTCTTCAGCGAGAATCTAGCCGTGTCATTCATTCCTACATGAAGGATGATCAAGGGATTCTTACCTGCTCCTTTTAGGATCCTTTTCAACCGCAGGTCCACATCCCGTATCTTAGCGCCCGGTAGACAGCACACCCTTCTGTTCTCCGGATCGGCCCTGGTCACAGGCCTGTCTAACCTTCTCAGTAAGGAGTCCCCAATCACGTAGCCCTGCCGTTGCCTGGTGACAGTGCGCTCTGCTAGTCTGTCCCCCATTCCCTCTGGTTGCAAGCTATTTCCATTCCTACAGTCTCTTGTAATCCCCCTTAAGCCATCCTGTATCCTCTCGGGGCCCACATTTGGTGCTGTCTCCATCGACTCTTCCCCTCTTTCTATGGGACTAGCCGCTCTTCTTTTCTTCCTCGCCCTCCCACCATCAGCTACCATCTGCTGCACCCCTTCCTCATTCTCTAAACCCTCAAACCTGTTCCTGAGCTCTATTTCTCCTTCACTGGCCCTCCTTTTCCCCTGCCTGCTTCTCACGGTCACATGCTTCCACTGCCCATGTTCTCCACCCGGCATTCCCCCCTCACAGGCCTTTGCCCCTGCTTCCATTTGTACCCCTGAGCATTCCCCTTCAGCCACACCTTGCCTTTGCTCCATCAGCTGCTCGCACCCCCTTCTAAACTCTACCAGGGTTTCTACCGGCATCTCCAAACCTCGGATCTTTTCTTCCATCAGCTCTATTAGGCGGCACTTCATGCAGACATACCTCTGTTCAGGCGCCCCCGCTAGTACCATGTACATACCGCAGCTGCCACATGCAATTATTCGCATTGTATCCTCTGCTGTTTGGCTCATGGCTGCTGTTGTCTCTGCCTCTGTCTGCATTCTCACCTGTGCCCTCTTCACCTGGGGAACACAGCACACAATGCACAACGCCCCCTGCCTCCTTCCACCTCCCCCTGTAAACTCCCACTCAAACTCTCCTGTTAGCAGCCCTGTTCGCCGGCTCCTGTGCCGCTGCTCGCAGCTTCTGCATTCGAGTTAAATAGCCCTACAGCTTTATGGTCCTTCTGGACTCAAAAGTGATATTGGATACCCAAATAGCCATAGTGCCAAAAAATGCCCACTATCATCTGTGATGGGCCAGAAGATTGTGTTTAATGCTGTCCTACATGGACCTAGCCATGATGATAGATCACACACAGGCTTGACTGTTGTAACTCACATGTATTTAGGAATGGAGCCACACCTCCTGAAACAGTCCAGTTTGTACAAAATACAGTAGTGCATCTGCTCAGTAGAACAGGTTGCCATGAGCGTAACCATCAGTGCTCCACTGTCTGCAGTGATTCACTGTTGAATAGAATACAGTTTAAAGTCTCTGCATGTTAGCCAAAGTCCACCATAAGTTAGGCCCTAGCTACTGAAGAGAGCTTTTCTCCTTTAACAACCATTACCTCCCATGGCAGCTACATTGCCTTGGAACATAATTGTCAACTGATAGGGGGAGACTCATGATTGTAGGAGACAGAACTTTCACTGAATCAGACCCTAGACTATCGCAAGAGGTAAGTGTGACTGCAGCACTAACAACTTTGCAATCCCTATGTGCCATCTCCTAGCTTTGAATTATCTTTTTAGAAAATGTAATAAAGACCTAAACTGATGGGCTCCACCTAAACCAAAATGGTACCAGATTGCTGGCACTTAGTTTAAAAACTGCTCTTTAATTTTAAGGGCTGGGGGAAAGCCGACAAGTGCATAGGAGCATGTGGTTTGGACAGAGACATCCCTTAGGGGAGGATCTATTAATGGAGATTCTTTATGTCCTAGTAAGGAGGAGAGGATGGAAGATGATAAAATATGGGTAGGATCTGATGAGAAACAGTCAAATGAAAAAGAGGCCCATTCAATTACATCATGTAATGGCAGACGGCTAAAAAGTGACAAGTTTTTAAAGTGCTTATATACAAATGCTAGAAGTCTAAATAATAAGATGTGTGAACTAGAGTGCCTCGTATTAAATGAGAATATTGATATAATAGGCATCACAGAAAATTAGTGGGGTGAGAATAATCAATAGGACACAGTAATACCAGGGTACAAAATATATCGAAAGGACAGAACAGGTTGTGCTGGTAGGGGAGTGGCACTATACGTGAAAGAAAGCATAGAATCAAATGAAGTAAAAATCTTAAATGAACCAAACTATACCATAGAATCTCTATAGATAGTAATCCCAATCTATAATAATAATAAATATAGCAGTAGGGATATATTACGACCACCTGACCAGGATGGTGATAGTGACTCAGGGAGATTAGAGAGGCTATACAAATAAAATACTCAACAGTAATGGGGGATTTCAACTATCCCCATATTGACTGGATATGTGTCACCTCAGGACAGGATGCAGAAGTAAAGTTTCTTGACACTTTAAATGACTGCTTCTTGGAACAGCTAGTCCTGGAACCCAAAAGAGGAGAGGCAATTCTTGATTTAGTCCTAAGTGGAGCACAGGATCTGGTCCAAGAAGTGAATATAGCTGGACTGCTTGCAGAAACCATTCACTGTACAGCATGCTCTGTCCATGCAACGTCCATATTCAACTTTATTCTTCACCTCATCTTATGTTCCAGGCTTATTTTATCTATTGTAAATGTTTCCCTGGCTACTCCGCCTTATTTTAGCTAGTTCAGACATTTTGTTTCTAGCCTGCTGATCCATTTACCTCCCTAATCCTGTCTACCAAGAAATGAGACCTTAACCATGTCCAATTACTCGTGTCAAACCAGGCTTGCAGTACTTCAGTTGCTGTTTAAGCTGACTCCAAGCCCCACCTCCTTCCATTACTGCCTGAGAGCCACCTGTGTGGGATAAAGTCCTGCAACCACTTGACGAAAAATCGGTTACTTACCTCTACTGTAACTAACTAACTAGTTTTTTGAGATGTGGGTGCAGATGTGTATTCCATGAGCCCGTGGGTGTTTATGAAGTCTGACACACAAATTTATCTGTAATTTGATTACATGACTGACAAAAAATAAGTGGCAAACTCTAATATGCTGCTTCTGGATGTACCCACATGTATAGGTACCTTTACTTCCAGGTAGGGATGTAAATACCATTTAAAAATTTAACTGTTTAAATGATTAAAAATATTTAAACGTTTAACCGATTAAAGGGCCGGGGCGGCTGGGGTTGGGACCGCTCTGGCCGGCACGGGGGTTAACGGTTAAGGTGGGTTAATTGGTAAGACTAATTCTTACCAGTTAACATTTTACATCCCTACATCCAGGAGGGACTTTTTTTTTTTTTTTTTTGTAATCCTATGTCAGCAAGACACTACATCAAAGGTAGACTTGTTAGCACTGCAATAGTCAGCATTTTGATTTCATCGCAGTTGCTGCATTTTGTTTTTAATTTCCCTGTACATAAGTGTATCAGAAGAGGATCACACTTGAGTCTGCTGCTCTTGCACATAGTACTTCTGTGGCTCCAGAAGGCGCAGCAGCTGAGTAAAACCGATATCATTAAAGTTGAAATCCCACTTCTCCTGCTGATGTAGTAGAAGTGCTTAGTGGTGAATAATACAGGTCTGATCCCAGAGTACAGAGCAGAAACAAGGAGAAGGAAAAAAAGCATAAAAGCGGAAGAGATGTGACTAGATTGCTAGTACCAGATTTTATTTAATCTTGGACAGACCGTGATTCCCTCATCTCATATTGTTGGATAAAAAGGTTTGGAGTGCTACAAAGGCAGCTTGTTTTGTCTATGAAGGAGTGCTTTGCTGCAGTCTTGTGACCCTCCCCACCCTATAGTAAATGGAACAGTGTTGACTGGGTCTGGAGGGAGCATTGTCCAGCCTTCCTCAACTGGAGGGTAATGTTGAATGCAGTGATGCTTTTGAGGAAGATAGAAGGGGTAGTGTATGGGTGGAGTGGGGGTGATGGAAAGATAGAATTTGGGGAAGAGAAGAACTGGCGGGACTGTTGGGAGTTTAAGAAAGAGACCCAGGGTATGTCTTCACTACTGGCCGGATCGGCGGGCAGCGATCGATCCAGTGGGGATCGATTTATCACGTTTAGTCTAGTCGCGATAAATCGATCCCCGAGCACTCTCCCGTCGACTCCTGTTCTTCAGCTCGTCGAGAGGCGCAGGCAGAGTCAATGGGGGAGCTGCAGCAGTTGACTCACCGAAGTGAAGACACCAAGGTAAGTCGATCTAAGAACGTCGACTGCAGCTACGTTATTCACGTCGCTAAAGTTGCGTAACTTAGATTGATCCCCCCCAGTGTAGACCAGGCCTCAGAATACAAAGCTGGGGAAATCAAGCAGAAAGAACTAACTGAACTGATTCATATTGGTGTTGATTGTGTGTGAGTTTCTTTTGTTGTCTAGTCAGTGCAATTAGATGTGGAAATTAGGTGGATTCATAGCAAATGAGAACTCTATCACCCTCCCAAAGACATAGAGTAGGAGATTCCTGCCCCTAGACAAAAACGACATTAAACCCCAGTAAGGGGTTTTATAGACTTATAAACATGTTGCTTTTATAATCCTTAATCACTCTATTTGTGAGTAGGTAGCAGCCAGTGTAAGCTTGTTAAATATAAAAAGTATTTGAAGGAGAGATGTGCTTTGTTTTTATATTTCTATATTGCTGAACGTTGTATGTACAGCATGCATTTTACCTGCATAAAAAATATTGTTTTAGGAAATGTTGAAAGTAGATGTGTTTGGGGGGGATTTCATTTTATCTAACTCAGAATTTGTCATTTTATTATGTTTAAGATATCTGAAAATGACAACTTAAACTTTGATTTAAAATGTCACACATTTTACCACCAGTTTTGAATATAGTGTTAATCAAATCAGTTAGAAAATATTTTCAATTTACACGTTTCTTTATATGTAACAAAAGCAGTGTTTTTTACTCCACTAATGTTGCAGTTCCTCATATTAATACTTTTTCATTAGTTCAATAGGAAAAAATTAAATATTCCACTCTTGTGCTTTTATTCAATATCACACATTGTACTATGAATGTAATTGATTTCTTAATCTGTACATTTTAAATTTATATACCACATTTTATTAACACCACATTTTATTAAATCTGTTAATTTCTATAATCTTAGATTTGATAGCTCAGAAATATTCCCAGTAATATTTAGGATCTTATCTTAGTACAAATATGTACTTTATTATTATGGTTGTGAACACCTACCTAGAATAGATTGGAATTAGTTGAGATTTTAAATATTGCAGAAATATGTAAACATTTATGATCATTCCTGATAACATAATAGAATGCAGTAAAACATACATGTCGTTAAAATATACATGCTACTGTATATTCAGATATATAAACAGATTTGTTTGGTCCATTTTCCTATTCATTTGGTATTTTAACCATTTCTAGTCTGTACAAGTTTTTGACCACTACTTTAAACAGAGGTTGGTAGGTAGGTAAATTAGTGAAAAATGTGTATATATAATTAATCGTAGTTGGTAATTTAGGCCTTGATCCTGCAACCACAAAGAAGTACCTTTAGTCACTTGTGTAGTCTCTGAGATGAATAGGAGTACCAGCCTATAAAGTTGATTACTTGCATATATTTGCAGTATCAGGCATCTCAGGCTCCAGTAGGGTTGCCAACCCTCGAGGATTATCCTGGAGTCTCCAGGAATTAAAGATTAACCTTTAATTAAAGGTTATGTTATGTGATGAAACCTCCAGGAATACGTCCAGCCACAATTGGTAGCCCCTAGGCTCCAGTCTTGCAAGATGATTTGTGCAAGCAGACCCATACAAAATCTCAGAAGAATTTAAAATGTCTGACTATAAAATGCGGAGTTTTACTCAATTTAAATTTTTTCCTAGGGCCATGTGGTTATGATATTCAGGTTCCATAATGCCTCCTGCCATGACAGACGTCCTTGACATCTGGGCAGTGGATTCACAGATAGGAGCTGATGGCTTAATCTCTGTGGACTTCCTGCTCCCAACTGGAACCTACATCAACCTGGATGTACCTCGAGATGCCACCATATGCCATATTAAACAGGTAAATTAGTGATTGGCTTGCTATTTTAAATGAGCTCCATCGCTGATTTTGTTGAGAAGTACTTTATATATTAAATGTTATTTAAAAGTCTTGTAATAAGCTTTTAGAAGCTTGTTCCTGTCTATGAAACCAAGGTGCAACTTTAAAAAGTGAATAAAATGTAAACTGGTGCCATGTCTTACTTAGACTGTAGACCGCATGAAACAATAGCTCCAAGAAGTGTGAACTGCTCCCATTCTGCTGATCCAGTGTTACCTCTGAAACCTAATGATGACAAATTAATTGTCAGCATTAACTATTTCACTGCTGATTATTTTAGCTCAGAATCTAGCTGTGCCCATCTCGCAACCCCATCAGGGACTAAAAACCCCAACCACCCCTTAATCATCAGCCAGAACCTTAGCTTCTCTACGTGACAAATCTGTGATGAAATTATACATTGTCTCCCCCACCCACCCACCCCCAAAAAATCTACATTGAAGACTGAAAGGGTGAGAACATTGCAAAACGAATTAAATTAAATATTCAAATAAATAACACAAGGGCTATTATACTGAATATATTATTTTAATATTTAACTCACAATGGAGGGTTTTTTAAAATTTAGAAATTCTGCACGTTTCATTTAGTCTGCTATAGAAGCATGGGGGCCAGTGTACTCCCAGTTGTATGGAGGTATAACTGGAATTACACCATTGACTTCAGTGGAGTAACTCAAGATTGACATTGGTGTGACTGAGAACAGAATTTGTCTCCTGGAGCCTTGCACAGATTTTAGTTTTAGTTCTCTGTGGCATACACCATGTTTTGACTATAAAGATTTAAAGTACTTCTGTTAATGTTATTTAATTAATAAAACAATTTATTTTTCATTTAGCATATATTTTGGAGGCACACATGGAGTGTGCAGTGTAGAAACTCTGAGCTAGATCTCTAATGTGAGCATGTCTTGCTGTGGCTTTGGAAAATGGAACAATGCATTTAGGTGTGTGTAGCTGTTGGTACAGCAAAGAGTATGTATTGTGAATATAACTTTCTTTAAGGGATACAGCTAAATTTAAAAAAAATCACACATCTGATTTTTTTAATGGTTGTTGAAAGTTGCACCTAAGATTACTGTTAGCAAAATAGGTTAAAGAAAATGTTTTCCATTTTTCTCAGTTTGTTTCAGGCATCAACAGCACTTTATACCCATATTCAGTTTTCTCTGTAGTAACTCAGTTTGCTATTTGTGTGTAACACAAAAACAAGAGAGACATCCATTTTAAACATAAGTAAATATGATTGTAAAACCCCAACTTTTCTGGAGGACTCAAAGGAAGGTGTAATGTCTGATAGTATTTTAACTGTTTTTTTTTAAATTGACAATATTTCCATTTAGAGAGACAAGGTGGGTGAGGTAGTACCTTTCATTGAACCAACTCTGTAAGCTCAAAAGCTTGTCTCTTTCACCAACAGAAGTTGGTCCAATGAAAGATATTACCTCACTCACCTTGTCTCTCTAATATCCTGGGGCCAACATGGCCACAACAACACCTCATACAATATTTCCATTTGACAGTGTTCTTTTCATCTAAGGTCCCTGGGTTCCAGTATGTTGATTGACAGTAGGGGTTGTTAGAAGTGCCTTATTTGGGGCATCAGTGTAAAGAGAGTGAAAGCTTTGATAATTAAATGTGTTAAATGCTTTTTTTCCTGTAATGAACTTGGAACATCCTTGCCCATGTGTTCTAGAAACAGCTGGTTTTAATGTTCCTGTAAAGTTTGTACCAAGAGGGCTTTTACCTTTTCCTCCCCCAAGTCTTTAATTACTTTGGGATGTATTACTGTATTTTTATTTTTCAAAGACAGTGGTGTAAACAGTCCATCCAGCAAATGAATGTCTTGCATAATTGTAAAAGGATGAATAGAATAAAATCTGGTTCCCAACATTCCTAGTTATTTTGTTCTTTAACTTGAAGCAATGGGGCTGATCTGCTTTCGTTTAAGGAGTAGTAGATTGAATGTAGGGAAGAATGTACAAAAACAGTCTTCTGCATTCTTAAACTCGAAGGTCATAAAACTGACTTGTAAGAGACCTCTTTGCTGATATCCATGCATAGGTACTGTACTGTGCTTTTATAAAGTATAAAAAATATTAGGTGGGATTCCAGATTTATTTTGTACCAAAATTTGCAGATGATACAAAACTACTCAAGATAGTTAAGTCCCAAGCAGACTGCGAAGAGCTACAAAAGGATATCACAAAACTGGGTCACTGGGTAACAGAATGGCAGATGAAATTCAATGTTGATAAATGTAAAGTAATACATATTGGAAAACATAATCCCAACTATACATATAAAATGATGGGGTCTAAATTAGCTGTTACCACTCAAGAAAGAGATCTTGGAGTCATTGTGGATAGTTCTCTGAAAACATCCACTCAATGTGCAGCGGCAGTCAAAAAAGCATTCAGAATGTTGAGAATCATTAAGAAAGGGATAGATAATAAGAAAATATCATATTGCCTCTATATAAATCCATGGTACGCCCACATCTTGAATACTGAGTGCAGATGTGGTTGCCCCATTTCAAAAAAGACGTATTGGAATTGGAAAAGGTTCAGAAAAGGGCAACAAAAATGATTAGGGGTATGGAACAGCTGCCATATGAGGAGAGATGAATAAGACTGGGACTTTTCAGCTTAGAAAAGAGACAGCTAAGGGGGGGGATATGATAGAGGTCTAAAATCATGACTGTGTGGAGAAAGTAAATAAGGAAGTGTTATTTACTCCTTCTCATAACACAAGAACTAGGGGGTCACCAAATGAAATTAATAGGCAGCAGGTTTAAAACAAACAAAAGGAAGTATGTTGTCACACAACGCACAGTCAACCTGTGGAACTCCTTGTCAAAGGAGGTTGTGAAGGCCAAGATTATAATAGGGTTTAATAAGAACTAGATAAGTTCATGGAGGATAGGTCCGTCAATGGCTATTAGCCAGGATGGGCAGGAATGGTGTCCCTAGCCTCTGTTTGCCAGAAGCTGGAAATAGGCGACAGGGAATGGATCACTTGATGATTACCTGTTCTGTTCATTCCCTCTGGGGCACCTGGCATTGGCCACTGTTGGAAAACAGGATACTGGGCTAGATGGACCTTTGGTCTGACCCTGTCGGACTGTTCTTTTGTTCTTGTATTCTTATGTTAAAACGGGGGGCCCATATAATTTCCATCCGAGAATATTAAAAGAACTGGCACATGAATTGCAATCCCAATAACAAAGATTTTTAATGGATCTGTAACTTTGGTGGTCGTAACCTATGACTGGAGAAGTGCTAATATAGTTCCTATTTTTAAGAAAGGGAAAAAAGTCATCTGGGAAACTACAGGCATGTTAGTTTGACTTTAATTATATCATAGAATCATAGGACTGGAAGGGATCTCGAGAGGTCATGGCAGGTTAGGCAATGATGGAGATTCCACAACCTCCCTAGGCAATTTGTTCCAGTGCTTAACCACCCTGAGGTCTTGCAAAGTCTTGGAACAAATTTTGAAAGAGAAAGTAGTTAAGGACGTAGAGGTGAATGGTAATTGGGATAAAATACAACATGGTTTTACAAAAGGTAGATCATGCCAGACCAACCTTCTTTTTATATTCTTTGAGAAGATAACTGATTTTTAGACTAAAGAAATGCAGTAGATCTGATCTACCTGAATTTCAGTGAGGCATTCGATACCGTTCCACATGGAAAATTATTAGTTAAATTGGAGAGGATAGGAATTAATATGAGAATTGAAAGGTGGATAAGGAACTAGTTAAAGGGGAGACTATAACAGGTCATACTGAAAGGTGAACTGTCAGGCTGGAGGGAGGTTACTAGTGGAATGCCTCAGGGATTGGTCTTGGGCCCAATCTTATTTAACATTATTACTGACCTTGGCACAAAAAGGGGAAATGTGCTAATAAAATTTGCGGATGACACAAAGTTGGGAGAAATTGCCAATACGGAGAAGGACCAGAATATCATACGAGATGATCTGGACACCCTTGTAAACTTGAGTAATAGAAATGGGATAAAATTTAATAATTTCATAGTGCAAAGTTGAAGGGACTAACAACAAGAATTTTTGCTATAAGCTGGGGACGTATCAGTTGAAAGTGACAGAGGAGGAGACAGATCTGGGTATATTGGTTGATCACAGGATGACCGTGAGCCACCAATGTGATGCGACTATGAAAAAAGGCTAATGCAGTTCTACAATGCATCAGGCGAGGTATTTCCAGTAGAGACAGAAGTGTTACTACTATTATACAAGGCACTGGTGATACCTCATCTGGAATACTGCGTGCAATTCTGGTCTCCCTTGTTTAAGATGAATTTGACAGGAACAGGTTTAGAGAAATGCTACTATTATGATCCAAGGAATGGAAAACCTGCCTTATGAGGAGACTCATAAAGAGTTTGGCTTGTTTAGCCTAACCAAAAGAAGGCTGAGGAGAGGGATGATTGCGCTCTATAAATAAATCAGAGGGATAAATACCAAGGAGGGAGAGGATTTATTTAAGTACCAATGCGGACACAAGAACAAATGGATATAAACTGGCCATCAACAAGTTTAGGCTTCAAATTAGGTGAAGGTTTCTAACCCTCAGAGGAGTGAAGTTCTGGAACAGCCTTGCTCCTCTGGAACAGCCTTCCAAAGGGAGCAGTGGGGGCAAAAAATCTAACTGGCTTCAAGACTGAGCTTGATAAGTTTATGGAGGGGATGATATGATGCGACTGCCTACAATGGCATGTAGGCAGATCTGTGAATGCTAGCACCAAATACCTCCTTTGGCTGAGTGATGGTACACTAGATGGAGAGGGCTTTGACTGAGTTACTACAGAGAATTTTTTCCAAGATGTCTGGCTGGTGGGTCTTGCTGACATGCTCATATTTGGGGTCAGGAAGGAATTTTTCCCTGGGTCAGAGACCCTGTTGTTGTTTTTTTGCCTTCCTCTGCAGCTGGGGCGCAAGTCACTTGCAGGTTTAAACTAGTGTAAATGGTGGATTCTCTGTAACTTGAAGTGTTTAAACCAGGGGTAGGCAACCTATGGCACGGGTGCCGAAGGCGGCACGCGAGCTGATTTTCAGTGGCACTCACACTGCCCAGGTCCTGGCCACCGGTCCGGGGGCTCTGCATTTTAATTTAATTTTAAATGAAGCTTCTTAAATATTTTAAAAACCTTATTTACTTTAACTAAACTATTGTTGTATGTATATATTATAGACTTATAGAAAGAGACCATCTAAAAATGTTAAAATGTATTACTGGCACGCAAAACCTTAAATTAGAGTGAATAAATGAAGACTCGGCACACCACTTCTGAAAGGTTGCCGACCCCTGGTTTAAACCATGATTTGAGGACTCCAGTAACTCAGTCAGAAGTTAGGGGTCTATTACAAGAGTGGGTGGGTGAGGTTCTGTGGCCAACAATGTGCAGGAGGTCAGACTAGATGATCATGATGGTCCCTTCCCTTCTAGAGAAGGGGTAATTGAGCCCCAGAGCCCTTAGTTCTCCGCAGCCCTGCACCTTGTGTATTCATTTACACATGTACAGATCAGAATGGAGGCATTATATACCCACATTGCACTGATGTACATGACTACACAAAATACAGGATAGTCAAAAATTGGGGCCATAGAGATTGTGACTTGCCCAGGCGGTCTGTGGCATTGCTGGGAATTGAATCAAATCTATGGAATCCCAGTCTGCTGCCCATCTCGCTGGATAATGTGCAAGACAGATTGTAGACAATACAATTATGCAAGAAGATAGTGGGTTTTAACTGTAATACATGAAAAAAGACACACAACTTCAGATTTGTGAATTCAGGGATCAGTGACCGTAAAATAGTGTGAGTTTTGAAATTATGTGGGAATTGTTTTGCCAGGAGAACTTTAAGAAAATGAAGAAAATTCTGAAGTAATCATCTGACAGTTGGAAACTGGATATGTATTGAAGTTTTGTTTTCACTCAGGCCCTGTTTAATTTTCATATATATCAGTAAAATCATGAATGGATATTTTTGTTCGTTTCTAAATTTTTAATGAAATTTTCTTAAATTTCTTTTAGTTTTAATATACTATCTCTCCCTCCCACCCCCGCACCTCTCATTGATCCTTTCGGCTGCTAATTCTGTGCTCATATTTTAAGCACATAACTCAAGGTTCCTCCTTCATAAATCAAGCCCCGGCTATTTAATTTACGTCCAATGAGACTTGCAGCCATCAATTTCAAATATATTAATTTAAGGCTTCATTTTGTTAAGTATCCCTCTCCTATCTGGCCCTTTGAATAAAGCATTAATTGTATAGTATTAAACACCTCTCTTAATTCAATTTTGAGAGAGGATAAAGTCTTAGTAATAAGTAATTATGAAGCCAACTGAAAGAGGCCTGCTGTTAATATTTGATGTGCAAAAAATATACACTTTAAAGTCTTTTTTGTAATTGGATTTATTTTTTGTCTGTCCATACTTGACAAATATGAAGAACATTTACAAATTTATACTGATTAAACAGCTGTGGCATTGTATGTGCCAAGAGCACTCATGTTTTGTTCCATATCAACTTGAAGTGTTTCATAAAATGCACTGAAAGTAACATTTTTGTGGCTTTTCTTAAAATATAAAAAGTTGAATCATTTTGGTGCTGTTTTCCACATGAAGAACTCAGCCTCTAGGGCTGATAAACATAAAGATGGAAATTCAGTATTGTAAGGTCAAGAGCAACTTCCCTATAGCCAAAAGAATCATGCAAGAGTTTTACAATGTAAACTTCAGTGGAGATTCTTAATTCCAGTCTCAAAAAGTGTTAGTGGAATATAAGCAAACATTGCAGAGCATAACAATTGAAGACTTGAGAAACATACCTTTTGTTTCTAGCAACACAGAATTGGATGTCTTTCAAACCCAGCTTTCTTTACTGTAAATAAACAATAGTCCTATTTTATTCAAATTAGATGCATGGACTGACTTGGTCATTTAGTGAGACAGCTCAACTGATCTTGATTTAAAGTGCATTTCTCCAAAGCTGGAGCAGGGACCCAGAGAATGACCAGCAAAATGATTATTTGAAGCAACACTTCTCTCCTACCTCTGGCCTTAATTGGTCTCAAGCGCTATTTCAGGGGGCTAGAGGTGCATGTATCACCTGTTAAAAATAACATAAAAATAAATATATAAATTAAATTTTTAAAAAGTGTATGTGTATATGTATATATATATACATATA
>QXTE01000262.1:703941-714124 GCA_003942145.1 Platysternon megacephalum | reverse complement strand
ACATATATATATATATATATATATGAAAAACTTTCTACCTGAATGCTTTATTTATATTGCGAAGGCTGTCCACAATGAGAGGACTAGAAACATCCTTTACTACAGAAGCAAACTAGCTGAGATTAGTATTGATATTTTACAGGTCTCAAAAATCAAGGGAATCCCAGTTGCAAACTTCAGAGCTCCAAAGATCATCCTTTTATTTTCCCTCAGGCTCGTAGAGTCATAGAAATGGTATGTTCAGCTTCCACTGGAGATCCTTATATTGCTGTATAAAAAATCACCTGCTAAGTAAAGTAGGATTTTTAATTTGCTCCAGAGGGAGACTTTGACCAGAGAGATGACCAGATCTGTAGGCAAAGTGGGGAATTAAAAGGTCAGGATAAAAGGGGAAGATTTTCAAGACTTTGGCAGAGATGTAAAGGAGCCCAAGTCCCCCTAAAAAGGAGGAAAAAAACCCCATGCCTATAGTCTAAATAGGCTAGGTGGGTCAGAGGAGTGCTAATGAAATAATGAAGCCTTTTCACTTCTAATTCAATGGTTTAAATAGAGTATATGTTAGCAGTGATCTATGGGCTCCTAAACTACCATTGGATGGTTGTGACTATGAGAAACAGGGTGGTTTTCTCAAACCATTCCTTAGTGAACAAGTGACCACAGCACAGTCAGCACCCTTGTTGGCATTCGTCAGCATGTCAGAGGCCAATAATTGAATAACCATGAAGACTGAACTATTTTTTTAATCTGCAGAGGTGGTCCTTCCAGACCATGGCTGCAGCACATAGAGAAGGTGATATAGGGACATCTGCAGTGCAGGTACCTTGCTTTTGAGAGGGAAATCCTCTGTTCAAAGAACGGTCAGTGTAGTATATTTAAGGGTCTGCAGCAGGAGTCGGCAACCTACGGCACGTGTGCCAAAGGTGGCACGCGAGCCAATTTTTAATGGCACACCGAGGTCCCGGCTGCCGGCCCCTCTCAGTCCACCGCCAGCCTGGGCGGGCTGAGCAGGCCGGCGGCTGAGACCCCGGCCGGCGGGGGGCCAGCAGCTGGAACCCAGAGCCGGCCGATGCTGGGGCGCTCTGCTGCGGGTGGAGGCGCAGCGCATGGTGCGCTCCCAGCTGGGGGGGCCTGCTGGCTGCTGGAACTCTCCTGCAGGCTGGCGCTGGCGGCCCCGTGCACTGGACGAAGCAGCAGGCAGTCAGGCAAGTGAAAGGGGCCGGCGGGAGTCGCGGTGGAGGTGTCCGCGTCCCAGCCTGTCCTGCTGCCCCTCTCTCGCCACTGTGGCTGGATACCAGGGCACTGCAGGCACGGGCCGTCCCTGCGGCCCCTGGGGGGAAGGGAGCGGCAGGCCAGGGGGTCTTCTGCAGGGCCGGCTCCAGGGTTTTTGCTGCCCCAAGCAGCAAAAGAAAAAAAAAAAAGCCGCGATCGCGATCTGCGGCAGTTTTACCGCCACCGCTTCAGTCTTCAGCGGCAATTCGGCGGCTGGTCCTTCGCTCCGAGAGGGAGTGAGGGACCCGCCGCCAAAGAGCCGGACGTGCCCCCCCTCTCCGTTGGCCGCCCCAAGCACCTGCTTGCTGGGCTGGTGCCTTGAGTCGGCCCTGGTTTTCTACCACCGCCACCCCCCATTTGCCTGCAGATGCAGTGCCCCCACACAGCTGGCCCACAGCTCCCTTAACAGGAACAGCATGGGGCAGGGACCCATCCACCATCCAGGTAACCCGGCCGCAACCGGGACTGTCCCAGGCCAGCCCCAAGTCCCCATCCCCCCGGGACTTCCCCTACACCCCCCCAACCTCCTGCCCTGAGCCCCTCACGCCACCCAACCCTGACTCCTACACCCCCATTCCCCCACCCCTGACTCCTGCACCATCCACCTCCCCACCCCTTGCCCTGATCCCCCCGCACCCCAACCCCCTGCTCTGAGTGCTCCCCCACACACAGCCCAGCCCCTGAGCTCCTCCCCCCCGAGGCGGGTTGTAATACCACAGTACCTGTAAGAAATTTAAGTTACTTTTACCCCTGCCGGAACCCCAGACCAGCAGTGGACTGAGCGGGGCTGGCGGCGGGCTGAGCCGCTCAGCCCGCTGCCGGTCTGGGGTTCGGGCCACCAGCCCCCCTGCCAGCCGGGGTCCAGACCTCCGGCTCCGCTCAGCCCACTGCCGGCCTGGGGTACCGGCAGCCAGCCTGGGGCTCTGCTCCTGGCTTTGGCCCAGCGCTCTTCAGCCACTCCCTGCTGTGGCCCACATTGGAAAACTCAGCAAGGAAAAGCAAGGGCAAGGATCACACTAAACTGATAAGATCTGCATTTTAATTTTATTTTAAATGAAGCTTCTTAAATATTTTAAAAACCTTATTTACTTTAAATAAACGTTGAAATGTATTACTGGCATGCGAAACCTTAAATTAGAGTGAATAAATGAAGACTCGGCACACCACTTCTGAAAGGTTGCCGACCCCTGGTCTGCAGTTTGAGATATTTTAGTTTCCAGTGAGCTGATTATGAGAAGTATATTGACACGGTGGTGGCTTAATGTTTTTGTCTTCATAAAATAAGACATTCTGTACATATTAAAATTTCATATGCAGTTGTTCTCTTGTATTTTAGAGTAAATGACATCTTCACTAATAATTGAATACTTAAATGAAAAGGGGAATAAATTTTACATTGCAGTCAAATAAATGTATGGTGGAAAGCCTAGAAGATAGGAAGAGTGCTAACGTGCCAATATTAAAAAAAGGGCAGGTGCGATGACCCAGGTAACAATGAATTGATTAGCCTGACATCATTTCTGAGTGAAATAATGGAAAAATCCATGTCATTAAGCTGATAGAATTAAAGGATCGGAATATAATGTCAACATAGTTTTATGGAAAACCGTTCTCGTCAAACATCTTATTTTGTTCTTTGAGATTACAAGTTGGGTTTACAAAATATGATTGTGTAGATGTAATATATTTAGACATTTTTGTAAAGTGTTTGATTTAGTACCACACAACATTTTGATTAAAAATTAGCATGAATAATATGATATCAATAGAGCATATGTTAAATGGGTTAAGTGGCTAAGTGACAGATCTCAAAAAGTAGTCATCTGTGGGGGCGTCATCATCGAATGGGGGTTTTCTGAGGGAGGTGCCATAGGGATCTGTACAGGGCCGGTGCAAGGATATTTTGCGCCCTAGGCGAAACTTCCACCCCTCCCCTCCCCTCCCCCCGGAGCATCGCTTATTGTACACTTTCAAAAATGAATACTAGCTGGCTTCGGGCACGGGGGTGCAGCAGGGTCTGGCTGGAGATGGGGGGGTGGGGCTGGCTGGCTTCGGGCACGGGGGTGCAGCAGGGGCTGGCTGGAGATGGGAGTGTGGGGCTGGCTGGCTTCGGGCATGGGGGTGCAGCAGGGGCTGGCTGGAGACAGAGGGTGAGGGGCTGGCTGCGGACAGGGCAGGGGGTGCAGCAGGGGCTGGCTGGAGACAGTGGGTGTGGGGCTGGCTGCGGGCAGAGCAGGGGGTGTGGGGCTGGCTGCAGGCAGGGCAGGGGGTGTAGCAGGGGCTGGCCGGAAACAGGGAGTGTGGGGCTGGCTGCGGGCAGGGCAGCGGGTGCAGCAGGGGCTGGCTGGAGACGGGGTGCAGCAGGGGCTGGCCACGGGCAGGACAGGAGTGTGTGGGGCTAGCTGCGGGCAGGGCAGGGGGTGCAGCAGGGTCTGGCTGGAGACAGGGGGTATGGGGCTGGCTGAGGGCAGGGTGGCAGGTACCAGGGCCATCCCTAGATATTCTGGGGCCCTACACAGCCCCCCTCCCCCGCGGGGGTGCCGGTGCCCAGGCCTCCGGGGGGCGGGAGCGTGGGGGCCCCAGGCTTCCGGGGGGGAGCAGGCCTCGGGGGGGTAGGGCTGGCTTGGAGGGCCGGGGGGAACCACCCCCCAGCACTCACCGGAGGCGCAGCTGGGGCCGGGTCTCTGTACTTCCCGCGGCCGGTGAGTGCAGCCCCGGCCCTGCTGCAGAGCTCAGGGGAGTGGGGGCGGGGTGGGGCTGAGCAGGGGTAGGGCCCTGGGGAAGAGCCGGAGCAGCGCAGCGCCCCCAGCGGCCGGAGGAGGAATGAGATCACTTCCTGGCTGGCCGGAGCTGATCAAAGCCGCAGCGCCCCATCGCACAGCAGCGGGAAGAGGGTTACAGGTTTAGCCGGTGCCGGGTGAGCATCCCAGACTTTTTGGCACCACTTTTTGGTGCCCTCGAATCTTGGCGCCCTAGGCGGCTGCCTAGTTTGCCTAATGGTTGCACCGGCCCTGGATCTGTATGAGACCCAGTGCTATTAAACAGTTTTATCAATGATCTAGAAGTAAATACTGCGGATAAAATGTGCAGATGACACAAAGATTGGTGAAGTGATAAGTAATGATGGGGCCAGGGCAATCATACAGAGTGATCTGGGTCACTTGGTAACCTGGGTCTTATTCAAATAAAATGCATTTTATTACAGCCAAATACAGAATTATACATTTAGGGAAAAGGAATGCAGGCCATATCTGTAGAATGGGGGAACTGTTCCTTGGAAAGCACTGACTCTGAAAAGAATGAGGTCATTTGAATGTATAAACAAGAGTAGTGAGTTAGGAGTAGGGAGTTCGTTTTACCTCTTTATATGGCACCTATGAGGCCTATTCTGGAATACCATATTTGCTTCCTATTTTTAAAAGGATATTGAAAAACTGGAAAAGATGGAGTAAAGGGCCAAAAATGATTTGAGGACTGTAGAAAATGCCAGTGAGATACTTAGAGATCAGTCTGGTTAATTAAAATAGATTGAGATGTGATTTGATTAGTGTATAAATACTTTCACGGCGAGAAAATGCAGATAACAAAAGTGTTCTTTAGTTTAGTGGAGAAAAGCATCACAAGAACCAATGGCTGGAAGCTGAAGCCAGACAACATAAAATTAGAAATAAGGCACAGTTTTTTAACAGTGAGGGTACTTGTGCATTTGAACAAACTACCAAGGGAATTGTTGGGATTCTGTATCTCTTGATGTTTTCTTATCAAGACTGGATGCCTTTCTGGAAGATATGCTTTAGCCAAATGCAAGTTATTAAGGCTCAATACAGAGGTGATATTGGGTGAAATTTTAAAGGCCTGTGATATACAGGTGGTTAGACTAGATGATTTAATGGTCCCTTCTGGCCTTAAAATCTATGGAAAAACTGGCTCTACTCAACAGAAACACTTTGAAGGGTTCTTTGTTTAGCCGAAGATTTAAAATATCTTTGAGATTACACTATTGGTTCTTTAGTTCTTGTTCCAAAAAAGCTTTAGGAAAGCTAGGGTATAAAACTTTATACACACTACTTGAACAGTAGCTAAAGAGACAGAACTCCTTTTCTGTCAATGATTTCAGCTTTCCTGTTATGATGCTTATATTGATGCAATTTAGGAAAGTGTAAAAATGAAAGTTGCTTTTAAAAAAATCTTAATTAAAGAATGTCAGTGAAATATTAACTAGTTTTCCATGTTGAAATGAATAGGTGCAGTGTAACTCAATGTTGGGGGCCTGATTCTGAAGTTTTGTGCACTTGTGTAAATTAGCAGTAACTCCAGTGGTATTCAGCTGGAGAAAAAAACAATGGAAGATTAGAATTGGGCTTACCTTCCATGCTGATCCTTATGAATAGTGGGTTACCTGTAAAAGGCTATTATATTGTCCTTCTCTACATTTTTCTTTGAAACCCACTTGTGTCATGGTGCCTACAAATGTAACAGTGGTTAGGCAGCTGGCGTCCTGTGACCACTGCGTATCCTACTGATTCTAATAGTCTCATTGTTACCTTGTGCTCCCCACCAGTTTGTCATATCAATCTACAGTAGAACCTCAGAGTTACGAACACGTCAGGAATGGAGGTTGTTCATAACTCTGAAATGTTCGTAATTCTGAACAAAACGTTCTGGTTCTTCTTTCAAAAGTTTACAGCTGAACATTGACTTAATACAGTTTTGAAACGTTACCATTGCAACAAGTTCGGTCACAGAGACCCCCTTGGGACTGTCACCTGATGTGCTGAAACTACCTCTGAGCCCATTTTCCCTGCCAGCTTGGGACTCCAGAACCCTGCCTTGTTGAGCCAGACATGCTAGTCTGCTGCAACACAGACTCAGGTCTGAACCACGCCCCCAAAGCTGCAGGCTTTAACAGAAAACCTCTCAGCAGGTACTCCTGTCTCCAGCACCCAACACCCAGTTCCCAATGGGATCCAAACCCCAAATAAATCCGTTTTACTCTGTATAAAGCTTATACAGGGTAAACTCATAAATTGTCTGCCCTCTATAACACTGATAGAGAGAGATGCACAGCTGTTTGCTCCCCCAGGTATTAATCACGTACTCTGGGTTTACTAATAAACAAAAGTGATTTTATTACGTATAAAAAGTAGGATTTAAGTGGTTTCAAGTAATAACAGACAGAACAAAGTAAGTTACCAAAGAAAACAAAACAAACAAACAAAAAGTCTAAGCCTAATACATTAAGAAACTGAATACAGGTAAATCTCATCCTCAGAGATGTTCCAAGAAGCGTTTTTCACAGACTAGACTCCTTCCTAGTCTTGACCCAATCCTTTCCCCTGGTACAGACCTTGTAAGTTCCAGCAGGCATCTTAGGTGAAAAGCAGGGGATTTCACATGACTGGGACCCTTCTGTTCTGTTCCACCCCCTTTGATATCTTTGGCACAAGGTGGGGATCTTTTGTCTCTCTGGGTTCCCATCTCTCCTTCTAAATGGAAAAGCACTAGGGTTAAGATGGATTCCAGTACCAGGTGATATGGACACATGTCCTGTGAGACCCCAAGCCTCCATTCTTCCTGGACTGACTCACAGGAACACAGGAAGGCTTGCAAGTAAACAGAGCCATTTACAACCAATTGTCCTAGTTAGTCAATGGCAAGATTCCAAGCCACCATTAATGGCCCACACTTTGCATAATTACAATAGGACTTCAGAGTTATACTTCATATTTCTAGTTACAGATACAAGAATGATACATTCATACAAATAGGATGAACACACTCAGTAGATTATAAGCTTTGCAGTGATACCTTACAAGAGACCTTTTGCATAAAGCATATTCTGGTTACATTATATTCACACTTATAAACATATTTTTATAAAGCATATGGAGTGCATCACAACCATGCAAACAAAAAATTCTGCTTTCCCTTTATTTTTTCAGTAGTTTACGTTTAACGCAGTACTGTACTGTTTGCCTTTTTTTTTTTTTTTTTGGTCTCTGCTGCTGCCTGATTGCATACTTAAGGTTCCAAATGAGGTGTTTGGGTGACTGTTCAGTTTGTAATTCTGGTGTTCGTAACTCAGGTTCTACTGTATTGTGTTAGATGAAACTTGGTCTACACTACGATTTTTGTTCAAATTTAGCAGCGTTATAGCGAATTAACCCAGATTGTAAGCTCCTTTGGGCAGGGATATAATTTATATGTTTGTACCTAGTACAGTGAAGCTCTGGCGTTTAGTGTACCTGTCTCTTGTTTATTATGTAACAACAAAAAATGAAGAAATATGGGCACAGTTGTATCACAAATAATCATGTTTACTAAATATACACAAACATGCAAGGCCTAGCTACATACATACTGCTGATATAGTTTCTGGTGGCTTCTAAAACATTGAACATATTGGAGGGGTCACAAACTATTTAAAGGGTAGCTACCTTATCCCTATAACACTACAGTATCTCAAACATAAGATGAAAATACTGAAAGTTCATTTTTTGGTTTGATATACTAGTAATTTAAATGTAATAGATACATGGCATGAAAATTGGTCAAAAGACTTAGTCTGAATTTTTATTGGAAGAAATTGTTGATGGGAAATGTGTTTGCCAAAGTGTAAAGAATTTTTTTTTACTCAGCATAGTGATAAAATAAAACCCACAGCTTATTGGAATTACTGAAAAAAGCATGAAAGCTCTATAGTATCAGTTGTTTAGCCCAACCACTTGATGTACATAGCTGTGATTTTTAGAACTGTGGAAAGAATTAATATTAAATGGAAACAATGGATACAATTATTTATCAGTCTTATTTTTTGAAATTCTCAACGTCTCCCCTTTGCTCATACTCTGTCCCCTCCCCCTACTATCTTCTAGATTTTTCACTGTGAATGAGAATAGGAGAAAAAATGATCCGCAAATTTTTTTGGGAAAGGAGATGGTTGTGATACGGGGGAGGCACCAGAGTGATGGAGGAGAGTGACAGCTTGCTGACCAGCACAAAGGAGCTCTGGTTCTAGGATCTGTCTGTCCTCTGTTATTATTTTAAATTAAAGCCTCGTCTTCACTACTTAAAAAAAAAAAAAAGTGAATTTTAACTCAGGGTAACTTAATGCATGTGAGCTTTCTCCAGGTAAAAATGCAATGAAGATAAGGCATGTTAGTTTTATCACCAGGTAAACTAGGAGAAGTCACCATTATACATCCCCATGGGGCTGACCTCTCCTAGTTTGCCTCACATAAAACTACTGTGCCTTGTCTTCACTATGATTTTATCTGGAGGTAGCTCACAAGCCTTAGTTACCCTGAGGTAAAAATATACCTTTTTTTTTAGCAGTAAAGACAAGGCCTAACATACACTGGTATGTAGCTATAAGAATTAAATAAGCTGGCAAACAGTTGAGCCAGTTTTTCACTGTATGGTGGTTTTCTAGTACTATAATTCAGGAGCACATTCTAGTGCTCAATTTACCTTCTCTCTCTCTCTCTCTCTGGTATTTTTGAAGTAGTATCTGAGTGTCTCACAATGGTCTGATCCTGAAATCAATGGGACCATGCCATTAGGATAAAGCCCTAACATTGTGAAGAATATCCGCTTTTCGAAGATAAATTTTAAGCTTAACCCTCAACATTGCTTTTGGTACCTTAATAGATGTCTGTCTATTTCTTATTTGCAGCTACTATGGAAGCAGGCACACAGCTACCCTCTATTTCATCTCCTTATGGAGATTGACTCTTACATGTTCTCATGTGTGAACCAGACGGCTGTACGTGAGGAACTAGAGGATGAAACGCGAAGGCTGTGTGATGTTAGACCCTTTCTTCCTGTCCTCAAACTAGTGACAAGGAACTGTGACCCAGGGGAAAAATTGGATTCCAAGATAGGTGTCCTTATAGGAAAAGGTAATTTTGAATTTTTTCTCTTTTGTTTTATTTGGAAAAGGGAGGGAGAATTTATTTTGTGTAAGTTAGTTTCACAGAGGCCAGGATATCTCTGCCTCAGCCCTTATCTTCTAGAACTACACATTCTAAAGCAGATAGAAAATGTAACTTTAAAAAAATTCTAAACACCATTATAACACTAACACCAGAAGTTTCAAAAATTGTAGTGAGGTCATTTTTGTAACCAGAATAAATAGAATTAACAAAAACAAATGATACAGTGTATTTCTGAGCAATTTATCGCACATATCTGGTGAAGTCATAATGCACAAGAATGAAGTTCAAGTGGCTGGACCCATCTGAAAAGTGTAAGAGACATGAAATGGATAACGTGCCTTACTGCAAGTTTGAAATGTAATTTAACAAAAATAATAAAAAATAATCAGTTGCTTCTGATTAATGATGACAGTGGCATGACATTTACAGCCAGTTAGATCAATTTTCTGAAGATATGATCTTTAATGGGTTCTCAGTCTTTGGCCCCCAGCATGAGATTTAGCAGAACTCCCTAGCTCAAAGAAGTTTGACTTCTGAGACAGACGAAGCACTCTAGCACAGACCTCCCTGCCTGCACTGTTCATGCGCCTCCAACTGTGGCTACTTCAGCCTTAGCCAGTCCCTGATTGACCACAATCAGGCAAGGAGTTTCCTGCAGAGAGCCAAAAAGGACAGAGATGAAAGCTGATATGGTAGTGATAATAGTTGTAGCTCCTGCCTAATCACAATCAAAAAGCATATGGCTTGAAGTTTATAAGGGTAGTAGTAGTGGCCTTTGCTAGTCAGGGANCTGCCACAGTCCCAGCCCCACTCAGCCCCCCGCCCACCGCTCTCCCCTGCGGGGGCAGGAGGCAGAAGCTTGGTCCTGCGACAGCCAAGCTCCCCCTCCCCCGCTTCTTCCCCCAGCATGGTGCTTTCCTGCCCCTCCCTCCCGACGATCAGCTGATCGCCCGGGGGAAGGGGGGTGGAGCCGAGCT
>QXTE01000262.1:565528-703413 GCA_003942145.1 Platysternon megacephalum | reverse complement strand
CTGTTCTCCCTGCCAGCTCGGTGGCTTCAGCTCCCTGTCTTGGTGAAGCCAGACACACCCGTCTGCTCCAGCACAGACTCAGGGTCTGAATCACCTGTCCCAAAGCTGCAGGTTTACCTGAAAACAGCTCACAGAAGTGTGCTTGCCTTTAGCACTCAGATGCCCAATTCCCAATGGGGTCTAAACCCAAATAAATCCGTTTTACCCTGTATAAAGCTTATACAGGGTAAACTGGATTTATTTGGGTTTAGACCCCATTGGGAATTGGGCATCTGAGTGCTAAAGGCAAGCACACTTCTGTGAGCTGTTTTCAGGTAAACCTGCAGCTTTGGGGCAGGTGATTCAGACCCTGAGTCTGTGCTGGAGCAGACGGGTGTGTCTGGCTTCACCAAGACAGGGAGCTGAAGCCACCGAGCTGGCAGGGAGAACAGAAACAGAAGTAGCCTTTGCACATCAGTTAGCAGCTCCCAAGGGGGTTTCTGTGATCCAACCTGTCACACACCCCCCACACCCCCAGCCCTCTGACCTGAACCCCCCCCCACACACACACCCAGTCCTCTGCCCTGCACCTCCACACATCCCCAGTCTTCTGCCCTGCACCTCCACACATCCCCAGTCTTCTGCCCTGTACCCACACACACCCTCAGCCCTCTGCCCTGTACCGCTGAACTCCCCCACCCCCCCAGCCTTCTGCCCTGACCCCTGAATCCCCCCCCACACCTAGCCCTCTGCCCTGACCCCCCCACAGATCCAGCCTTCTGCCCTGCACCCCCACATCCCTCATCCCTGCCCTCCCCTCCCCCCCCAGGTCTGGGGTCCCAGCTGCCAGCCCCATGCCAGGCGGCGTCCCGGCCGCAGGCCGCGCTCAACCCGCTGCAGGCCTAGGTGAACAGAACCCCAGGCTGGCAGCTTAAGATCAGCATTTTAATTTAATTTTAAATGAAGCTTCTTAAACATTTTGAAAACCTTGTTTACTTTACATACAACAATAGTTTAGTTATATAATATAGACTTCTAGAGAGAGACCTTCTAAAAAACGTTAAAATGTATTACCGGCACGCGAAACCTTAAATTAAAGTGAATAAATGAAGACTCGGCACACCACTTCTGAAAGGTTGCCTACCCCTGGATTAGTAGAACAGGACTCATTTTGAACTGTTGCTGCCTCAGAGGACCAAAAAGCTTTGGGCTAGGGGGAATTCTGCTGGTTTCACACACGGATCATGAGACCCATAAGTGAGAATCCCATGAGATATTTCCAAAGAAGAATTACAGACAAATATTTTCCTGCTCCCCCATCCCATAAGTGTGTGTGTGTGTGTGGAGAGGGGGTTGTTTTTTATTTTCCTTGTGATACATCTTGCCAGAGAGGAGGCCCCTTGAAACTCACAGTACAGAACTTCTATATCACATTAACATCGGTCTGAAACAGAAGATCAAGGGTCTACCTCCAAAGACATTCCTAACACCTGAGTTGATTTTAAAGGCCTGTTTAGTTGTTGTATCCTTCTTTCTCCCTCAAAACCTAACTTGGAAGGCTAGCTAAAACTCCTTTTGGAGCCTGTTGGGGCTGGTCCTTAATCAAAGTAAGAATCTCTTTTAGGGGAATTTTAAACTTCAGTCTGTCGTACATCAGTACATGATACTATGGCTATTGGAATTCTAAGGCCAGTGTTATCAAATTAATGATCAGAAAAAAAGTATTCTACGGTGAAGGGTGTTACGATAAGGATCCTAATGTGTGAAAGAAGATAGTAACTAGGGCTGTCAAGCAATTAAAAAAATTAATTGCGATTAATCGCACGATTAAACAATAATAGAATACTACTTAAATATTTTTTGGGTGATTTCTACATTTTCAAATATATTGACTTCAATTAAAACACAGAATACAAAGTGTACAGTGCTCACTTTATATTTATTTTTGATTACAAATATTTGCACTGTAAAAAAACAAAAGAAACAGTATTTTTCAGTTTACCTAATACAAGTACTGTAGTGCAATCTCTTTGTCATGAAAGTTGAACTTACAAATGTAGAATTATGTACAAAAAAAGCCTGCATTCAAAAATAAAACAATGTAAAACTTTAGAGCCGACAAGTCCACTCAGTCCTACTTCAGCCAAACGCTCAGCCAAACAAGTTTGGTTACAATTTGCAGGAGATAATGCTGCCTGCTTCTTGTTTACAATGTCACCTGAAAGTGAGAACAGATGTTTGCATGGCACTGTTGTAGCTGGTGCAAGATATTTACATGCCAGATGCGCTAAAGATTCACATGTCCCTTCATGCTTCAACCACCATTCCAGACATACAGGGCCATCCCTAGTGGGGTGCAGGGCCTGGGGCAGAAATGATGGATTCATCTCTTCCGGGACCGACTGCGCTGGCCAATCACACCAGCCCGCGGGGGCCCCCAAAGTGCAGGGCCCGGAGCGGTCGCCCCAATTCGCCCTACCCAAGGGACGGCTCTGCCAGAGAGCATGTGTCCATGCTGATGATGGGTTCTGCTCAATAACGATCCAAAGCAGAGTGGACTGACACACGTTCATTTTCATCATCTGAGTCAGATGTCACCAGCAGAAAGTTGATTCAGTTTTTTGGTACTTCGGGTTCTGTAGTTTCTGCATCTGAGTGTTGCTCTTTTAAGACTTCTGAAAGCATGCTCCATACTTGTCCCTCTCAGATTTTGGACAGCACTTCAGATTCTTAAACCTTGGGTCCAGTGCTGTAGCTATTTTTAGAAATCTCACATTGATACCTTCTTTGCGTTTTGTCAAATCTGCTGTAAAAGTGTTCTTAAAACGAACATGCTGGGTCATCATCCGAGACTGCTATAATATGAAATATATGGCAGAATGTGGGTAAAACAGAACAGGAGACATACAATTCTCCCCAAAGGAGTTCAATCACAAATTTAATTATTTATTTTTTTAATGAGCATCATCAGCATGGAAGCATTTCCTCTGGAATGGTGGCTGAAGCATGAAGGGGCATATGAATGTTTAGCATATCTGGCATGTAAATACCTTGCAATGCCAGTTACAAATGTGCCATGCAAATGCCTGTTCTCACTTTCAGGTGACATTGTAAATAAGAAGCAGGCAGCAGTATCTCCCGTAAATGTAAACAAACTTGTCTTAGCGATTGGCTGAACAAGTAGGACTGAGTGTACTTGTAGGCTCTAAAGTTTTACATTGTTTTGGTTTTGAGTGCAGTTATGTAACAAAAAAAATCTACATTTGTAAGTTACACTTTCATGATGAAATTACACTACAGTACTTGCATGAGTTGAATTGAAAAATACTATTTTTATCATTTTTTACAGTGCAAATATTTGTAATAAAAATAATATAAAGTGAGCATTGTACACTTTCTATTCTGTTTTCATAGAAATCAATATATTTAAAAATGTAGAAAAACATCCAAAAATATTATAATAAATTTCAATTGGTATTCTACTGTTTAACAGTGTGATTAATCGCCATTTATTTGTTTCAGTTAATTGCGTGAGTTAACTGCTATTAATCGGCAGCCCTAGTAGAGACCTATTCTTGTTTTGCGTAGTTGGTGGCTTTTTGATTCAGCTATCTTGGTATGATTCATGATTTCTTAATAGTTGCACTGTAGACATCTTTCAAAATACAATGAAAAGCTGTTAAGCTATTTTGTAGAGGCTTAATATTGCTCTATGAGTGAATTGCTTTTGGCCTTTTTAGTACAGAATTTTCATCTTTAAATACATGGTCAAATTATTCACTTGCAGATACAAATGAAGATAAATAGGGACTAGTGAGGTCATACATTGCTTAGCAAAACAATGGAGAATTGTTAGTCCTTTTATACAGACTACAAGTTTTGTTTAGGTTTCAGCAGCAAACTGTCTGCTTGTTTGTTCAAACTGACAATGGAGCCATTACTGACATAGCCTGTTTAAACACTCCAAAAATAGTATTCTGAAAGATTATTTGATTAATTATTTCAGTTTTTATAACTCTGCAAGACATTTATGTACAGAGCTAGCCTTGGGCTCCTATTTTGTGCTTTGGAAAAATGATTCATTCCAATATGAACTTTGCCTGGTTCTCAAAAGGTGCTTTAACACAATTTGGAGAATATTTTTCAAAGTGTGAGAGAAATGTGATGTTTGTATATGCCCTTGCTTCATTAGGTATTGAAGAAGTAGAGCTGAGATCTTTCTGCTTTTGGTTTACATAGGTTTAGCAAAGCTACACCAGTGAATTTGGTTTGTGCAAATTTTTACTCTTTTGGTTTTGACTGCAGTATCAGATTTGTACTAACTCAAAAATCACCAAGAGAAATGCTAGGGTAAACTTGTCTGTTTGCTACACCATTAGTTCTTGTAAGCCACCCAGATGATCTTTCCATCCTCTTCTTCTACCTTCTCCTAATTATTTGTGGGAGGGAGAACTGGTGGCTTGCAAACCCTTTCTCCTTGATGTCTTCAAGCTATGTCTGGCCAGGGCCGACGAGAGTCGGGGGAAGCCGGTACAAATTACCGGAGTCCGGAAGGGGGCCCGGGGCCCGGCTTCCCCTTCCCCCCCCTCGTCGGCCCTGTTTAGCCGGTCCGCCCTTGCTGGGGGGCCCGAAAAAAATTTTTCACCGGGGCCCGAACCTGCTCTCGGTGGCTCTGTGTCTGGCCACACTGCTTTACCTACCATCTGCTGCCTTGCAGAATGGAAGGGAGCAGGGAGGTAAAGTAGTTTAATCTTGNTGTTGAAGCAGCCTCACACTTTCGTGTCAACTGTCCGAAATGGGCCATCATGATTATCACTTCAAAAGTTTTTCTCCCCTGCTGTTAATAGCTTCTCTTAATTAATTAGCCTCTTACAGTTGGTATGGCTACTTCCACCTTCTCATGTTCTCTGTATGTATAAATATCTTCTTACTGTATGTTCCATTCTATGCATCCGAAGAAGTGGGCTGTAGCCCACGAAAGCTTATGCTCAAATAAATTTGTTAGTCTCTAAGGTGCCACAAGTACTCCTGTTCTTTTAGTTTAATCTTGCTATCTTTTGGGGTCAGGGAGTAGGAGTGCTCTCTTATTTAGCAGTGCCATGGAGAGGCTTTTGTTCTTGCTGTTGAACTGAGTCCTTACCCCAGACTGCATTAACATTTCTGCTCTCAAAACTGAATTAAAAATTGTATGGAATGCTCAACCGAGAATAGTCAGTTCACTCTTCAGCAGGTCTTCTGGTTCTGCAGGATGAACAGGAATAAAGTGAAGTTAAAACTTACTTACTAAGCAAAATAAGCATAGAATCATAGGACTGGAAGGGACCTCGAGAGGTCATCTAGTCCAATCCCCTGCACTCAGGGCAGGACTAAGTATTATCTAGACATGGTTTGGTCAAACTCCGACCCCGCGGGATTGCCAGCCCCACGGTGCCACGGGCCTCACACTGCTCCCGGAAGCAGCCGGCACCATGTCCCTGCTGCCCCGGGGGCACCATGTCCCCGCGCTGCCCTTGCCTGTGGGTACCTCCCAATGCAGCTCCCATTGGCCGGGAACGGGGAACCGCGGCCAATGGGAACTTCGGGGGAGGTACCCACAGGCGACGGCAGCGCGTGGAGTCCTCTGCCCCTCTCCCACAGGGGCCACAGGAACATGGTGCCGGCCGCTTCCAAGAGTGTCGCAGGGCCAGGGCAGGCAGGCCACCCTGGAGCCGCTCCAGCTAAGCAGCGCTGGGCCAGAGCCCGAACCCCTCCTGCACCCCGCAGCCCAACTCCCTGACCTGAGCACCCTGCCTGCACCCCAACCCCCTGCCACACCCTGCACCCCAACCCCCCGCTGCATGCCTCCTGCACCCCAACCTCCTCCCCTGAGCCCCCTCATCCACCCCGCACCCCTCCTCTGCCCCAACCCCTTAGAATCATAGAATCTCAGGGTTGGAAGGGACCTCAGGAGGTCATCTAGTCCAACCCCCTGCTCAAAGCAGGACCAAACCCAACTAAATCAGCCCAGCCAGGGCTTTGTCAAGCCTGACCTTAAAAACCTCTAAGGAAGGAGATTCCACCACCTCCCTAGGTAACCCATTCCAGTTCTTCACCACCCTACTAGTGAAAAAGTTTTTCCTAATGTCCAACCTAAACCTCCCCCTCTGCAACTTGAGACCATTACTCCTTGTTCTGTCATCTTCTATCACTGAGAACAGTCTAGATCCATCCTCTTTGGAACCCCCTTTCAGGTAGTTGAAAGCAGCTATCAAATCGCCCCTCATTCTTCTCTTCTGCAGACTAAACAATCCCAGTTCCCTCAGCCTCTCCTCGTAAGTCATGTGCTCCAGCCCCCTAATCATTTTTGTTGCCCTCCGCTGGACTCTCTCCAATTTATCCACATCCTTCTTGTAGTGTGGGGCCCAAAACTGGACACAGTACTCCAAATGAGGCCTCACCAGTGCTGAGTAGAGGGGAATGATCACATCCCTCGATCTGCTGGAAATGCCCCTACTTATACAACCCAAAATGCCATTAGCCTTCTTGGCAACAAGGGCACACTGTTGACTCATATTCAGCTTTTCGTCCACCGTAACCCCTAGGTCCTTTTCTGCAGAACTGCTGCCCAGCCATTCGGTCCCTAGTCTATAGCAGTGCATGGGATTCTTTCGTCCTAAATGCAGGACTCTGCACTTGTCCTTGTTGAACCTCATCATATTTCTTTTGGCCCAATCCTCTAATTTGTCTAGGTCCCTCTGTATCCTATCCCTACCCTCCAGCGTATCAACCACTCCTCCCAGTTTAGTGTCATCTGCAAACTTGCTAAGGGTGCAGTCCACACCATCTTCCAGATCGTTAATGAAGATATTGAATAAAACCGGCCCCAGCACCGACCCTTGGGGCACTCCACTTGATACCGGCTGCCAACTAGACAAGGAACCATTGATCACTACCCGTTGAGCCCGACCATCTAGCCAGTTTTCTATCCACCTTACCGTCCATTCATCCAGCCCATACTTCTTTAACTTGCTGGCAAGAATACTGTGGGAGACTGTATCAAAAGCTTTGCTAAAGTCCAGAAATAGCACATCCACTGCTTTCCCCTCATCCACAGAGCCGGTTATCTTATCATAGAAGGCAATTAGGTTAGTCAGGCATGACTTGCCCTTGGTGAATCCATGCTGACTGTTCCTGATCACTTTCCCCTCCTTTAAGTGGTTCAGGATTGATTCCTTGAGGACCTGTTCCATGATTTTTCCAGGGACTGAGGTGAGACTAACTGGCCTGTAGTTCCCTGGATCTTCCTTCTTCCCTTTCTTAAAGATGGGCACTACATTAGCTTTTTTCCAGTCGTCCGGGACCTCCCCCGATCGCCATGATTTTTCAAAGATAATGGCCAATGGCTCCGCAATCTCATCGGCCAACTCCTTTAGCACCCTCGGATGCAGCGCATCCGGCCCCATGGACTTGTGCTCGTCCAGCTTTCCTAAATAGTCCCGAACTACTACTTTCTCCACAGAGAGCTGGTCACCTCCTCCCCATACCGTGCTGCAGAGTGCAGCTGTCTGGGAGCTGACCTTGTCTGTGAAGACAGAGGCAAAAAAAGCATTTAGTACACTAGCTTTCTCCACATCCTCTGTCACTAGGTTCCCTCCCTCATTCAGCAAGGGGCCCACACTTTCCTTGACTTTCTTCTTGTTGCTAACATACCTAAAGAAACCCTTCTTGTTACTCCTAACATCTCCGGCTAGCTGCAACTCCAAGTGTGATTTGGCCTTCCTAATTTCACACCTGCATGCCTGAGCAATACTTTTATACTCCTCCCTGGTTATTTGTTCAATCTTCCACTTCTTGTAAGCTGTTTTTTTGTGTTTAAGACGAGCAAGGATTTCACTGTTAAGCCAAGCTGGTCGCCTGCCATATTTACTTTTCTTCCTACACATGGGGATGGTTTGTTCCTGCAACCTCAATAAGGTTTCTTTAAAATACAGCCAGCTTTCCTCTACTCCTTTCCCCCTCATGTTATTCTCCCAGGGGACCTTGCCCATCAGTTCCCTGAGGGAGTCAAAGTCTGCTTTTCTAAAGTCCAGGGTCTCTGTTCTACTGCTCTCCTTTCTTCCTTGTATCAGGATCCTGAACTCGACCATCTCATGGTCACTGCCTCCCAGGTTCCCATCCACTATTGCTTCCTCTACTATTTCTTCCCTGTTTGTGAGCAGCAGGTCAAGAAAAGCTTTTCCCCTAGTTGGTTCCTCCAGCACTTGCACCAGGAAGTTGTCCCCTACACTTTCCAGAAACTTCCTGGATTGTCTGTGAGCTGCTGTATTGCTCTCCCAGCAGATATCAGGGTGATTAAAGTCACCCATGAGAACCAGGGCCTGTGATCTAGCAATTTCTGTTAGTTGCTGGAAGAAAGCCTCGTCCACCTCATCCCCCTGGTCTGGGGGTCTGTAGCAGACTCCCACCACGACATTACCCTTGTTGTTCATACTTCTAAATTTAATCCAGAGACACTCAGGTTTTTCTGCAGTTTCGTACTGGAGCTCTGAGCAGTCATACTGCTCTCTTACATACAAAGCAACTCCCCCACCTTTTCTGCCCTGCCTGTCTTTCCTGAACAGTTTATATCCATCCATGACAGTACTCCAATCATGTGAGTTATCCCACCAAGTCTCTGTTATTCCAATTACATCATAATTCCCTGACTGTGCCAGGACTTCTAGTTCTCCCTGCTTGTTCCCCAGGCTTCTTGCATTTGTGTATAGGCACTTGAGATAACTCGCTGATTGTCCCGCTTTCTCGGTCTGAGACAGGAGTCCTCCCCTCTTGCGGTCTCCTGCTTGTGCTTCCTCCCAGTATCCCACTTTCCCACTTACCTCAGGGCTTTGGTCTCCTTCCCCCGGTGAACCTAGTTTAAAGCCCTCCTCACTAGGTTAGCCAGCCTGCTTGCAAAGATGCTCTTCCCTCTCTTCGTGAGGTGGAGCCCGTCTCTACCAAGCAATCCTTCTTCTTGGAAGACCATCCCATTGTCGAAGAATCCAAACCCTTCTCTCCGACACCATCTGCGTAGCCATTCGTTGACTTCCACGATTCGACGGTCTCTACGCTGGCCTTTTCCTGCCACAGGGAGAATAGACGAGAACACCACTTGCGCCTCAAACTCCTTTATCCTTCTTCCCAGAGCCACGTAGTCTGCAGTGATACGCTCAAGGTCGTTCTTGGCAGTATCATTGGTGCCCACGTGGAGAAGCAGGAAGGGGTAGCGATCCGAGGGCTTGATGAGTCTCGGCAGTCTCTCCGTCACATCTTGAATCCTAGCCCCTGGCAAGCAGCACACCTCTCGATTTTCCCGGTCAGGGCGGCAGATAGATGACTCAGTCCCCCTTGCCCCCCTTGCCGCACCCTGCACTCCCTCCCGCACCCCAACCCTACATTCATGGCCCTACATGCAATTTCCCCTCCCAGATGTGGCCCTCGGGCCAAAAAGTTTGCCCACCCTGATCTAGACCATTCCTGACAGGTGTTTGTCTAACCTGCTCTTAAAAATCTCCAATGATGGAGATTCCACAACCTCCCTAGGCAATTTATTTCAGTGCTTAACCACCCGGACAGTTAGGAAGTTTTTCCTAATGTCATATATGGATCTGAACAAAAAATCTTAGTCCAGGAGATTTGCAAAGCAACCAAATTCTCTGCTGTATGTTTAAGAAGTACCGTTGCTTGTATTTGGCTTCAAGGGGAGGAATCTCAGTTTGGATTATTCATTTTCTATAGATTTCTGAGGTAGAAAAGGCCAAGCTCTTCTATCTTCTAGAATTTTTTGTTCAGAATGTCTCTTTAAAATTATTTATCTAAATCCTATTAAAAATGGTAGAGTCCACAAGTAAGATCCAGGGACCGTACTCTGGCAAGAAACTGAGGAACTCTCCCCTTTTTGGTAGCTAGGCTGGAGAGCAGGGTTTCTTGCCAGGATGTTGCCCCTAGAACAAATTGGGCTCTGGCTGATAGGTGTCATTAAAACTTTTCAAGCCGTGACTTGGTATAGTTTTAATAAGTCTCTTTGTAATCAAGTAAAAATGTTATGAGGTGAAGAGGAACACAAATGTAGTGTTTTAACTGCTTTATTTTAGAAATGGTGTGTGTTTTCTCCCCAGTTTTATTCATGACTTTTTGTTCTAGGGCATACAAATTCTATAGAAAAATACTTAATATTTTGCATACAGCATCTTGTAACATCTTACATAGGTTGTAGTAGTGACTCCATGGTTAACATTGCATTGTGATTTTCTTTTAGAGCAGGACTAAAGTTCTTCTTTGCCTTACTGATTGAATTCCAGGTCTGGTACAAAAACCATCCTGGAGAGATTAGAATTTTCTGTGCTATTTTGGAAGTAAAAAATGTTTAGGTGGGAAAACATGTGAACTGAGGCTAATGACATGTTCATTTAGCCTTAACTGGTGATTTTCTTTGTTTTTAGTGATTATGTTGATTTAAAAAAAAAAGCACATAAGCAATCTTAACTCTGTTAACAAAGGTTTTGAGGGTGAGTGGGTGGGAATAGCTATACAATATTTATGCAACTAAATATTCCTTGTTTGATTGAATCTTTTTAGGCCTCCATGAGTTTGATGCCTTACAGGACCCTGAAGTGAAAGAATTCCGCAGTAAAATGCGGCGAATCAGTGAAGAGAAACTCCTGTCGCTTGTGGGCCTGTCTTGGGTTGACTGGCTAAAGCACAGTTATCCACCAGAACAAGAACCCTCAATCCCAGAAAACTTTCAAGATAAACTCTATGGTGGAAATCTTGTAGTGGCCATTCATTTTGATAAGTGCCAGGTAGAGTTACTAGATGCCAGAATAGGAGTCTTTTTACATACATGTACTTTTTGATTTGGGATCACAGTTCATATGTGAACTACACTTCATGTTGGCTTTGACGTGAGACGAACAATCTGCTCTTCACTGAACATCTTTGGGCTTAATTTAGTAGCAATGAGGTTGTGAATTACAGTGTATAACTACCCTCAGAAATGCATAAGGCACACAGGCTCACTAGATTTCTCTTTATTTGTCTTGTAAATAATAGTGCTCATGCACAAACAAAAAACTTTATTTAAAAAATAGTTAATGTTGGAACTTAAGTGTAGTCTAGCTAATAACCCAGAAAATTGCACTTCCTGTCCAGAAGGGAAAAAAGCACTAGTTTCAAGCCAGTTTTATTTTAATTCTCTTTGGATTATTGCTTTCACAAGCATGAAGAGTTACTTTTAGGGGTCCAGCACAAAGAGGTCTTATCTCATGCTTCCCACTGTTCTCCTTTTGCTTTGCTTTTTTTTTATAAACTATTTTTATTTAATTAATAAATATTAACAGGTTTACGAATCTTGCCATTTAAATATTAGAAACAAAACAGTAGTCATAACAGTGAGTTATCATTTAAAGAAACATACAGGAATAATCTGCCTATTTAACAGGGTGTTACCTTTTTACAGAATGAGCATAATTACATCACATATATTCTGTCATTTCTACTAATTTTATAAAATTGAATAAAATCTCTGATTATACATTTAACAGACCAGGCATGTCTATCAAATATTAATATTAAAAAAAAAACCTGGGCAGATGAGCTAATTTTTTGGAGGTGAATGTACTTTGAGTAATGAATACAAGGTACCCCATTATCTAAGTATCTATTTGTCCTCTATTTTGCTGGGTACGTAATTGGTAGTTAACTTTTCCATAACCACAACCTCACATATTTTTCTGAACCATACCTCTGCCGTTGGAATATTTTTCCTTTTCCGGTGAGATGCTATGAGTGTCCAAGCAGCTACCAGAAGATAAGAGATTAATTCTTCTTTTTGCACGACTATTTCTGCTAGGAAGTCCATGGGGGATTAGTAATAAATATCCATCCACTTGTGATATTTGATTACAGATTGCATCCCAATACTCTCTCATGACAGGACATATCTACCATATATGAACAAAGTGTCATTTTTTAGAAGATTTCTCCAACACTTATCCCCATTCAATCTCTCTCTATTTTTTAACATGACTGGCATGAGGAACCACTGAAACAGTACCCTAAAGACATTTTCTTCTATGGTGCTACAGACTGAGGTCACTGGCCCTCTTTTCTAGATCAAATTCTATTCCTCTGGGGTAATTTGTCTATCCTGGTCCTTTCATATGTGGATTTTTTTGTTGTTGTTAGGAATTTTGTCTGCCAACATTGATTATAAATTAGTTTAAATTTTTTGTTTCTTAATCATGGTTGATACTATTACTTGTATGAAAGTTAGCTTTCGGTATAAGGTTTTTTTTAGAAAGCTGAGAAACCTAATACCTAACTTTGAAAGTATTCATACCCAGGGAAAGTGGGCAAGTTAAAGTTAGTTTTGAGTTCTAAACAAGTTAGAAACGTTTCTTTACTGAATAGGTGACCAACTATTTGTATTCCATCTCTCCCAATCTTTAAAGCTCTCTGGTTTGTGATTAGGTTAAGATCTGGATTTTTTGAAATGGGTGTCATTGGTAAGGGGAAAGCACTTCTCTCTAGTTCTATCCCAAACCCATAGAGTAGCCTTTGCTAAAGGATGTGTATAAATTTATGGAGAGCATCATATTTTATTAATCCATGGTAGCCTAGCAGTGTTTACATTGCCACAGTTGTTCTATAACCCAGTGTTTGGCTGGGTTAGAGCTCTCCCAATCCACTACCCCTTTGATTTGTTTTAATAATACTATAGAATATTTGGATTAGCTAGTCCCCATTCTGTTCGAGTAGTTCTGTACAAAGTATCTGCACTCACTTGTAGTCTTTTCTTATTCCATATTAATTCTAACAACATCCTCTGTGTTCCTGCTAGAGTTTTATCTGGGATGATCACTAGAAAGATTTTGAAACAAGAAAGATAACATTGGCAAAATATTCATTTTGACTGTGACTGTTCTTCCCAGCCAAGAAATTGCATACTTCCTCCAGCACTTCAGATCTCTTTGTTGAAGTAGTGACATTTAAATTTTAGCGCTTTTCATGATTGTCTGAGATTTGAATCCCCAGGCATTTTATAGAATTTGTTTCCCATTTGTACCCAAATGTTCTCTGAAGGAATGACTTCTTAGAGTCTGGCTCCCTTTGTTTTTACAGCACTAGAATGAATCAAGATGGCTGATTTTAAGAGAGAGTTCTCAGAGCCATTGAGTACATATGGTGCCAATTCTGACCCAATTCTTAGCTATTCATGCTCTTAAATCAACTGTTCTGATTTTAAACTTGATACTAATAAAATCTCTCTGATTGAAAAGTGATTGATTGGAAACAGTAAAGAAGAACTTTGCTGATCTGGTGAAAAAGAATGAGCCTGACTACATAGTTGAGGCTGGATAATCAGTGACAAAACAACAACAACAACATTCTTCCATATCCAGCTTAATATGAATCTTCTCTCGTACCTTCCCAACAAAGGCCTGGCTCCAGAGGCTCATGTATTTGTCACTTCCAGACTAATTTACTGTAATTCTTTGAATCTGAAGCTGATACAAAAACACCGTGAAAATTGTAGCTAGTGCAGAATGTGGCTGCCTGCCTTCTCCATGGCTTAAGCTGCTGTGAACACATCAAACCTGTCTTGTGGTCCCTCCATTGCTTCCCAGTCCATTTCTGATGCCAGTTGGTTCCAACAGCCATTAATGTTCCACTTTGGTACATTAGCGCTATCTGAGTGTTTCTGTTTGTGCTTTGTTAGTTTTATAAAAGCAATAATCAGAAGAGAATTAAAAAATAAAGAATGGAGGGTGGCGTCTCCTTTCAACCAGAGAGAGCAAATTGAGGAATTACAAAAAGGGTTATCCCCAAGATTAGCTGCCTAGAATACATCAACGAACTATGATATTAATCAAACTGGCTCCTTGATCTAGAGAGAAACCACCTCTCTCTCACATTTAAATACATGTAAAGATACCCCCCAAATAAGAGTCTGTAATACAGCATCTGCAATTGTGGGGAGAGACTGCTTCACTCCATGGCTCCCTCACATTAGTTATGGTGAGGGTGAGGGGACAAAAGAGGCCCCTGGGGTCTGGCAACAGCTGTAGGAAGGAAGGCTGATGTGGACCATACCATTTTAAAATTGAGAAAATGTTGAATTGATTTTGACTTAGTTTATTATGGTTATAATTTTCCATTTGAGAGGCTTGGCTTTTTACCAAGAAATCTATATATAAATAAGACACAAGACAAAATAATGCAAGCTAGACCACACTACATTTGTAAATTGCTTTTAGAGTGATTACATTTTTCTAGAGTACTTTTTAAATGAAAATTGTGTGAGTTGTTACAAATCAACTTGTGTATAACATATGTTGAGAAGGGAGAGAGGGAAGGTTTCTATGGAAGAAATATATTTCTCCTTTTTGAGACTCTCTAATTTCACGGTAACTTGTATCTGTCGTAGTCTCAAAGAAACTAATTTAGGTACAGTAACTACATAACTTTAGCTTTTAGAACAAAAAATAGTTTAGAGCAGCATGGGGAATATGCATATAATCTCTGAAATCAATCTGAAATGTTTCACTGAAAATTCAGGTTCTTCCAATATTCTGTACATAATCGCATCAGATATCTGCCACTTCCCCCCCAAAAAATCAAATATATTTTTTGAAATATAATTCTGCTAGCATAGCCTAATTTTTTAACTGCCTGCCTGGTTTATTTCCGTGCAAGATTTTACTTACAGGACAATTTGATAAATATCTCTGTGTTATGTTGCATCTGTTTTGCCCACTTGTTGCATCTTGTATTTAGGCCATAATCCTGAAACTCACTTCATGGGTAGCTTGTGCAGAGGCAGTTGCAGGTTTGAGTCCTTGGGTCCCAATCCTGCAAAGACCCATATACATGCTTAACTTTATTCACTATGACCAGTTCCATTAAGAACGTGCAGGATTGGGTCTTAGATTATAACCTTTTGGGGCAGGGTCTGTCACTTGCTATTTGTCATGACCTGGTTGAACCCACTAGGCACTGCTGCATGACAAATAATGATAATCAATAGTTATATACAGGCAAGTAACTTTATGATTTAAAGCATTCAAACTCACAAGCTTAAAACAGATAGATATTACAAATATAGACTTTATTTTATGTTTTCCTTATTTGAGCTTGGCTGCAAGTCAAGGGCTCCCAGAAACACTGTTCTCATATTGTTGATCCCTTTGTGGTAAAATTTAAAAATAAAAATCATAAATAGAAAACACTAAAATATTGATTGTGTATTCAGTTTTGGTAGACTAATATTTCTACTTAAGCTTTCGTGCTCTTAAAAGTTGTCTTGATGATAGCCAGGATTAGGAGATAACCATCTCATAGCTTCTAGGAGGGTTACTGTTTCACTCGCAATAGTTGTATACAGATTAACCATAGTTGCCTTAATGATAATATTAAAAATAGATTTTCATATTTTTTTTCATTTTTTGTGGAAAGTGCAAATATGAAATCTAGATACATGCCAAAATGAGGTTATCTGTATATCTGAAGTAACCTTTCCTTGAGAGAATATATTCACACAAATGAAATAACTTAAAATAGTAATAATAAAACCTATACACAAGCCTTGTATCAGGTTATGAATCCAACTATCACAGAAACTTTTGCGACATTTATCAATACAGCTAATATCCACTCCACTTGAAATATATTGAGCAAAATTTTCAAAAGCACCAAAGTGATTTAGGCTCCTAATTCACTTAGGTCTTCTGAAAACTCTCACTTATATGTACAGCATGGTATGAAACTTTATATTTTCCCTTTTAATACATTTCTCTGAAAAGTTGAGTGTTAAATAGTCTCTTTTTTATGTTGTTAGGATGTATTTAGTTTTCAAGTGTCTCCTAACATAAATCCTGTCAAGCTGAATGAATTGGCAATCCGAAAACGTTTGACTATCCATGGAAAGGAAGACGAAGTTGATCCTTCTGACTATGTGTTGCAAATTAGTGGAAGACTGGAATATATTTTTGGTGACCACCCATTAATTCAGTTCCAGGTATTGAAATTTTTTGAATTCTAAATTTAAGACAAAAGTGGGTTTTGCCTGGAAAAAAGGAAAATTAATTCACAATTATGCTGGAGTAACTTCTGGTTGAGGAATTAACTTTTTCAGAACAGCTGGGTTATTTATTTTAGAAGCGTTGTTGACCACAAAAGTAAATTGTTGTTTCAAAGAAAATTTCACGAGGATTATCATGCTGAGAGGTAGAATGTATTTCCCACACAAAGCTATTTTATCTTGCTTATTAGAACCAATTTAGCATTATATCATGATTCAGAAAATAAGGACAACATTAGAATATTAAAAATAAGGCTGACTGCTTCTCCCCTCTCTCCCCCCCCCAATCACACTAGTTCAGATTGAAGTGTTGTCATGAGCTTAGACATTTTTTTTGGTCAGTTTGTCTCAACTTTAAATTTTAGACATAATGAGCCAAATTTTCAGCTGGTGTTAATCAGTAAAGCTCCACTGACTTTAGTGGAACTATGCAAGTTTACATCAGTTGAGAATCTGGCTCATTATTTTTAATATATATAATTATAAAATCAGTTTTATTTGGATGGTTATTTTGTTTGTCAGGTGACAATACCTCTCAAATTTATAATAATAATTCATGCCAAAGGCTCTTTTTCTTCCTGTAAAACAATAGTGTATCTGCACTGCTGCTGGCTCATTACATACACTTCAAGTGCATTCTCTGTGACTCTCATGGTAATGAGAGAAGTTTCACATTAGTGCATAAACTAATACCCTTTTTCTATGAAGTTTCCCTCCAAATACAAAAAATTTCAGGAGTTAATTGCTCCAAATTTGGTTTTGACATAGCTTGTGACACCACATAATATTTAGAAATCACAGAGGTGTCAGGTTTATCAGGAGAGGAAGTATAACATTTTATTAATTGCATGGGCACGTGACTCCATCTGAGTCTTCTCAGACTTCTGGAACATCTTGTTCACACAAGGCATGTTCATGTATTAGTATATGAGTTAGTTCCTCCTGTAATAATTAAATACTGCATTTGTGTGTAAAAATCAAGATAGAAATATATGGAGGTTAAGCATATAGAGGCTTAGCTTAGGGGACCTGAATTTCCAGTATGAAACAGGCACCCTGAAAATCATCCTGAGGTGGTGTGACATGGTCAATTCGTGGCTATCATGTCATTTATTGGGTGTAGTTCTTTCGGATGACACCTTAAAAAAAACAAGGTTCTGCCTGCCCCGTGTGGAGATTAATGATTCCTTGGCACTCACCTTAATGGTTAAACTCTCTGTCCTTGGCCATATTTTCCACTTCTCATTTCATCCACCATTGCCCAGTGTTCTCCGCATGTATCAGTGTGTTGCCTCCTTGCATCTGAGAGATAGAAAGCTTTTCCTAATATCTAATGTAAATCTCCCTTGCTGCAGTTTAAGGTAATTACTTTAACCTACCTTCAGTGAACATGGAGATCAATAGATCACCATCCTCTTTATAACAGCCCTTAACATACTTGAAGACTGTTATCAGGTCCGGACTCAGTCATCTTTTCTGAAGACTAAACATATCCAGTTTTTTTAACCTTTTCTCATAGGTCCTGTTTTCAAAATCTTTTAGTATTTTTGTTGCTTTCCTCTGGACTCTCCAATTTGTCCACATCTTTCTTCAAGTCTGGTGCCCAAAACTGCACACAGAACTCCAGCTGATGCCTCACCAGTGCCAAATAGTGCAGAACAAAAGCCTCCTGTGTCTTACATATGACATTCCTGTTAATATGCCCCAGAATTTTTTTGAAACTGCATCACACTGATGGCTCATAATCAATTTGTGATCCACTATAACCCCAGATCCTTTTCAGCAGTATTCCAGTTATTCTCCATTTTGTATTTGTGCACTTGATTTTTCCTTCCTAAGTGAAGTACTTTGGAGTTGTCTGTATTGAATTTAATCTTGTTGATTTCAGACCAACTCTCCAGTTTATTAAGGGCCTTTTGAATTCTAATCCTGTCTTCCAAAGTGCTTGCAAATCCTCCCTGCTTGGTGTCATCCACAAATTATATAAGAATACTCTCTGTGCTATTATCTAAGTTATTAATAAAATATTGAACAGACCCAGGACAAACCTCAGCTGGACCCCACTAAATATGTTCTCTATTTGGCCACAAACCACTGATAACTACTCTTTGAGAATGTTTTTTCAACCAGCTCTGCACCTACCTTATAGTAATTTCATCTAGACCACATTTCCCTAGTTTGTTTATGAGAATGTCATGTGGGGCTATGTCAAAAGCTTTCCTAAAATCATTGTAATTTAATTTTCTTAATTATCTGAAGTTCATGAGTCAAATTTAGCATGAGCTAAAATGGTTTTAAACAATGAGAGCGGAATTATGATTATCAGCTTGTAACAACTATTTTCTGTCTGGCTTCAGTATATCTGTAAGTGTGTGATGAACAGGACTCTTCCTCACCTGACACTGGTTGAGTGTTGCAGCATAAAGAAAATGTGTGAACAGGAAATGATTGCCATAGAAGCTGCCATAAACCGAAAATCATCCAATCTTCCTCTTCCTCTGCCACCAAAAAAAACACGAACGGTTACTGTAAGTTGATATGGAGAACATTTACTAACAAAAATAACTTAAGACACGCCACTGATGACTTTTTTCTTTGTATGTTTTTCCTCTCATACTTCTTTTCCAAGAGTCTCCTATTGTTGCTCAAGATATTACATCAAGGATAAGAGGCCTTGTAGCCTTTACCCTGTCCTTTCCATTTTGATTCTTTTACCCTTTTCCAAATTAATGCCTCTTTTCCACTACTACTGTCACTACTTTTTACTACAAGCCAGAAGAGCAGGTGATTACCTGTAACTAACCAGTGGAGAAGTTACATGAGGGAACGATTGAGTCCACAGCTTCAACTGCATGCCTACTCTTCATCAGCTGCAGTCTTGTGTCTGCTTCTTAACCCAGATTTGCTGCACAGTGCTGCCACTTCAATAAACTCTGAAGTATTTTTACTAATTCTTAATATCATGTCGGACAATTGGATTTTTTTTTAAATGTTATCAGTCTATGTTAATTAAACTGCTATCCTCAGAATGTGATTGCAATTTATATATGTGTGAATCCTGGGAACACGGAGAGACTTCGTTCAGTGATACAGTAGTTAATTACTGCAAAGTTTTGTTTTTAAACGGCTTGTATGTATGCGAGATGAATAGGTTTGAAACTTACCGGAGGTAACATTTATTATTCTGATTTGTCAACCATCACAGCAGGCATATTTTAGTCCCAAAATGTGGTTTACATGGGTTATTTCCTCTCCTGCTCCCTCAGGGCATCTGAAATGGTCTTGTGGCTATGATAGCTGAATTTTTCTTCCTTCATTTAAAAAAAAAATCTTATTAATTAGTTTAAATATTTAATCATGCATTTTTATCTTTATCCATGAATATTGCAAAAATATTTAATACGTAAAATATTAGCTCACCTAATTGTATTTAAAAAAAGACTTCCACATTTCTGTTTTCCTTGCAGCAGCTGACTCAGAGTGTGTGGGATATTAGCAACCCTTTCAAGATTATGCTGTTAAAGGGTAATAAGTTGAACACAGAAGAAACTGCCAAAGTAAGTAATGTAGAGCCTAGTATCAGGAGACGTTCTTCTGACTGATCATTTTAATTTGCAAAGTGTTTACTGAATGTCAGCTCACAAAGGCTCCAGTTCAGCAAGGGCCTTAAGCAATATGGACATGAATAGTCCCAGTTGTTCTACCCACCTGCCTAAAGTAAGATACATGCTTTAGTGCCTTGTCTAATTTGTCCCTGATTTTCAGCAAATGTTTTTCTAATGTTTGGTGTGAATTTGGCACAAAAGGTATGCATTCAGATCAAGCTATTGTGATATAGACATGTATGCCTTATGCACGGGCACAGATTAAATATGAATGAACTTCTGATTCAACACTAGATATATAGTGTTTTATGTAGCTCTGATTAAACTGTATCTTGCATAAGGCTACGGGTCTAGATCACATGCTGCTGTGTAATCTATCCTGTTTTTAATTTTCTAAACATGCTGAACATAGCAAAAATTGCAACAGCACTTCCGGTAAAACTGTAGATGGCTACATCACAGACCACAAGTTGTTAACACATGGGAATTTATTGCACAGTCCCACACAATTACATAAAGACCTTACAAACTCTTTGCCTCTGAAATAGAACAGCATGAATTTTCCTAATTTGTTTGGATGACAATTAAATAAAGAATAATCATACTGAGACCTGGTCTACACTATAGAGTTAGGTTAATGTAAGCTGCCTTAAGTATCTGAGCACCTTACTTTTACAATGAATATCAATAGTAAATTCCCTTGTCAACATCATGCAGTCTCTGGCTCGTCTTCCATTTTAGGTTTAAATATAGATTTATTTTTTTTAGAGCCAAATATAAGAGGAAATTTTCTATCCAAAGCAAGATAGTTTCTGTTAAAAACTAATTCACAACTACTCACTGTCCAACTTCTCAAACTTATTTTAGTTTCATTCATGTACTCTGGAGTACTTAGATACACACCATAGTGCCTCATAAAGTATCATAGACCTCATAATTGGCTGAAAACTTCAGAAAACCACTTTCTACATTTTAATTATGGAGCTTTAAGCAAAACCAACTTCTCATCTCTTCATTCTTAAAATGAGTCATTAGTAAATCTCAAAAGATTTGATGATATGGTGCTAATAAAATCCTCAAAGCTTCTATGCTTATCTGAACCTTTGGGGGCTTGGACTGGGAACCTTCAGAGGTAAGGATCTCTTTTGAAATTTCTGGCATTTCTTCATTCGGCATGAACACAAATACTATGACAACAGCTTCTAAGTTGCCTTGAAATAGGTCCATGTTCCTGGTTCTTTGCTTCTAATGAATGACTGAAATATACTCTTATCTTGAAAATTTGATCTTTTGTTACAACGGAATGCACCCTGAACTTTCTGATAATTCCACAGTGATCCTAGGTCATTTCTTATCACACATGGAGGAGGAGGCGCTCGCTAGTGTTGCTGTTCCAGTAGCTCAGCTGTTGCTGATTCATGCATGTATGCGCAGTGTTTTATTACATTGCTTTTTCATGGCCTAGTTTACTACAAAGTTTAGATTAAATGATTCTGAACATGCTAAAAATACATTTGACTCATGGCGAGCAGGCTGAACAGAAGTCTAGATTTTAAAAATAGAAAAAAGTCTGACTTCTGTAATTTTGGATTATTTGTTTTTTCACAACTTTGATATAACAAATTGTGACAGACTCTTCCACAAATACAGAATTGGGGTACAATTCTATATCTTCAGTTTAAATGCTAGAAAATAAGGAAGACATAGGTGTAGTTTCTATTGACCAAATGTCAGTATCATCTTCCTCTTCTAGGCTCTAACCTCTGTTTGGTTTTTCCATAGTTTTAAAATTTCAATTTTGTCTTTGAAGTTCCAGTTCTTTAATTAGATTAGGCCAGATTTGCACTGAGATTTTGACACTAGTTTCACGACCCCACTCTATTCTATAGATTCTTATACAACTGTTATCACTGTAGAATCTGAATGCTTTCCAATAGTGGACTATCATCTGTCATATGTCGTTTGTTCTCTTTCTCCCTAGAGCAGGGGTGGGCAAACTACAGCCCGTGGGCCAGATCCAGCCCCTCAGGGTTTTGGATCCGGCCTATGGGATTGCCACCTCCATGGTGCTGCGGGCCCCGTGCCACTCCGGGAAGCGGTGGGCACCATGTCCCTGCGGCCCCTGGGGAGGGGTTGCAGAGGGCTTTGCACACTGCTCTTGCCTGTGGGTACCTCCCCCGAAGCTCCCATTGGCCGGGAACGGGGAACCGCGGCCAATGTGAGCTTCGGGGGAGGTACCCACAGGCAAGAGCAGCGCGCAGAGCCCTCTGTCCTCCCTCCCCCGGGGACTGCAGGGACGTGGTGCTGGCCAATTCCGGGAGTGGCGCGGGGCCGCCCCGGAGCCACTCCAGGTAAGTGGTGCCAGGCTGGAGCCCAAACCCCTCCTGCACCCCGCCTCCGTGCCCTGAGCCCCCTGCCGCACCCTGCACCCCAACTCCCTGCTATGAGCCCCCTGCTGCACCCCTCCTGTGCCCTGAGCCCCCTGCCACACCTCACACCCCTCCTGCACCCCAACCTACTGCCCTGAGCCTCCTGCTGCACCCCACACCACTCCTGCACCCAACTTCCTGCCCTGAGCCCTCTGCTGCACCCCAACACCCTGCCCTGAGCCCCCACCTGCACTCCGCACCCCTTCCCTGAGCCCCCTCCTGCACCCCTCCCCCTCTCCTAAGCCCCCTTATACACCCCGCACCCCTCCTCTGCCCCAACCCCTTTCCTTGAGCCCCTTCCTGCACACCGTACCCCCTCTGACATCCCGCACTCCCTCCTGCCCCCCAACCCCCTGCCCCGGCCCTGCATGCAATTTCCTCACCCAGATGTGGCCCTCGGGCCAGAAAGTTTGCCCATCCCTGCCCTAGAAGGAAAATTGTGTGTGCTGTTCAGGGTTTTGTTTTTGGTAAGGTTTTGTTTGAGGTTTTATTTTCCTGTGTCTTGAGAGAAAGTGAGATTGAAGGCTTACAATTGGAACGGAAGGTGATGTGGGTTGTAAAGATCTTTAATTCATGTGGGAGTTCATTCCACGATCTCCAGCCAGCCCCTGAGAAAGCAGTCTCCTGCACAGATGAACTGTGCCTTTATAGTACAAAGTACCATAGTGGCTGAGGAGCTGAGTTGTTGATCATGGTTCTCATCTCAGAGCTTTAGGTCATCTTTTAGGTACACAAGCCCGAGCTATTGAGCACCTTTGAAGATAAAGCCGGAAGTCTATTCAGCAATGAGAGAGCCCCATGACCTGAGGCCCGCAAGCCCAAGTCAGCCGTCCCAGGCCAGATACAGGTTTTTCTTTGCTGTGTAGACATACCCAGAGAGAGGAACAGGGACTTAATCATGAGCCTCTACCACAACAATAATAGCCTGTAGAGCACACTCATTTTCTCTCTCTCTTCAAGAGGTCTCAGTGCCACTAGATGGGACACAACACCACACCCAGAAGGTGTGTGGGTTACATACTTCCCCTAGTTGAGGAAGCGCAGCCCGAGCTTCAGAGACTTCCCTGTTGAAATCCCGGATGAGCCCCCACTTGTAACGCCGACAGACCCCAGTCGTTGGTGGGGGACCTCTGGAGCTTAGTGCATGAGCCTCTTCAGCATGAGCTAAAAGCCAACTGGCTGTTAGCAAAGGCTGTAGAGCAGACTCACTATCTCTCTCTCTCTCTTTAAGTGGTCTCAGTGCCACTAGATGGGACAAAACACCACACCCAGAAGGTGTGTGGGTTACACCATCTCAATACAATTCCTCTAGCCCCTGCCATGTGTCTCAGTTGGGACAGTAGAGTTCTGTGGCTGACCATATTGAATGTTTACCTGGTATTTGTTTTCCTGATTAGAAGTAAAGGATTACCAGAAATCTCACCAGGCAGCTTTAAGATTTCCTTTTCAGTGCTGTAGATCTAAGTAGGTGAAATAAAGAAAGAACCAGCCTGAACTCTGAGGCCTGGTCTACCCTTAAAATTTAGGTTGACATAACCCCAGTGTAGATGCGGGTATGTTGACAGAAGAACGTTTCTGTCGACCTAGCTACCAGCACTGAGGGAGGTGAGGTCCTACAGCAACAGAAAACCTCCTTCTGTTGGTGTAGGCTGCATCTACTCGACTGGGTTATGCCAGCATAGCTATGGTGCCCTAGCTATGCCACTATAGTCCTGTAGACATGGTCTTATCCAAAAGTCAAAAGAAAATAAATGTTTATAAGTTCAAGAAAATTAGATTAACTTAAGTTTGATTTAAAAATTGTATTTCTGTTTACATGCAATTGCTGCAGAGGAAGTGGCATAATACTGTGGGAGAGGCTGTTATCCTGGTATTTCTTTCTGGACCGGAAATAAGGAATTGTCAGAAATCTCACCAGGGAGTCTTTAAGATTTCCTTCACAGTTTTACAGACCTGAATAATTTGGATAAGCAACTGAACTTTTTGAAGTTCACCCAAGTCATCACTACCCTTACCATGCATTTAATTCTGTCCAGAACTGAATTTGTAAATCCACATATATATTTTTACTTTTTTCTAATGGGTTTTCAAGGCAACAGTTTCAATGGGAATATATAAGATTTTTAGAATAAAAAGGGGAAAAACACCCCACCATGAGTTTACTTTTTTGTATCCAGATTTTGTAGTTGTTTTGCTTTAGCATGTGGACTTTGTATAGAACAAAAGGCTTACCTTGAATTCAAGTAGAAAATAGAAAACAAGGGTAGTATTTTGGGCCTGATGCCTTTCCAGGAAATATTTTAAAGGAAAGAAGTGAAGTCAATCCTTTTACTCATTATAGGTTCAAAAAAGATGCAACTATAAAATACTGTCAGCACTTTTCTTCACATAGCTAAATACAAATAACTTTATCACTACATGTTCAGTTTAATACTTATTCTGCCAACATGAGCTATGTGTGAGCGCCAACAGTAATAGACACCGAAAGTGAAGTAATTTTTTTCAGGATTTGATTTAGTTTCCTGTACGGTGTATGCTTTTAGGTTAATAAATACTCTGTGTTTTTAATAGACCTGGCCAGGATATGGAAATCACTTCCTGCAAAAAAGTCTGGGTTTTTGAACTAAAAATTTAATTCTAAATCAGGACAAAACATCAAAATTTCTCATGGGTATGGTTTTTGGCTTCCTGGCTGCCTGCCTGGAAGGCCCATTTCACTTGTGAAATTGACAAGAGCCTGTCAGCGAGACAGAGAGCCCCAGTGCTCAGCTTCCCTTCCCCTCCCCTATCTCCAGGGCCAGCGAACTCTCTGCCTCTGTGGTGTCAGACCTGGGAGGGTGGTGGGGAAGTTGAGTGCCCAGGCTCTCAGGCTTTCCAACCCTGGAGCTGAGGAGAAGCTGTGATGCAAAGAGCCCTGGTGCTTGGCCTCAGCAGCCCTCTGGGAAAGCTTTTTTCAGTTTCTAATGAAATGACCAGAGCCTTCTAGGAGAACAATATCGGAACTGTCAATTTGATTTTCCTGACAAAAAGGAAATTTTCCCATGGAAAATTTTGATTTTGTGAAAAGGGCTTTTTTCATCAGAAAATCATTTCAAAGAAAAACTTTCAACCAGCTCTTATGTTTTAAAGTAAATATTCCTGGCTTCATGGAATGTTTTTGGATACTTTTCTGTCACACCTCTATTACAGGTTCATGTCAGGGCTGGTCTTTTCCACGGAACTGAGCTCCTTTGTAAGCCAATTGTAAGTGCAGAAATATCTGGGAGAAGTGAACATGTTTGGAATGAAACACTGGAATTTGAAATCAATGTCTGTGACTTGCCAAGAATGGCTAGGCTGTGCTTTGCAGTTTATGCGGTGATGGATAAAATGAAAACTAAAAAGTCAACCAAGACAATTAATCCCTCCAAATACCAGACCATCAGGAAAGCTGGAAAAGTGGTAATGTTTTCATTTGTTTTCCCGTAATGTACCTCTTAATGTACTGAGCAGTGTATTTATAGGCATTTTATTTTCTCACCTTGGAAATCTGAAACACAAATGAAAAAAGTGGGTGACCTTAATTGAAGTAGTGCTCAGTTAAAAAAGCAACTTATTTATGAACTGTCTAGTCTCAGGGAGCCTTATTTAAAACAAAAAAGGATAATTTTTCCTCCTTTTGTTAATTACTAGTGTTTATTTTTTCTTTATCCTTTTTATTCTAGCAATTTTTTTTTTAAATAAAGGGGTATTGTGAAAATCACATTTTAAAATCTTCACGTGTATTATTAATGATATCTTATATTAAAAGTAAAAGATTTAAAAAAAAAACTAATTTATTTCACATCATTTTTGTTTACTTTTTTGCATACTTACTATTCAATTTTTGGTTTCCATGTACTCAGACCAAGGCTGTTTACATTCCCCAACACAGGGGAATATTCTGTTCTTATTGGGTTTTGTAAAAGCTTTTGGCCCTCCCCACACACAGAAAAAGGCAATAAACTTAAAGTAGTTGGCAATGTCTCTTTAATGAGCTGAAGCTTTAAAAATTATTAGTATTTGTGAAATTGTATTCACATATTTTGAGCTCTGAACAGGATAGGGTTTTTTTTTTCTAGACTGATCCAGAAAATCACATATTTAACTTTCAGTATTGAACTAAAGACAATGGGACTTAGGTACATGCTGAAAGTTGAGCATGTGCTGAATTGCTTTCCTGAATCAGGGTCTTCGTCTAGAACAATTTTTTTTACTCTTTATTTTTTTAGTTTTGTGTCATTTACCATTTTAAAGTTTCAGATTTATTGTTTGGTTCCATTTAAACAAGTCTTTCCTTCAACAGCACTATCCTGTAGCCTGGGTAAATACCATGGTATTTGATTTTAAAGGACAGTTGAAGAGTGGAGACCTCTTACTGCACAGTTGGACATCATTTCCTGGTAAGGTTTGATTTTTAATCTTGGGATTTGTTGTATACCCTAGAGTACTCATGAGACTAAAGAACAACATTAATTTAGGATAATGGAATATTAATTGTTTTTGCCTGCCATTATCACTGTTCCAAATAGGGAAAGAGAGAGCTAACATTATTATTGCATAAAATATGTCTATGTACCCTCAGTAGTTATCTCTGTTTTCCTTCTGATATTCTATGCAGTCTCCTTAGTCTGGTGTTTGTTAAACTTCTGTACAGTTTTCTTCAATCCTTCTCTCAAAAAATACCAAATTTCTTGGGGATGTTTCTTGTTTAGTTTGGAAATCCGTTATATCCTTGAAGTGTTATCCATTACTGAATAAGGACCCTTTAAAAATGGCAATGACTATTATTTCTAGCAATTTATAATGTTTTCCATCTTTAAGATGCCATTATATTTTCATTGCTTGTGTTAGTTCAGATTCCTGTGCCATAAAAAGCAGATGATTGTTTTGGTTAGAATGAAGAGTGGCACCTAAATTTCATATTGTTTTATAAGCAACCTGTATATTTCAGTGGACGAAACGTTATTATAATAAATTTCAAGCCATGTGTTTTTTATTGAATCAAAGTTAATTGCATTGTCATGTAATATATATTACAGAGAATCTGTTCCGGCAAACTAGAGAGCTTAATCTACATTAATTTTGATGTATAAATTTTTTTCTTTAATTAAATAAGAGCAGCTTTTAAATATTTATTTTAAAAATCATGCTAAAGATATTCATTCTGGATCAGATCCGCAGCTGGTGTAAATCGGCTTGGCTTGATTGAGGATCAGTGGTGCTATGCCAGTTTATAGCTGCTGAGGATTTGGCCGTCTATTTTGTTTAATTCAGTAACCTTTTCTGTGGAAAATGGGAATTATAATGTGGTGGTTTATGCTGAACATACGAAGTGCATAGAATAGCCTCTGTCGGTAAATCCCAACTACTTGTAATTGCCTCTGAAATTTTGGGGAGCCTTTTTATTCCAAGGATCTCTGTTTATAAGAAGCTAATTAAACCTCACAACCCACCTGTGAGGTAGGTAACTATTATGCCTATTTTGTCAATGGGGAAAATGAGGTACAGAGAAGGCTTGCATTAAATAAGTGACAGAACCAGAAATAGAACATCCAAAGTCCTAAGGATATCCTTGTGCTTTCCTGACTTGTGCTGCTCTCTCCCATAAAGCCCCACATCGTAGTCACCTTCCATCTGCATGAGGAAAACTGGACAAAATGCCCTTTTGAGCTTATTAATCTTCCTCTTTCATTAGAGAAGCAATTCAACAACTCGAGGCACTCTTGTCTTCAGTGGCTTAGAACTCCTCTTAGATGCTGGGTCATTCCCCCTTGGACAAAGTTATGGGAACCTAATCTATCCATGGGGCTGAAACCGCAGCTAGAGATTGGCATGCTATAGGGACAATTTTTACTGCCCACCTTCCATTTTCTGAAACAGTAACAAGTGGAAGTGTCATAAGAGCCAAGCTGGTTCTGTAACCTGTCGTCCTTTCAATGGATGATCCTCTTGGGCATCAGACATGTTGATGTTAGGAACAGATTGTGCCAGAGATCCATTGCAAAGTAGGAGAGAATCTGGCCCTCTGTGAACAGCTATGTATATTTTTACAATCAACACAGGAAGCAGTTTCTCATGGCATTGCTGCCTTATCCAAAGACACTTTGTACTATAACATAAATTGTTCTGATATTTTAGATGAACTTGAAGAAATGTTGAATCCAATGGGAACAGTACGAACTAATCCTTACACTGAAAATGCAACGGCTTTGCACATTAAATTTCAAGAATATTCAAAACTGCCTATTTATTACCCTCCCTTTGATAAGGTAAGATATAATACACTAAATAAAGAGAAGTCATGAATGCTAGTATATAAATGGCTATCTGGTATTTACTTTCTTCCCCTTTAACACTGGCTTTTGATTAAATCCACCCTTCCTGCCTTTTAGCTTACATATTGTAGTTACTAAAACTTGGAACATATAAGTAAACCTCAGTATTCTGGCTTCGGTATCTTTAGAGAACATGTTGAACAGAATTTTTTAAACATTCTGCACTTCTAGTGCATGTTATTTTGAGTGTCAGAAAAAACACTATTTTTAATATTACAACTGCCTTTGACAATAATATACCACAGTTGCATTTCTGTAAACCTCAGTATAAACACATTCAGTGATATCGAACTGTACTTAACCAGGACTGAAAAGGATCTGACATTTCACGTTTAAGACTATATTTTATCCATTCTCTGTTCCCTTCAACAGTTAAAATCCTTTTCTGGAGAAATACACTTCTTATGTCTGTTTCTACACTGAAACACTTCTTTAGTTTGCTCTTGAACAAAATTACCTTTAGTTGTACTATGCAATGTCACAGATACAAATAAGAATATCTGCCTAGGGACAGGAAGTATATGTGAGTGTGTGTTCAGAGTACAGCTGATGCATCTACAGTGTAAATATTAGAACAGCTAGTCTATTCACAAACCAGCAAATAAAGCTGATCCCAGGTGACAATAATAATATAAGTGCAGTTTCGCAGCACTAAGCAATTGGTACCATTTTCCTGACAGTAGTGGGAAATCTTATTACCGATTTCTGAAGAAGTTATTGCTCTTGTTTAAAAATATTTTGGCAATTTTATCACCTTTTAATTATAATTCTTTTTCTGTTAATTATCTTGTGTACATTTATTTCTAAAAATATTTAAAATCATATGTATTTGTGTTCCTGAGATAATTTAGAATATATACTACCTTTACTAGTTAATATTTTTATTTTTGTGTTCAGTTTTTCTTTTGTGCTTTTAATTACTTACAATTGAAAATTCAAATATTCAGGCATGTTCAAACATTGCCATAAATGTGGTCCATAAATGAGTGCAGTACATTATATAGTCACAGTGGTTTAGTGTGATAATATGACAGACAGGGGAATATTGTCTGTCATAACTCTTGTTGGGGAACTTTATCCTCTTCTTCAACTGTACCTGAGCAATTCTGTACATCAAACTTGGGGAAATTCTAGGGCTTTTATGTGCAGTGATTTCATAGCTGGTAGAAGAAATGTTCGCTGGAAGCACTCAGTATTGGAGAACTTAGATACAAGTCCTTTTTTGGTGGTGGTTGGTTGCTCAAAACATTCTGCTGCTTTTAATTCTCTAGAGTTGAGTAATGTTTTATAACATCAATGGAAAACTGAAAGCATCAAAATATTTTGCCTCAGATATTTAGTTCCAATATTGAGAATGAACTGAGATCAGAGCTGCTGAGGATGAATTGCTGAGATCAGGATGGTATAGTAATTAATCTTTTTGTGAAGGAATAAAGCTCCCCTCTTTGGATGAAGGCCCCTTTGGACCAAAGTGATGGAGACAATGCGCCACATCCTCAGCTGGCATAAATTATATTTGTAGCTACCTGTTTTATACCAGCTGAGGATTTGGACCCTCAATATTTGTTTAAATTTGCAAGTAAGATTTAGCAAATACATAATTTGTTTTAATTGTTCCAGTTTTCAGTGTTGGTTGAGGGCATTAGACAGAATACCCTTTATTAGATGTGTGATCGTGGTTTGAGAGTCACAGATCCTGAAGATGAAACTAACTCTCTCTCTCTCTCTCTCATTTTTATATATATATATATATATATATATATAAGATCATAGCATCAGTCCACCTGTTAGTAGAATATACAAAGACCCTCATTATAGATGCAAATTGATACTTCACTTTAGCCATCTTCGCTGAAGCAGCAGCTAATTATTTAATGTTGTTAATCATGTGTCTGCTGTAAATGTTAGACTGTATTTAAGTAGAATTAATTCAGAAGTCCACTGGAACAGAGTCCTGAGTCACAACACTAATCCAGATTTGCCTCATCTGCTCTCTAGGATCTATTTCTGGGCTGGGAAGTCAAGCTCTCACCACTTTACTTGAGATGATTGTATCTTGTGTTTTATTTATTGTTTTGTGGTGGAGTTTATAGCTGAAATTACCCACAAATTGCATTAAAAGCATGTTAAGGTTGCAAAGTCAAGTGCTCAAAAGATAGGAAATGCCAGAATTAAGAAAGTTGGCTGTGCTGCTTGAATTCAGCCCTGTCATGCATACACATTGATAGTCTTTAATTCCATTATCACATACTACTATTTCCACAGGGCCCCTTCCTTATTCAGTTCACAGAATGGATGGTGCTCAATGAATGACAATCTGATATTTCTTTTATCCTCATTGTTCAAATGTGGCATCATGCCTTATTTATTGCACACTGTTCAAATCCTGCTATGAGGACAAAATTATTAATTTCTTCATAGGCTCTTCTATAGCACTCATCACTGTATTATGAGTGCTTCACAAAAACTGACGGATTTCTTTTCACAACACTCCTGTGAGGTGAGGAGGTAGTATTATCCCCATTTTACAGATGGGGACCTAAGCACAGAGAGATGCAGAGAATATATGCAACAAAAGAGGCAGGGACCCTACAGATAAGGACTTCCTTCACTAAACGGCACTGGTCCATCCATTTTCCTCCCCCCCCCCCCTTCCCCTGGCTCCTTGTATGATCTCAATCTTCCCTTTGCTTTTTCCTTTATCATACTGGCTTCCATTCCCCCCATCAGCTCCTATTCCATTTTCTCCCCTCTCCCAACTCTTTGTTCCAAACTACTCTCTCTCTCTCTGCTGTTGCCAGCCCTTGTCTGGCTCCTGACCTCTCTGCATTTGGATCAGAGTAGCCTTGTGACTGAACTTTCGCTGTATCATTTCACCACTTCACCTTTATAACATTTTTCCTTCAAAATGTAGTCCAATTCTTTATTTCAATCTAATGCTTAAACTATTATCCTTTTGCAGATACTTGAAAAGGCAGCTGAGATTGCAAAAAGCAGTGAGAATGCTGGTATGGCAGTAAGTATCCAACCTGAAAATAGCATCTTCAAAATTAGAAAATCCCAATATCTTATTTCTCTGTAACTTTATGCTTGTATTATTCTAATAGAAAATAAATATATGTATTCAGGTAACATTAAAACCTTTTAGGTTGTTTGTTTGTTTTTAAATGACCACCCACTTTTGTGGGACTTAGCATTTCCTTCGAATCAAGCATATATTCTCTGTATTGGACACTAGTCAGGCTACAGAGTGGACAAGGGATGCTGTGGCTGAATATATTTCATGGATTATACCTCATCCATGTCTGAAATTTGGTTTCATACAGCATACAAATTTAATTAATAGTTAGTTGTAGCAAGATAATCTGTCTGGTTGTCAGAAGCTTCCCAATCATGACCATTTTTCAGCTGGATTGATCTTTGACAACAATAAATTCCTTAATTTTTTGTATACCCGCGGAGTGGAGATATTTGATCTTCTGAAGGAGGTGAACAGTTCTGGAACAGAGGTTGTACTTTTAATATGAAGTCTTTAACTTGAAATTGCTTTCTTAATACATACCCACCTAATGTTGAGGGGGAAAAATAAAAGAAATACAGAAAACTACAACCCTGCTAGTTCTCCAGCCTGCTACTGGAAAGTACCTGTTCTACTTACTGATCTACAGTAAGAACTGTATGATGTTTTAGAATACAGAAGTTAGTCAACAAGTACATCAAGTGTAAATAACACTGAATAGAGCACTTTAAACATTATGCAGTGTTTAGAAACACTGAAAACTCATAACTTGTTCTGTTACAAACAACTGAATATGTAAATGAGATTACCACTTACACAGCAGAATGTCAACTTGACATTATTTGTAATCAAGACCTTTTATTTATTATCTTTTAGAAACATGAAAACTGCTTTCTTGAATAAAGCTTTGTTACAAAATCACTTTCTTTTCAAGACTTTCTCGTTTACTGTATATTTTGACATAAGAACAAAGTACATACTTTTTTTAGCTCACTAAACAAACATTTCAATTACACCAGCTATTTTAAGTCTATTCTCTTAAACAATTCTTAAATGATATTTTTGCTTGAAGATATTTACTTAAAACTTTTTACAATGCAAGGCTCAGGCACTCATCCTTTCTAGTAAGAGCTGAATTTGAAAGTAGTAATGTATGTAGCATTTGAATTATTTTGTCAACTAGGAACTCTCTACGGAATGTTACTATGAAGTGAAACTGTTTACGATACATAAACAATATTGTCTTCAATTTGGCCTATAATTTTAATTGAACTTTTACAAGGAAGGAAAAAGGTTTTCATGCAAAAAGAATAACACTTTAAAAAAAATCTGAATCCACTCTAATTTCACAAGATCCAAGGAAGTTTCCATACTGATTGCTCAAGTTTTCAGGTTGCTTCAGAGCTTCATATAATACACAGTGAAAATAGATTATCAACATCTCTGCACAGAGTACATGTTTGTCTAGAAGCAGGAGCTTCATTACATTTAATTATGTGTCTATATGGCTTTCAAATTATGGTGGTCAGCTTTATTTCTTTCCTTGCAGTTTGCATAGTAAGGATGCATTATCTGACCAGCGTGTCTTTTAAATGAAGATTCATTCTTAGTAAACCTAATTTTTAAAAGTAATGTTAATTTCCAAGTTCTAGTAATTAAAGTTATGTTAACTTTTAACCTATGATAATAATTGACATAGGATAGTTAAGCACTGGAATAAGTCACCTAGGGAGGTTATGGAATCCCTGTCATTAGAGGATTAGAACAGGTTAGAAAAACACCTCTCAGGGTTGGTCTGTGTATACTTAATTCTGCCTCAGTGCTGGGGGATAGTAGATGACTTCTAAAGGTCCCTTCCTGCCCTACATTTCTTTTGATTCTGCGTTAAACTGAGAATTGAGAATAAAACAAATCTGTATTAGAAAACATGTGTGTTAGTATTTACATACAAAACCAGTCTTTTTTTGTTATAGTTGGAAGTGCATCCTTAACATTTGATTTTAATTTGACTTTTACCCTTACAATGCCATGACACTATTTAGCTGACAAATAAATGGGAAAAATACTTGCTGTCAAAACAAGAATTCCCCCATTTAAATGGGAAAACAGCAATATCGCCATCTAGTGGTGTTTATGCAGAAGTATAACTTTTTTCAAATACTTTTGTAAATTGAATTTAGATTCTGCTGTATAAATATGTTCTACCATCACCAGAAATTTGAGGTCTGAAGTAAAAGCCTGATAATCATCCCACTATGATCTAAGAAATGAATCCAGTTCACTTAATACTACTATTCTCCTAATATAGCTTTATCATAGACTATTAGAGCAAGCTAGTCAGTCTGCGTCCTGTATAACATAAATTTGTAAAAGCAGCAAAGAATCCTGTGGCACCTTATAGACTAACAGAGGTTTTGCAGCATGAGCTTTCGTGGGTGAATACCCACTTCTTCGGATGCATCCACTTGGTATTCACCCACGAAAGCTCATGCTGCAAAACCTCTGTTAGTCTATAAGGTGCCGCAGGATTCTTTGCTGCTTTTACAGATCCAGACTAACACGGCTACCCCTCTGATACTTAACATAAATTTGGTGATTCTTGAACTTACTTTGCTAACTTTAATTTACCTAGGGTCGAGGTGGCAAGAAGTTCTATATTGAACTAAAAGAAATCATGGAAAGGGACCCCTTGACTCAACTATGCGAAAATGAAATGGATCTTATTTGGACTTTGCGGTATGACTGTCGTGAGAATTTCCCACAATCACTGCCAAAACTGCTGCTGTCTATAAAATGGAACAAACTTGAAGATGTTGCTCAGGTAAGGCAAACGGCAAAGGCAATGTAAAAATATGGCAGGCAAATCATGAGCAAAATTTTTCTTGTACACAGAAACATTGAAGTGTTGTGCTAAACTTTGGTTTATAAAAATAGGCATTTAGGCCATTGATTTCAGTGGAGGTTGGGAGCCTAAATACTTTTGTGGACCTGGGCCATAACTCTTTTGCTTTCAAAGAACCTATGTCTCGAGCCAGATTTTAATACTAATTTAAAAGTTAAACATGAAAAACCAGTTCCCAAGCACTTTTTTCTCAAAAAACTTCAATCAGATAGTGTGCTTGAATCCCCTCTGAGTTGACAAAGCTTTCAAACTACTTCTAAGAGGATGTCTCCATAATCCACCACCGATTGGAAAGGAGAGTGGTAGACAAGCCCAAGGATGCAAAAGAGAAATAAGATTAACACAGTCAAATTGTTTTATTCCCCTCCATAGTTTCTTTAGTTCTCTCCATGTCCCAAATTTAGGCCGTGATCCTAAAAACATACATCTGGTCAACTTTGAGCATGTGCCTAAGCATTTCCAGGATCAGGGCCTTGATTAAAACTGCAAGTCCAAAAACTTAGATTCAGATTGACTGTATTTTTCAGATGGTAAAACCTTTGGAACTTTGTGAAAAATTGATTGTTCAAACCAGCTGATATATAGTTATTGAGGAGAACAATTAATTTTCAATTAAATATCTTGCTACAAAGTATAGTGTCACTCACTTCAGTGAGACTACTTGCTTGAGTAAGCTGTTCCTAAAGCTGCTGTAGAGATAATTAGGGGCTTCAAGTTTTGATGTTAATATCAAACTAAGATTGCATTTTGCCAAACAGATTGAAACTAAAATGAGGATGACACAATGTATCAGATATATAGGTATACGAGTCTGTTTTATTACTGTAATTCATATGTCTACATTTTTCACATCATCCCAAATAGAATCCTAGTCCTGTAATGCTTGTTGAAAATAGGTAGAAATGTGTGTGATAGCTTTAGAATGAATCTCCTCAATTTGCATAGCAATGCACAACTGGATTCATGACTAAAAAAATATGCTTTGTCAGTGTTTAATATTAGTGGAGTATATAATTGCCCTGAATTCAGTTGCTATATCCTCTGAGTTATTGAGATGAACTGATACTTGAGGAATTCTGGTTTCTGAATGAAATGTTTATTTTTCTGAGGTGATTATAATGTGAGATCCTCCTCTGTTATGGAGCTATCTAGTAATAGCTAGATAGCTATAGGCCATTTACATTTTTAAGTGTGGAACAATGTTGTTTGTAACTTTGTATAGGAAAAGTATATGGATTTCATAGTCATCATAATATTTCTGTATCTCAGACTGATTTAAAAGTGTAAATGTAGCAAAAAGAATGGATTTCTATTTTTTTTTTTTTTTTTTGGAATTTTGCCTAGACCTTCTGTGTACTCAAAAAAGCTTACTATTGCAGTGTGCAGGGCAAAACTATACAGACCCAGACAGCTTTAACAGATCCAACATGCTATGTAACAGAGAACCAGATGCTTGCTGCAATATGTCTGCTTGCTTTAATTTAAAATTTACTGTTACTGGAACCATGCATTGAATGGCATTTGTGATTTTAGAGACCATCACACTAAGATTGTATCTGTCATCTGTGGATATAATTGGCAGTATTATAGTAAGCTATCATACTAACCTACCATACTAATAATTTGAAAGAGAAACTATTTACTTTTAAAATGTTTGTGCTAAAAATCAACTATATTTTATGGAGCATAATGATCACAGTATAAACATGTGTTCCGATTAGTATCTGAATCTATTCTGGTACTCCTCCACTTACTAACTATAAAACTTTTAACCTTTTTAGGAGACTTGGGAAACCCATTCATCCACTATGTGGAAACCCCTTTCCCCCCACCACCATCACCACCAACAACAACTTCTGTCGACTTTACTCATCATGTGGCCCTTTTGATTGGACAGTCCAGTTAAAATGTTGCCCCAGGGTCTAGGTAGCAAAGAGCCAAGGAGAACATACGCACTATTCTTTCCAACATGCCTTAAGTTACTCTTGAAGCTATTAAAGTAATTTGATTTTCACCTTCTAAACTTGCAGTTGAATGGTTTACAGCAGTGAACTCCAGACTAGTCATATGCATCACCCACTCATTCTTCACCCACTTCATTCTTTTGTACACATGAATTCTCTCACATTGTTTATTCATTCCAATATGCTCTTGCACATCTACTGTTCACTTAAGCTTTTGATTTGTTTTTATTTAGTATGTTAAGAATATTTAAACTGGTATATATTTACCCATAAAAATGAGAATGTAGGGAAGGGGCTTTGGGATATGCTCACCACAAGTCAATGCCTAAACAATTGTAGGAAACGAATTGACAGGTCCACATTACTTAGAATATGTTTTTTATTTGGAAATAAAGATTAGAGAAAAATAGATTAAATTACATTATGGCACTTCATTTTAAAAATATTTTAAAATAAAATGCCTAAGATAATATAGATAACTTTGTATATTTTAGCCATTTATCATGTATCTTAATGTGCACTTTCTGGAAAGAATGTGGTATTTCTCTTTGCTAATGTAGAGAAGGGGATGATTTGACAATTGAGTAATGTATTTGGCAACATTAGTAACCTAGATTTGTGAGGAATACAAAATTCTTCTTCGAGTGCTTGCTCATGTCCATTCCATTCTAGGTGTGCGTGTGCCCACATGCACAGTCGTTGGACATTTAGCCTTAGCGGTATCTGTAGGTCCAGCTGTGGCGCCCCCTTGAGTGCCGCACTCATGCATTGGTATATCAGACGCCGCGAACCCTATGACCTCTCAGTTCCTTCTTACCTCCCGTGATGGTTAGTTGGAGCGCCTTTCCTTGCATAGCAAGGGCTAGCTGTTTTGTCTCTTCTGACTTTGAGCCTTAGGGCCTTGTAAATAGTGGTTTATAGTAGTTAGTGTTAAGTGTAATTAGGAGTCAGAAGGTAAAAGTCCCAGTGGGGACTTCGCCCTAGGTGGGGCATGCCCTGGTCTCCGGGGTTTAAGCCCTGTGTGGACTGTAACAGGCCTATGCCTGTAAGTGATCCCCACAGCAGCTTCATCAAGTGCGTGGGGGAATCACATGTGAAGGACAAATGTCGTACTTGTAAAAATTTTCGACCCAGGACTCAGAGCAGGATATTCGTTTGCGGGCTCTCCTCATGGAGGCTGCCCTTCGTCCGGCTTCCGAGCCACCCCGCCAAGACTTGCCTTGTGCCTCGGTATGCAGCAGACCCCTGGCATCGGGCTCCGCCCCGCACCGCTCCCCATTGCCGATGCCCAGAAAGAAAACTTAAGAACCACGGCTCCCTGGCACTGGGCAAGAAAGGCCATGGGGCATCGGTCAAAGGACCCAGTTTGGGCCGCCTTGCCACTCTGGAGCCATATGGACATGCCTCCCTGGTCGGGGTCCTTAGCCCCTTAAAGGATCAACCACTGACCCCCAGGAGTAGTAGGGGACCCAAACTTCTAATGGCATCGATGCCTTCCCAAGCTCCCCCGGCACTGAGGGAGCAGAGGCCTCTGCCTGCACTGCCGGCACTACACATACTGCAGGAAGTGGCAAAGGCTCCCCACCAGGGCAAGCCAGCCACTAAGGGGGCAATGGAGCGCCATCGATCTCCCAAAATAAGGCAGTGCTCTCCATCTCTGAACTGCAGATCTCCGGCGTCGCAGCCCAGATCCTCTGGGGCTTGCCCTCAGTCACTGGAACCGTGATCGTGGTCCCCGCCATCTCAACACGGATCGCCTGGGGGAGGCACCAATCTCCATTCCATTGGCACCGTTTGCCCTCCTGCTGGTTGTCCTCCTGGCACAGATCTCGGTCGCATGCCCCATGGGAGTGCTCCCCGTCGTGATTCCGGTCCCCCCGGCACTGGTCTCCTCGATACTGGCACCGATCCTCCCACTCCAAACACCTGTCTCCGGCAGCAACAGTCAGCAGGCAGACACAGGCATTGATGGCCCCACCGTGGTCACGGGAAGGGGATTCCTCCGGCACAGAAAGGCAGTTCAGCCCTCCGCCAAGACTCCACCGGTGCGAATGGGCACCTGATGCCGCATCAATGTCTACGGCGCTGCCTTGGCAGCATGGCCAGTGGCCAGCGCAGTGGCCTTATTGGAGTGCATGGGACATGCTGGTGATGATGATGCCCCTTTCACACCACTCATCTGCCGCCACCTCGGAGCAACAGCTGGCGGCACCGGGCTCCGTGCATGAGACCTGCTCGGAGGTCAGGCTAGAGGAGACAGCACCCACCCCAAAAAAACCCTCCCCCATGAGGGGTAATGACCCAGAGCCTACCTGGCGGTACAGTCATTCTCATCCCTGGACAAGGCGGTCGTGGGACCCTCGAGGGCCAGCCAGCCGGATGATTTTAAGGAACACCAGGCCCTGCTTCGATGGGTGGCCGAGAACTTGGGCCTAGAGGTGGAGGGGATGGGAGAGGGGATGGCAGAGCAGGCGGACATCTTGTTCAATGTCCTCTCAGCCTCTACCCCGGCACGTGTTGCACTACCAGTGCACGACGGGGTCCTGAAAATTGTCAAGGCCCTCTGGCAAACCCCATCGTCCATCCCTCCCACCTCAAAAAGGGCTGAAAAGAAGTACTTTGTCCTGGTCAAAGGTTCGAGTACCTTTATACCCACCCACCTCCAGGCTCACTGGTTGTCTCCGTGGCCAATGAAAAGGACAAGTAGGGGCACACTAGTTCAACTCCCAAAAATATAGAGGCCAAAAGACTGGAACTTTTGGGGAGAAAAATTTATTCAACAGCCAGCTTGCAATTCTGGGTGGCGAACCATCAGGCCCTCTTGGGCAGGTACAATTTTAACTTATGGGACTCTCTCCGTAAGTTCAAGGAGTCCCTCCCTCAGGGTCTGGCCCAGGAATTCAGCACCCTGGTGGAGGAGGGCACTGAGGTGCTTTCTCCAGATGACATGGGACGCGGTGGCTAGGGTGGTCATGGCAGCGGTGGTCATGAGGCACAGCTCCTGGCTTCAGACCGCTGGCCTGTCCGAAGAGATTTAGACCTCTATCCAGGACCTCCCATTTGATGGGAATGGTCTCTTTTCAGAGTAGACTGATGTGAGGTTGCATGCGTTAAAGGACACTTGGGCCACCCTTTGCTCGCTGGACATGCATATGCTGCAGTCTGCACAGAAACAGTTCCGGCCACCCCCATTGCCAAGGCCTTGGAAGCCTTGTCAAGGATCTGCAAGGAGAAGTGATAGAGACACGAGCTTTAATCGTCGCCACCCTTCCTCCTCCTGCTCACCCACACAGCCCGGCCCAGCGAAGCATCCCGGGGGCCAGAAGCGCTCATTTTGATGGTGTGCTTGAGAGCGACGCCCCAGTCAATTCCCCAGATGCACCTTGTTCTTTCCTCGACCGCCTTCGTCCCTACTGTTTAGCCTGGTCACGGGTCACCTCGGACCGCTGGGTGCTGGGCATAGTATCTCAGGGCCTATACCCTGCAATTTTCAGCCGCTCCCCCACCTCCTCCTTCCCCATCCCTATTCAGGGACCCCCTTCCTCGTCCAAGAGGTCGAAAACCTCCCACACCTGGGGATGGTGGAGGAAGTCTCTCAGGACATGAAGGGAAAAAGGGTTCTGTTCCCGCTGTTTCCTAATCCCAAAAGAAAAAGGACACCTGCGTCACCTCAACAAGTCTCTCAGAAAGTTGAAGTTTCACATGGTCTCCCTGGATCGGGGAGACTGGTATGCTGCCCTCGACTTGAAGGACACTTATTTCCGTATTCCAACGTCACAGACATTTCCTCCATTTCATAGTGGGTGGACGCCATTTTCAATTCATGGCGCTGCCCTTTGGCCTCTCATTGGTCCTGAGGGTGTTCACAGAATGTATGGCGCCAGTAGCTGCTTACCTGAGACATCGAGGGGTCCAGGTCTTCCCGTATCTCGACAACTGGCTTATCAAGGGCAGGTCTTGGGAACAAGTGCATAGGAGCCACAATATGGTGCGTTCCACCTGCTGTGACGTGGGCCTGTTAATAAATAAGAAAACATCCACCTTAACGCCTGCGCCTGTCCAGCAAATAGAGTTCATTGGGGTGGTTCTCGACTCCATGCGAGCCAGAGCCTTCCTTCCGGAAGCGTGTTTTCAGGCTATGTCAGACCTAAAGAACCACCCACTCACCGCAGCTCACACCTGCCTGCGGCTGTTGGGCCACATGGCAGCATGTACGTATGTAGTCAGCCATGCTAAGCTCCATCTCCGGCCTCTGCAACCGTAGCTGGCATTGGTTTACATCTACAACAGGCACTACCTAGCCCGGGTAGTCAGGGTGCTTGACCACATCAGGTCATCCCTGGATTGGTGGTTGGACCCCGGGTTGGTGTTGGAAGGAGTCCTCTTCATGATTCCATCCCTGTCACTGACCCTGGTCTCCGAAGCTTCGGACCTGGGCTGGGGAGCCAACCTGGGCAAGCTGAGCACCTAGGGCCACTGATTGCGGGACGATCTGGCCCTCCACATCAACATCAGGGAGCTCAGAGCGGTTCGCCTGGCCTGCCAGGCTTTCCTGCCCCACCTGAAGGGCAAGGTGGTGCAGGTCCTGATGGACAATACCGCCATGATGTATTACATCAACAGGCTGGGTGGCGACAGGTCTTCGTCCCTTTGTCAAGAAGCTCTCCGCCTTTGGGATTTTTGTGTGCAGCATGCCATTCACCTGTTAGCCGCGCACCTGCCTGGAACCAGGACCACAGAGCCCCTGCTACACAACCCCCAGCTCAGTGTACAGGTGGCGGAGTTCCCCTCGGTGCAACAGAGGCTGGTCCTGGCAGAAGTCACCAGACTCATAGACCTCCTGGACTACGACCGGGGAGATCAGCTGGCTCCCCTGACGCTCGCTCAGCGCATGCAGTTCTCCAGACCTCGTACTCCCCAGCGTGTACTTCAGGAGGTGAGGGCCGCTTTACCGCCCACTGCTCGGGCATATCTTGATCGGGTCCTGCGGGAGGGTGCCCCCAGCCCACCCTACACCCCAGGCCCTCCGGACCTTCTCATCAGGCCCCTGTCCTGTGTCCCCACTTGACCATCCCACCCCTTCACTGTAAGCTGGCTGCACAAATTGTAGCCAGCCTGTTTCCGGACCGCGCCGAGGAAACAACTGTACATGCTTTTGCTCCACACCCTTCATGTCCTCACCCTTGCGTCCCGCCCCAACACGAAGTGGGGGACCTCCTACCACCTCTGGAGGGTGAAGAACCCTGGTGGGCCAGCCTATATCCCACCCTGGTCCTGAAGCCCACCGTGGATATCAGCTGGCAGCTCCTTCACGGAGCCGTGAGCACGAGCATGTTCTTGGCGCAGTTCACCTCCGTCCCAGACACCTGCCCTTTCTGCAGCGCGAGGGAGACCTGGCGTACCTGTATCTGGAGTGTGCCAGGTTGCAGCCCCTCTTCAGGCTCCTCTTAGATATCCTGTTACATTTTTGACTGCACTTTTCCCCTCACCTCCTTATTTATGCACTCCCTATCCGTGGCCCCACAAAGTCACGGGACCTTCTTGTCAACCTCTTTCTAACACTGGCCAAACTGGCAGAGTTCCTCTGGGCGGCGTCCGCTGACTCCTTTAACACCTTCAGAGAGCATTGGGCGAAGTCCGGGGTTCTCTGCTCAGTGTCCCTGTCAGGTTCCCTTCGTTTAGCCCTGTGACCTCACTCCTGTCCCTGTTATAGCTTTAGTTGTCCCCCGTACTTAATTGAGATCCCGGACCTTGTGGATCCTCCCCTTAGGCTGGAGAAGGTCCTTTCCGCCCGCCCACTTCCCGGATCCCAACAGGACCAGGAACATCTTGGCGGATCACCTCAACAGGACTTGCTCATCTCTTCATGAGTGGTTGCTCCATCTGGAGGCGGTCAGCATAATTTTCCAGAGGTGGGGGACTCCAGGCAGAACTGGTGTTCTGTTCGATCTGGGGAACGGACAGGGCTTCCCTGTCAGACGTCTTTCTCGTTCCTTAGTCGGGGGTGCTGATGTATGCCTTTCCGCCAGTGCCGATGATTCATAGGGTCCTTCTGAAGATCAAGCAAGACAGGGCGAGAATTATCCTAATAGCCCCCGCGTGGCCTCGCCAGCACTGGTTCGGCACGTTGCTGAGCCTTTCAGTAGCCACCCCACTGCATCTGCCCCTCTGGCCAGATCTGCTATCCCAGAACCACAGCAGCCTTTTGCACCTGAACCTGGCGGCGCTGCACTTGATGGCTTGACTACTGCATGGCTAAGCGCGGACGAACAGGCATGTTCGTTCCGTGTTCAGCAGGTCTTGCTGGGTAGCAGGAAACCCTCCACCAGAGTGACTCACCTGTCCAAATGGAAAAAGTTCATGTACTGGGCCTCAGAATGGCGTATTCGGGCTGTGCAGGTCCCGCTGCAGGAGATCCTGGGTTATCTGCTGCACCTCAAACTCCAAGGTTTGTCCCTGTCATCGATCAAGGTCTACCTGGCCGCTATCTCGGCTTTCCATCCTCTGTTCCAAGGCAGGTCAATCTTCACTCATGACATGATGGCACAGTTTTTCAAAGGTCTGGAGTGTCTCTACCTGCACATCTGGGATCCTGCCTCCCCCCACCCCCACCCCCCCCCGGACCTGAATCTCATGCTGTCGAAGCTCATGGGGCCTCCCTTTGACCCTCTGGCTTCCTGCTCTCTCCTAGAAGGTTTTGTTCCTGGTCACAATAACGTCGGCCCACAGGGTGTCCAAGATCAGGGCGCTTACTTCGGAACTGGCCTGTACAGTCTTCTATAAGGATAAGGTCCAGCTGTGACCGCACCCAGCGTTTCTGCCCAAAGTCATTTCCAGTTTCCTACTGGCCAGGACATATACTTACCCGTCTTCTTTCCAAAGCCTCATGCGTCAGATGAGGGGCACAGGCTATGCACCCTGGATGTCAGGAGGGCATTGACCTTCTACGTAGATAGAATAAAGCTGTTCCATAAGTCAACACAATTGTTCTTTGCGGTGGCAGACAGAATGAAAGGTCACCCAGTGTCTGCTCAGAGGATTTCATCCTGGATCACAGCCTGCATCTGCTACTGCTATGAGCTGGTGAAAGTGCCTCTGCCGGCGCTCCTGACAGCACACTCAACTAGGGCACAAGCGTTGTCAGCGCCCTTCCTGGCACAAGTACCAATCCAAGAGATCTGTAGGGTTGCTACCCGGTCGTCTGGCCACACATTCACGTCTTATTATGCGCTTACCCAGCGAGCTCAAGACGACGCTGGCTTTGGCAGAGCAGTGCTGCAAGCTGCAAGACCATGAACTCCGAGCCCACCTCCATGGATACTGCTTGTGAGTCACCTAGAATGGAATCGACATGAGCAAGCACTTGAAGAAGAAAAAATGGTTACCTACGTTTCGTAACTGTTCTTCGAGATGTGTTACTCATGTCCATTCCATTACCTGCCCTCCTACCCCTCCGTCAGAGTTCCCGGCAAGAAGGAACTGAGAGGGCTTAGGGCCGGCGGTGCCTGATATACTGACGTATGAGTGCGACACTCAAGAGGGTGCCACAGCTGGCCCTACAGATACCGTTAAGGCAAAAATCTCTGACGACCAAACATGTGGGTGCACGTACACCTAGAATGGAATGGGCGTGAGCAACACATCTCGAAGAACAACGGTTACGAAAGGTAGGTAACCGTTTTTTCTATTCTAAAATGTTTAAGATGTTATTTCCTGCAACCACTCAACCACGTGAATAGTTCCATTGAATACAATGGGAGTTCTCATGTGCCTACAGTTACTCACTGGGCAAGTGTTTGCAGAAGCAGGGGCATACTTCGCTGTGAAATACGTATATTTTTTGTTATTACTCTGTTACGTGTTTATATTAAGAATAAGAAATAAAGAGCAGATTCTGTCCCCCATGCCACTCTTAAATCAGGCTTGGCTCAGTGGAGTCCCCTGGAGTGGGAGGAAGGAATCCTCCATGCCATACTCTGGCTGCAATAGCATCCACAACACTTGAACCACACTTCCATGAAGAGAAATGGCTCTGAAATCCACAGAGCTGTGTGTCTACTAGTATTTCTCTCACTCCCATGCTTTCCTTTTATGCTGGGTCAGTGATAAAGACCTGAGCTTCTTGGCATGCAGAAGTCAAGGGCTCCCCTGCATGTAGTCCCAGAATCCTGCCACCCTATCCCCAATGCAGCAGAATCATATTGATCTGCTTTGGATAGGGCCTCCCAGTGGTGGAAAGGTGGGAGAGTTAGCCCTGTGGCAATGGCTAAATGAGTTTTATAAATTATAAATCACATTTGGCCCATAAAGGAATATTGTGTGGCGTTCATGAATGTTTGTTACATGTTTGTACATACCTTGTGCACTGCCCCAGACATGTAGTAGGGAACTTGCACTGAATGGAAAAATCATTATTAAAAATCTCTTTTCAGGATAATATAACTTCAATTTGGATTAAAAATGAAACAGTTGTTTGAACAGGACCCTTACGCGATTAGGTTGTAATAGATCCCATACTGGGGAACTATGCGAGGTCTCAGGCACCACATAAGATATTCATTAAAGGTTTGTCACACTTATGTGGTATACAGGACCTTGTGTGGTCCCTCTGCACTCAGATCAGTTTCACTCAAACTGCATACACAATGTATTTTAAGAAGGCTTCTTTATCTAAAGAGCATTTTGTGCATATAAGGCTTCCAGAGCTATACACAGTAAATATATTTTACAAAATAAAGATAGGAAAAAATTGTAGGTTACAAATACTAGCAATACTACAAATACTAATACCCCACACCCTCTCTTTGTGAAGCACATTTTAAAAAAATACTGAAGCATTTTGGATGAACATCTGAATTTCCAATTTGTTGATTGATATTAAAAGGACATTGTCAAATTATTTAGTCTCCTGAATTGAGTTTTGGAAAATAATTCAAATAAAAAAGGACAAGTAATGCATCCCAAAATGTATTTAGCTTATTTAATTTCACAGTTGTAGTTTAGTAGTATTAGTTATAATAATTCACGTGTTAATAAATATACTGTAGTATATTTTACAAAAGTAATAAAGTATTACTTATGATTCCTCATTACAGGCCTATATTATTAAATCTGTTAGCGGGAAGAGACTGCCACTTTTGTATGAATTATGAATTCCAAAAATTAGAGGTTCTACCGTACCTCAAAAGTTGTATCTTATAGGAGTTAATGTTTGCCAATTTTAAAATAAATGTTATGTTATGGCCGAGGACCATCACAACAGCATCAACTAATTCCCGCTGTGTAAAATACAGTAATTTCTTGGCATTAGAGGTTTGAATAATGTCTTTTACTGGCAACAGACATTGCACTGAGTCTGACATGTGGTGCAAAAAAGATTTTTAACAGCTGTTGTCACTAAATGTGATCAAAACTACTTTTCTGGGTGTTTTTAAATTTTGCTATTTGCAGTCAGAATCTAGTCTCAAGAAATTGTGTAATATTGTTAACAGCAGAACATCTTACTATAATAAATTATTTTAGATGTTCTGAAAATAGCAACTAAAATACTGTAGACCAACAGCAACTCTCAGAAAATAATGTAATTTAATTTACTATTTCTTTTACATACTACATTCTTGTAACTGTTACAGCAGAACAGTCATCCAGAATTAATTTGTCTAAGTAATTGCCCTTATTGTTGCTGAGGTGCCTCGTGAATATCAAAGGCACTTATCTTGGCCCAGCAGCAGGATGGGAGAACTTGGTTAAGTGAGGGGTTCGTAGAGAATGTGTATGGAAAGCAGACCCCCGATCTTATTGAACAGATCATCCAAGTTAACCCATCCACTCTCAGTAGGATGTCACTCTCTGGGAGGAGAGAGAGAAAAGACAACTCAATTGGGTATTTTGAAATGTCAAACAATTTTAAATAAAAATATAGAGTTTTTAATTCAACTGTATTGCTTAATGTGGTAAAGAAGTCTCACTTGGAAAGAATTCTTGGTGCCATATGTTCATTGACTAGTGAAAAGCAAGAGTTTCAAACCTATATAAAGACCAATCAGATTTCAGGTGTCATTCAATCCTTTTTTGTATCTCTTCTAGAACCTTAGCAGCACTGAGAGTTGAGAATCCTCACTTCTTGGTGTAATGCTCCTGGTATTGTCTTCATGTATGTGAGATTCTAAGGCATGTCTACAATGCAGCAGGGAGGTGTGATTCCCAGCAAGAGGTAGACAGACTCTCACTGGCTCGAGTTGAGCTAGTGTGGATGTTGCGGAACGGCCGGTGGCTCAGGCTAGCTGCCCAAGTCCACCCTGCTCAACCCCCTGGGTCTGAGTTTGGGCTGGTAGCATGAGCCACTGCCAGTTCTACAACCTCCTCACAGCTATTTTTAGTGTGCTACCTCAAGCTGAGCTAGCGCGAGTCTGTCTACCCGCACTAGGAATCACACCTCCCAGCTGCAGTGTGAATATAGCCTTTCTGTCACAGGAATGAGTGCTTAATTTCATTTACTTTTCATGCACTGATTTGTTTTGTTTTGTATTTTTTAACATGGTTGATATTGAAAAGAGCACATTTAAATAAAAATACGGTACTCTAGATGTAAGGATTCTTAAATGTTTGGAAAACTTCCAAATAAACTTCCCCATTATCCTAATAGTTCTGCAGATGTGCTTTTAAAAAATGGATTTAAGAAAGGAAAAATTATCCAGATGTGACTAGTACGTCTGATGTCCTTTGACCTTCACATTTTGATCAGCAGATGCTCACCTGGGACATTGAGCTAGTTGGCCTACACTTCCCTCTTAATGCAGATTCAGAGGAGCAATGTAAACAAGAGCAGGCTGTATTTTTGGAATTTTCTTGGCTCTTTCACAAGTCATCTAGCTCTTGCTTCCTCTAAGGTCACATCAGTTAACATTTCCTGCTTTAATACCCATTGTCTTTAATTTTAACAATTTAATGCAGTCATAGTCTAAGTTGTAGGAAATAAATATTTTAAATTATTACTTGAGCTCAGATTTGGGTAGTATAGGGCTATAATTTTCAAACTTAGTTGCTTAAAATTGAGCACCTAAAACCATATTTATACATTTTAATAAGTGTCCTGATTTTCAGAGGTACCATTGAGATCAACATTCAGCCATGACATATCAGCATCTGGGATTTTTATCTGCCTCAACATGTAGGGGTCTGTGTTTTTGATGGTTCAGCACCTGCATTGGTGCTCTGGCATATTTGTTTTGGTGTTTAAGTGTTGAGGTGCCTATGTTGTCAATGCTTCAGTACCTGTGTTTGTTGGTGCTCAGCACCTGCTTTGGTGCGTCAGCATCAGTATATTTTTAGAGTTCCAGCACAAGTGGTTGTGGTACTTCAGCTCCTATGTCATGCTGCTCCCTGACAGAGGGAAATAGTATGACTGGATATTCCCATCTCTGGGCTGAATATCTGGTACATCAGGTAGTTTGAATATATATTTCTGTGGCAAAGCAGTATTTATATTCCAGATAATCTTTGTACTATCTTTCAATCTTTCTGAAGCCTACAAATATCAATTCTTCTCATCAGTCTGTGTTACTGAAAATAACCTCACTGACTGAAACATTGATTTTTTTTCTCAGGGGTTGTAACATGGGCATTGGAGCTATTTTTTTTTTTACTTGATCTGCATCCCTGGCAACCCTGTCAATGAGATTGCACAGGATATAAATCAGCATGGAATGTGGCCCCTTAACTTTTAAATGATGGCCTTGGATAGTAATTAACATTACAAAATAAGTGTACATTTGGCATATTTGAGTGAAACCATTCAGCTCTGATCTGACATGCAGTGGAAAGTGGAAATCTCACTTTGTGGATAAAAGGATTCACTAATCAGAGCGAGAACATGTAAATTACTTTCATCATTCAGCTTTTACTGAATAAGTGGTCTTTTCATTGTGAAATATTTGTATTATCCTACTAACAGGAAGGGGTTTTTTTAGTATAGATGCTGCTTACCACTAAAGAAAGGTTTTTAAAAAAAATGTAGTGTTGATATCTCATTTACATCCCCGCTGGGCTGCTGATTTAACACTGACAAGACCTACTGTCTCACTACTACATGGATATATGCATTAGAAAAGGTATTTTCAGAGGGCAGATTAATTTTAAAAGTGCCTATATTTTAATTTAATAAAAGCAAAACAGTGTTCTGATAATATGATCACTTCTTTTCAGAGACTTTTATAGATCTATTTCCTCAATTATTCTAATATGTGCTCTAGTGTTTCTTGTACTAACAGATCTTTATTCATATATACTTGGTCAGGGCTAGATCTACCATAAGAGATAAAAATAACAAGGGCAGTAAAACTTCACTAATTTTACTAATCGCTCATAGTGTTATAGGTGGCTGTGAGCTAGAAGTGGATCAACTTTTGCTATTTTAATAAATATTTCATATTTTCAAATTATAGAAATACATGCCCCTTAACCAGTTTGAGAAATAATGCTTCTGTTTGCAGGCATGTAGCAGTTTAGATCAATACTGCAGCTCTAGCATGAATTAGGGAAGGAGGATAGTCTTGTGGTTAAGGCAGCTGGAATCAACTCCCAGTGATGTCACAGGCTTCTTATGTGACTTTGGACAAGTCGATTAATCTGTCTGTTCCTCGCCTTTGCATCTCTTAAATGGGGATCTACATTCCTCTTCTCCCACTGATATTTGTGGAGCAGTGACAGTTTTTTACTGAGTATATATACAGTGCCTAGCACAGTGGGGTCCTGATCCCACATTTGGGACCTCTAGACACTACTATGAAGTTTATAATGATGAAGTGTATATTTTTAACAAAAACAGCCCTCAGGAAAATTGTGCACCTTACTGGATGACTAATTTAAACTTGTAGAGTCAGATCCCGGAGTAGAGCTAAAATGTACAGAACCAAAGTCAAGGGGTGTGTTTTGAGTTGGGTTAAAGTTTTCATTTGTACTGCCCTGATCTTTGTGGTGTTGTGCATATTTTTTCTTTCTTGTGGTCTGTTAGACTGAATGCTACTCTGATCGTTTTAGGGGGTGAAAATCTAACCCATGATCTGCATAGCAAAGGGGATCCAGACCATGCCCTCTTTTCATTAACCACGTTCTGTAGCTTTAGCTCTATGGGCTATAGCTTCCTTTTCCCACTATGCTGGTAGCAGGGAGTGTGTATGGAATTTGAGTACCCAGGTCATCTGCACACCATTATAGGATCATCCCACTGTGGTGTTCTTCCCTGGGTCACTTATACTCACAGCCAAAGTGACTTTAGTACAGAGCAGTCAGATTACATCCAAAGATGTGCTGCATAATTTGAATGGGCAAAAATGTATAATATGAAAAGCTTTTTTGTCCGTCCACCCCCTCCCCCAAAAAACTTAATTTTTCACAGAAAATTTTTCTTTCTTCATCAAAATTTTCATGTTTTCAAGAAATTTTCCACAAAACTTTATAAAATTTGTTACTGAAATCATTTAGAACATTTATCTTATTTAATTATCTGATTTTTTTGTATGCTAAAACCACTGTTTACTTACTGAAAACCAGGTTTTCAGAAAACAAAACTCCACCAAAAGAACCCCAGAAGAACAGCTGAAAAATGGGAAAATTTTCAAAAAATTGTTTTCCTGGGTTTTGAACCAGCTAGCCCCATAATCTTGTTCCAAATAATTATCATCAGGAAAATCTGTCCATCTAATTTCTCAACTATGTATTGAACAGGTGACTGACTATAGATATTATTGTTTTTAAAACAGCTTCAGGCTCTTCTTCAAATATGGTCAAAACTGCCTCCTAGAGAAGCATTAGAGTTGCTGGATTTCAATTATCCGGACCAGTATGTGAGAGAATATGCAGTGGGCTGTTTAAAGCAAATGAGGTAAGTTATGGTAATTGTTCAGCTGTAAAAGTATTATTGGGGGGGAAATTGCATTCTACTTTTTTACAAGAGAAGAAAGGACTCAGAATCAAAAGTGGTCTAAGAACACATTCTTTCCCACACAAGGATCCCCAAGTAAAATAATACATACAAACAATTAGATAAACTCTTTTAGAATAGCCCAATTATAGTCTAGTCTGGCAGCCCATTAACACCTCAGTATACTGCCATTCTGGGAACAAAGTTCATGTCCTTCCCTTCCAAGAAGAGGGTGGCAGTGTCCTTATCCCAAAGAAAGGAAATGTCTTTCCTCCCCACTTAGGGTGTCTACACTTACTGGGGATCGACGCTGCGGTGATCGATGCACCAGGGGTCGATTTAGCAGGTTTAGTAAAGACCTGCTAAATTGACCACAGAGCTCTCTCCCATCAACTCGGTTCTCCACCAGAATGAGAAGAGTAAGGGAAGTCAACGGGAGAGCATCTCCCGTCAATGCAGCGTGGTGTAGACACCACAGTAAGTCGACCTAAGCTACGTCGACTCCAGCTATGTTATTCACGTAGTTGGAGTTACGTAACTTAAGTCGACTTACCCCCGTAGTGTAGACAAGGCCATAGTCAATGGGAGAATCACTATAATGTGGGGCCTCTGATGATAGGGAGAAGTACATGGAGAGTGAAATACTGTGAGGATCACAAACCAGCTACTCTGTGCCTGAAAATAGTGGTCCAATTACTCACTGTACCATTTAATAAAAAGCTATGGTTTGATAGAGTTGTTGATTTCAGTTTCTTCTCAGAGGCAGTTTCTCCTGCTTGCAATTCTTCCTTTATAGTGTACATTTCTGCTGTTGTATAAATTTTGTTCCACAATAAGTTGAACTTTATCATTTGCAGAATTACTGCATTTCTCCTGTCCTTGACTCCTGAACTTTGTATGTGACGAATAGCTTTTTATTGTCAAGGCTAGGTTATTGACAAAATATTTTGACTTCTTTCAAATGTAAACAAGTAATTGCTCTGTTAACCCTGGCTCACCTAATAACGCAAAATTGGTTATCTGGAATGATTATTCTTAGTAATGTCTCCAAAGCAAAATTCCCTTCAACAGCATATAAGAACTCAGTTTCAGACTTTTTTTATATGCCTGATAAAATACCACAAGTAAAAATGTAAAGAAAATGTAATCTAAATGGTGGTTAATAACAGAATGGATGGAAGGGACCTTGAGAGGTCATCTAGTCAATCACCCCCATGCTGAAGCAGAACCAAGTGTATCTAGACCATCCCTGACAAGTGTTTGTCTACCTGTACTTAAAAGCCTCCAATTATGGGGCTTCCACAACCTTTCTTAGTAACCTATTCTAGTTAGAAAGTTTTTCCTAATATCTAACCTAAATCTCCCTTGCTGCCAATTAACCTGATTACTTCTTGGCCTACCTTCAGTGGATATGAACAACAACTGATCACCATCCTCTTTATAACAACACTTTACATATTTGAAGACTGTTAGGACGTCACCTCTCAGTTGTCTTTTTTGAAGGCTAAACATACAAATATTTTTCTGCTGTCTGGTATTCTAGGCTTTCTTTAAAATTCTAAAATAGATTCTTACAAATAAATAATAGTTATAAATAAAGTATTATCTTTGTTGGAATTCATGCTACAACAGATTTCAATACTTCTATCCAAATTAAACTTTTTCAGAATGCCACTTTAAGCATTCTACCAACTGTCATGATTGAGTTTTCAGTAACTTGTAAAGTTGTAATTTTTACTTTTGTGTCTCTTTTGGGTAAAGAGTTCTATAGGCAATTCAGAAGTGTAAAATCTAGAAAGTTCAGCGGGGGAGTTCAGATATGTCCTGACATCGCTAAAGCAACAAAGTCACTACATAAAAAATAGAGAATTCAAGTGTTTATTTCTCTTGGAAATAGATGGTTTCCTGGAAAGATGTATGTTATGTTTGAGAAGGAATACATTTTTTCAATTATAAAGAACAATTAAGTAATAAAAAGGGGGACTTGAAAGGTTATTTGGGTGGCTTTTTGGATGAATTATTGAATACTTCTTTAGTTCTGGAGTTTTTTGGTTTGTTTACTTTTTTGTTTTAAATTTTGGCTGCTCTTGACATCTTTTTATGAGAGCCATTCTAAACCAGCATGCCACATTTTCATTTTTTAGAGCTACCTGATTGCAAAATTATCCAGGTGAAATTGGTGCTGAAACTCAAACAATTGTAGGCTGAAATTTTAATTCAGATCTTGGGTGCTGTGGTTGCATAGATATACAGCTACCCATTTAACTTCAGATGCAGCTGCAACCTCGCAGAGTGGCAGAATTGTAAGGCCCCACAGAGATCTTGTAGCTCACCTTGACTGGCTCATTAGAACCATAGGAATGACCTCAACATTTGGATAACCGTGAAGGATCAAATCCTTGGGAATGGCAGAACTGTACTTAGTGCACTCCTTTCGACCTGGGACCACTAAGAATCTATTTTTTCCCTAAAGACAAAGTTTGGCCATTTAGTCACCCTTACCCTTACCTAGCATCCCTGAGTAAACTTACTGAGTTTCACTGACCTGGATTGGGAGTTGCTGAAGTTTATTTTCTTAGGTGATTTCAATGTCCATTCCTGTCATGCCTCTTGCACCACGTGAGGGGGCAGGGTGAGCCTGTGCTGTTGCCTTAGATCCATCTCCACAGTCAAGAGTAATTGAAAGAGGGGCCAATGATCTGTTATGAAGTGTTGAGGGCAGTTAATCTGACTATACACACACACTGGAAAAAATTCCTGTTGATTTCAGTAGATTTCACCCAAAGCGTTTTATGTCCCTTGATTTCCATCAGAAGTTTCTGCTCTAACCATAATGGTGTCGCTCCTTATCATTCAAGGTCTTCTAGAACCTCTTTGGCAGTTTCACACACAGCCTACATGCATTATTTTTTCTTCCTCATTTGCCTGAAAGGTGGAAACCTTTCCTGTTAGATGTGGACTGTACCATTGTTACAGACTGTGTGTGTGTGTGTGTGTGTGTGTGTGTGTGTGTGTGTGTGTGTGTGTGAAGAATCGATCAATCTAGTTACTTGGCTGTTTACGAGATTTTATTATCTCCTTCCAGTGATGAAGAGCTCTCTCAGTATCTTCTCCAGCTTGTGCAAGTTCTGAAATATGAACCTTTTTTCGATTGTGCCCTCTCCAGATTCCTGGTAGAGAGGGCACTTGCTAATAGGAGGATCGGGCAGATGCTATTTTGGCATCTAAGGTAAGAATTTCCCCTTTTTACTAATGGTGGTGGTGTGTATCCTCAGCAGGCAGAATGAACTCTTTCATACCAAATACACATTCTTGAGGATTTTTCATCTTAGCTATTCCCCAATATTGTGTATTTCTTGATCTTGTGATTTCTTAACTTTGATGTTGATAATATGAAATTCTTCATAAAATGGCTTAAAAATCAGAAAATGTAATAACAGTAGCGCAATCTCCAAAACAAAAGCTACATTTAAAAAAAAATATTAAATTGCTCCATTTTGGAATTAATATTGTCATACATTTGGAAGTCTTATTTCTATAATTTGTTCTGCATATACATTTAAATGTTTGTTTTTGTTTGCATTGGAAATGCAACATTTATACCTCACAAGTTTGAATGAATTCCACTTTTATTTGAATTATTTTTGAGACATTAAATTTCTTTGATTCTTAGTTGCCACTTTTTGAAGGCAAGAGTAGAACGGCCTTTCTGTGAATGACAAATACCTTGTAGGAAGAGCTTTAGTTTGTCTCAAGCTTAGAAATGTAACTTGCTGCTGTTGTATTTTTTACCTAAAAATAAAGTAAATACAGTACTACATGTTTAATTTTTTTGTGGAGGATAATTAGCTTTTGTCCTAATACCTTTAAAATGGTTTGTTTTGGAGGAAGGGGGACTCCTTTGGAACATTTCCACATTCCTCGTGAACCCTTGAGACTGCCTCCATTTTTCCTCACAATACCCCTGCCACTCTAGCATAACTGAAGCCTAGGCAGCATCGTTCCCTCCATAGTTTATCAATACCATTTCTGGCCAAAGAGGTACTGAAGACTGATATAAAGGCATTCCTTCCTTCCTAGTGATTTAAAATGCCTCTGAAATATTCCTAGGCCAAAGAATGAGGAAACTCTAATAGAAACCAACTCTTCTGCTTCAAAGTCTAGCACCTAGCCACTGAACTATGCTGCTGTCCTTTGGGAAAGTGGCCCTGCATTAGGATTTTGTTTTTTCAAAGGTAGCTTTGCATTTTAGTTGTCAGAGTATTGTGTTTTGTGTTTAATTACAGTAGTAATAAATTCCTATTGTATTAGCTTGAAGATTTCTTATCTGTAAAATGGATACAATCTATCTTTGCAACTCAGTGATTTTTTTTCTGTTTTCACATGATGCTTCCTGTAGGTCAGAGGTGCACATACCTGCTGTCTCAGTACAGTTTGGTGTAATACTTGAAGCTTACTGCCGAGGAAGTATTGCTCACATGAAAGTGCTTTCCAAACAGGTATTGATTGTTTAAATATTTGTCTTCACTTATTCCTGACTTGCAAGTGAAATATCTATTCCATCGATGATATGGGGCTCAGCTGCAAGCTCCTTCCATAAGAACAACAGCTGTGTGTGAAAAGGGAAGGGAGGTAAAGAGAAGAAAGGGCTAGTGAGAGAGACATAGGAATGGGGAGCCCCTGCCCCAAGCCACTGACACAGGAAGTAGCAACGGGTGGGGGAGCCCCAGAGGAGGAAAGCTCTCCTTCATGGCAGCCATTTAATTATTCCTGATACTTTCAAATAGGGTGCATGCATCCCGGGGGAACAATGGATTTAGTAGATTACTCTAAAAGGTCACTTCCTGCAGCTTTGGCTTTTGTTAGAAGGTAATTCAAACTGTTGCTATAATAAAGAGGCTGAAATAATGCCTTAACAAGTTTAATAAGTCTACATAAATCGCTATAAAGAGAAATGACAACAGACATAATTTTTGCTATCACTGTGGGGGTACCAGTCAAGAGAAGAGGTGAAGTTCATTTCTAAACATATTATAGTGTGCTGCTGTTAATGATCTGCCAATGTTTACATTGCAAAGCTTGTTCTGAAGAGTTTAATGTGTCAAAATTGCATTGTCTTAAGACCTGGGCTGCTACAGTAATACATATTTCTGAAAAACAGAGGTAATATCTCTGATTTATTTAATGCACAGTGAAAACATAAACTGAGAAGAGGCAACAAAAAGCAACCCAATTAGAAATTGTCTGATCAAAATTTTCTTTTAGTTCTGATCACATCTGGCTTACAACTCTATCTCAAGAAGTAAATGAAATAGGAATGTACCATTGTTCTTCTCTCTTAGTGCTGTTCAGAAAGCATTGAAAAAGCCATCTCTTACATAAATGTGCTTGTTAGTATTGTTAAAATCATAAAAAGACTAGGTGATGAAATGCTGTCAGTAAGAGACTTAAGGTCAGGAAGTTTTCTATGCACTTCTCAGGAAACAAATGTCAACACAATCAAAGAAGGGGCAAAAAAGTTCCCAACTGTGCAAACACGGAAGAAATTCAAAGTAGAAATACTTCAAAAAGTTCCTGTTTGTTCAGCACAGGTTCCATTTTGTCCCCTTGTCACTGGTGTTTGTACAGCTCCTGGAATTGTGGAAAAGCAGAGTGCTTTTGGTTTTGACAGATGGCTGACCTGGTTTTATAATCAAACTGCATACAGCTTCCACAGCATCCTGCCTGACAGTTCATGTATAGAAATTTTGAGCTTTAACTCAACACCTTATAGATTAGGCTGAAGTTTCCTTGTATAGAAACTAACTGTTGCAAATGTGAAAGTAGAATATCCTTGAGTGAATAATAATCAGCGTTAGATTATTGATCAAGTTAGCTTTGGTTTAAAGAGGATTTTATGTATACAATTATAATAAAGACCCATTTTATAACCACTTATCGCTAGTTGAGATTAAAATACAGCATGCACATGTTAATATGTTAATCAGTAGCAAGCCTAGACAGAATGTACAAAGGGCTTTGCTATATTGACATTAGGTGCTGTAATGTCACTGCATTTTCTTCAGTCTCTTTCCTCAAAAAGATTGCCACAAAGGAATAAACCAGGGGTCGGCAACCTACGGCACGCGTGCCAAAGGTGGCACGCGAGCCGATTTTTAATGGCATGCCGAGGTCCCGGCCGCCGGCCCCTCTCAGCCCACTGCCAGCCTGGGAACCCCAGGCTGGCGGCGGGCTGAGCAGGCCGGCAGCTGAGACCCTGGCTGGCAGGGGGCCAGCAGCTGGAACCGAAACCCAGCTGGAACCCAGAGCCGGCCGATGCTGGGGCGCTCTGCTGCGGGTGGAGGCGCAGCGCATGGTGCGCTCCCAGCTGGGAGGGCCTGCTGGCTGCCGGAACTCTCCTGCAGGCTGGAGCTGGCGGCCCCGTGCGCTGGATGAAGCAGCAGGCAGTCAGGCAAGTGAAAGGGGCCGGCGGGAGTCGCGGTGGAGGTGTCCGCGTCCCAGTCTGTCCTGCTGCCCCTCTCTCGCCACTGTGGCTGGATACCAGGGCACTGCAGGCACGTGCCGTCACTGCGGCCCCTGGGGGGAAGGGAGCAGCATGCCAGGGGGTCTTCTGCAGGGCCGGCTCCAGGGTTTTTGCTGCCCCAAGCAACAAAAAAAATAAAAAAATAAAAAAAGCCGCGATCGTGATCTGCGGCAGCTTTACCGCCACCACTTCAGTCTTCAGTGGCAATTCGGCGGCTGGTCCTTCGCTCCGAGAGGGAGTGAGGGACCCGCCGCCGAAGAGCTGGACGTGCCCTCCCTCTCCGTTGGCCGCCCCAAGCACCTGCTTGCTGGGCTGGTGCCTGGAGCCGGCCCTGGTTTTCTGCCACTGCCACCCCCCATTTGCCTGCAGATGCAGTGCCCCCACACAGCTGGCCCACAGCTCCCTTGGCAGGAACAGGAACAGCGTGGGGCAGGGACCCATCCACCATCCAGGTAACCCGGCCGCAACCGGGACTGTCCCAGGCCAGCCCCAAGTTCCCGTCCCCCCGGGACTTCCCCTACACCCCCCCAACCTCCTGCCCTGAGCCCCTCACGCCACCCAACCCTGACTCCTACACCCCCCCATTCTCCCAGCCCTGACTCCTGCACCATCCACATCCCCACCCCTTGCCCTGATCCCCCCGCACCCCAACCCCCTGCTCTGAGTGCTCCCACACACACAGCCCAGCCCCTGAGCTCCTCCCCCCCGAGGGGGGTTGTAATACGACAGTACCTGTAAGAAATTTAAGTTACTTTTACCCCTGCCGGAACCCCAGACCAGCAGTGGACTGAGCGGGGCTGGCGGCGGGCTGAGCGGCTCAGCCTGCTGCCGGTCTGGGGTTCCGGCCACCAGCCCCCCTGCCAGCCGGGGTCCAGACCTCCGGCTCCGCTCAGCCCACTGCCGGCCTGGGGTACCGGCAGCCACCCCGAGGCTCTGCTCCTGGCCTTGGCCCAGCGCTCTTCAGCCACTCCCTGCTGTGGCCCACATTGGAAAACTCAGCAAGGAAAAGCAAGGGCAAGGATCACACTAAACTGATAAGATCTGCATTTTAATTTTATTTTAAATGAAGCTTCTTAAATATTTTAAAAACCTTATTTACTTTAAATACAACAATAGTTTGTTTATATAATATAGACTTAGAGAGAAAGAGACCTTCTAAAAATGTTGAAATGTATGACTGGCACGCGAAACCTTAAATTAGAGTGAATAAATGAAGACTCGGCACACCACTTCTGAAAGGTTGCCGACCCCTGGAATAAACAGTTCAGCGAACATCACAAGGCATAATACGATATTGGTTACAAATAATTGTCCAGTTACAAGCAGCAAGATTTAAAGTTGTTGGTTAAATAATAATCTCTTATAAACCCCTAGTAATCAAGGTATTTAAGTATGTGCCTAACTTCCTCACGTGAGCAAAGTCAGTGAAGTCAGTTGAAGTTAATGGGACTGCTCAAATGCTTAAAGGTTAGGGACATGGTTAAGTACAGCTGATTGTGGGCCATATAGCACTTTTCTTCCATAGTTCTCAAAGCACTTTTAACTCATTCTTGGTCACATTAAAGTTTCACTGCAATGAGGATTTAATAAAATAAAAACCATACTTGCTTTTCTTGGATTTCCCACAGATATACAATATGCTTTATCTGTGTGGCTAAGGTCAACAATTGTGATCAGACAAACATTTCCCCCCCCCCCCTTAATTATTTAATTAGGGAGTATTAACAGTTTTACAGATCTTTGCCATATAAATATAGGAAACAGAATCATTACAACAGTGAACTTTTGCTTAAAGAGACATTATACAGAAATATAGTCATCAGATCTCTCTGTTAACAGGGTGCTACCATATTAACAGAGTGAGCATTACTACACCACCAATGACATGTCATTTCTAGTGATTTTATTAAATTGAGTGATAACACATATTTAACAGACCAGGCATGTCTATCAAATGTTAATATTCCAAAAAAAATTGGACAGGTGTGCTGGGTTTTTTGCAGGTGAATGTACTTTGTCTGAGTATTGAATAAAATTTAGCCAATTATCTAAGTAGCTGTTTATCCTCTGTCTGTTTTTTCTGGGTATGTGATTGGTATGGAAAAATTAGCATAACCACAACTTCCCATATGTTTTTTTGAACCATTCCTCTAGAATTGGGTTATTTTTCTTTTTCCAATGAGATGCTTTCAGTAGCTAAGCAGCTACTAGCAGATGAGAGACTAATTCTTCATTTGTTTTTGTGTAACCATTTCTGGAAGCCCCAGGAGATTGCCAAAGGATAATTTAGTAATACCCATCAATTTGTGATATTTGATTACTGATTGCATCCCAGTACTTTCTGGGGTTGCCAACTTTCCAAACCCCACCCCGCCTCGCCCCTTCCCGCGGCCCTGCCCCTGCCCCTACCCCACCCCTTCTCTAAGGCCCTGCCCCTGCTCACTCCATTCCCCCCTCCCTCCATCACTTGCTCTCCCCCAGCCTCACTCATTTTCACCGGGCTGGGCAGGGGGTTGGGGTGTGGGAGGGGATATGGGCTCCAGGGTGGAGCCAGAAATGAAGGGTTTGGAGTGTGGGAGGGGGCGCCGGGCTGAGGCAAGGGGTTGGGGTGAGGGCTCTGGTTTGGGGCCGGGGCTGAGGGGTTCAGAGTGTGGGAGGGGGTGCAGGCTCTGGGAGGGAGTTAGGGTGCGGGAGGGGGTTCCAACCTGGGTCAGAGGGTTGGAGTGCAAGCTCTGGCTGCGCTTACCTCCAGCAGCTCCTGGAAGTGGCTGGCATTTCCCTCTGGCTCCTAGGCAGAGGTGCAGCCAGGCAGCTCTGCATGCTGCCTGTGTCCTCAGGCACCGCTCCTGCAGTTCTCATTGGCTGCGGTTCACAGCCAATGGGAGCTGTGGAGCCAGTGCTCAGGGCAGAGACAGCACGTGGAGCCCCTGTGGCCGTGCCTCCACCTAGGAGCCGGAGGGAAATGCCAGCCGCTTCCGGAAGTCACGCAGCGCCAGGGCAAGCCAGGAGCCTGCCTTAGCCCCGCTGTGCTGCCGACCGGACTTTAATGGCTCGGTCAACAGCACTGACCGGAGCCGCCAGGATCCCTTTTCGACTGGGCGTTCTGGTCGAAAACCGGATGCCTGAAAACCCTAGTACTTTCTAATGACTGGACATGTCCACCATGTATACATAAAGTATCCTTTTCCATCACAATTTCTCCAATTTATCCCCATTCAATCTATCTATATTTTTTAACCTGTCTGGTGTGAGGTACCCATAAATAGTATCTTAAAAAGAAATTTTCTTTTATTGTGCTACAGAGTGAGATTACTGGTCCTCTTTTCCAGGTAAAACCCGATTCCTCTGGGGTAATTTGTCTATCCAGATCCTTTTCCGAGCATGTCATATATGGGCATTTTTTTGTTAGGAAAGTTGTCTGCAAAGACTGATACAAACTAGTTAGATTTTTTGTTTGTTTGTTTCCTAATTAACCAGATGCCATTGCTTCTATTACAGTTAGCTTTCTGTATGAAAGAGTTTTTCTAGAAAGTTGAGAAACATAATGTCCGACTTGAAAGTAGTGGTATTATGGGATAGTAGGCTAGTTAGTTTTGATCTCTAAATAAGTTAGCAAAGTTTCTTTACTAAATAGCTGGCAAACTGTATATATTCCATAGCCTTCCCAGTCTTTAAAGCTCTCTTGTTCATGATTTGGATTAAGATCTGGATTATTTGCAATGGGTGTCATTGGCAAGGGAAAAAAACTTACCTCAGACAAACCATTTCTAACCGGGTAGCTTTTTGTGTCCTCCCCTCAGTTCATTTGAAAGTGAGTCAACTAGTGAATAACTAACAAAAATATTTAGAGTGAATTCCTGGTCCCATTTAAATCAATGACAAACTGCCGTTAACTTCAGTGGAGCCAGGATTTCACTCTTTACATTGTCAGTGAAGATAGGAAAACCAAACGGATAAGTCTCATTTTAATGTTGTTATAGAGTAGTTTTCAAGTGTTTGTTATAATGGTGGGTGAAATGGAGGGGTTTAGCACAATTTTATTAAACCAGTGTTCACTATGGCCCCAGTTCTGCAAAAACTTAAACTTATGCATGTGCTTAATTTTTTGTGGGATCAGTGGCATGATTATACTGAACTGATATAAGCCAGTTAAAGCAAGGTGCCTGAATCCATATTTAGATTCTTAAATTTGTTTTTTTCAGAGGTGATGAATGCCCACTGCTCCCACGGACTTCAGTATAAATTTAGATGCCAAATTTTAGGCATCTAGTTTGAAATTTGGCCAGAGTTCTTAGAAGTACGTTGTATACGAAGAGATAATGCATGTATATAGACCATACACTAAAATAAGTTTTATGGGGGAAATTTTCAAAAACACCTAAGTTTTATTTTCAAAAATGATTTAGGAGCTTGTCTCATTGAAAGTGTGTGGGACTTAGGCTCCTGAGTGCCTTTGTCACTTTTGAAAATGCGACTTAGAAGTCTCAGGCACTTAGGTGCTCTTGAAAATTTTACTCTCTTTTCAGAAATGGCATCTTCATTACAATCTACTCTTACTGTATTGAAAGAAACTATTACTATTGCTGGCTTTAATATTTTAACCAAATCTTTAATTGGCCTTTTATTTTGAAAATGAGACTTTGCATTTGTAGTTGTATAATATAGATTTCAAATTATCCTTTTGTTTAGAATTTTATAAATGATTCAGAAATTAATACTTTAAAAAATCTATTTCAGGTTGAAGCCCTCAATAAATTGAAGACCTTAAATAGTATAATAAAACTAAATGCCATGAAGCAAAGCAAAGCAAAAGGAAAAGATGCAATGCACACCTGTTTAAAACAAAATGCATACAGAGAAGCACTTTCTGACCTCCAGTCTCCTTTGAATCCCTCTGTTATACTATCAGAACTATAGTAAGTTATATACGATTGTCTGTTTACATTTTCACCATAACTTTAATATGGAAACACTTTGATTTCTGTTGTCTGTGCAGCTCAGCAGGCGCTCTGACACAGAGTACATTTTCAAGGGTGGGAGAAGGTCTGTCTGTCTGGTATCATCCTAGCTATGTAAGCAAATTTCTGCTTTCTTAAGGTTAAGATGTCAGTTTTAGTTTGGGGTTGAAGATTTTTGCCATCCACCTTAAAACTTAAAGCTCTTTCTGATCTCTTAGTTAAATATATATGTGATGTTGCACTCTATATGATTTTATGAAAGTATGCTGATGAGTGTGAATATAATGTAACTAAAATATGCTTCATGCAAAAGGTCTCTTGTAAGATATCATTACAAAGCTTATAATCTATTGAGTGTGGTCATCCTATTTGTATAAATGTATCACTCTTGTATCTGAAACTAGAAATATGAAATATAACTCTGAGGGCCTATTGTAATTATGCAAAGTGTGGGCCATTAATGGTGGTTTGGATCCCATCAGTCAGGACAATTGACTGTGGATGGCTCTGTTTGCAGGCAGGCCTTCCTGTGAGTCAGGCTGGGAGGAATGAAGGCTTGGGGTCTTACAGTGACATGTGATCATGTCACCTGAACTGGAATCCATCTTTAACCTGGTGTTTTTCCATTGAGAAGGAGGGGTGGGAACCCAGAGGGACAAAGGATTTCTGCCTTATGCAAAAGATAGATAAGTGGGTGGAACAGAACAAAGGGGGCAGCCATCATGAGCAACCCCCTAGCTACCACCTGAGCTGGAACAAGGGCTGTACCAGGGGAAAGGATTGTGCCCAGACTAGGAAGGCATGCAGTCTGTGAAAGAAAATTATTGAAACATTTCTGAGGGTGAGATTTTTATCTGTATTCAGTTTTATTACTGTACTAGGCTTAGACTTGCGTGTTTTATTTTATTTTGCTTGGTAATTCACCTTGTTCTGTCTGTTACTACTTGCGACATCCCAAGGAAAATCCTACTTTCTGTATTTAATAAAATCACTTTTTACTTATTAATTAACCCAGAGTATGTATTAATACCTGGGGGGTCAAACAGCTGTGCATATCTGTCTATCAGTGTTATAGAGGGCGAACAATTTGGGGTTTGGACCCCATTGGGAGTTGGGCATCTGAGTGTTAAAGACAGGAACACTTCTTAAGCTGCTTTCAGTAAAGTCTGCAGCTTTGGGGCACGTGGTTCAGACCCTGGGTCTGTGTTGGAGCAGACCGGAGTGTCTGGCTCAACAAGACAGGGTGCTGGAATCCCAAGCTGGCAGGGAAAGCAGGGGCAGAAGTAGTCTTGGCACATCAGTTGCCAGCCCCAAGGGGGTTTCTGTGATCCAACCCGTCACAATATATATAAACCTAAAAGTGAGTCAGAGTACAGTCTTGGCTTCTGTTCACAACAATAAACACGTTAGCCATTAGAATACTATGCTCAGCAGTTAAATACAAGCATAAAACTAAAATTTGACTGGGTTGGATTTAAAGAAGGTAATGTATTTTGTATACAGACAGCTATTTCAGGCATCAGGTTTAGTAATTTCCAGATATAAATTTATATAGATATAAATAAATAAGTAACGTAAATTTGCCAAGTATAACTGACACGATAGTGCTGAAATGAAAGTTTAGAATGGCATTCAACCAAAGTATGACAATTCCACACTAGAACGCTAAAACTTTTTATTGCCCTTCATTCTTACAAATAAAGAGTGTTTACTTAATTGAGTAAAATAGTTGTTGTATTTCCCTCCAGCGTTGAGAAGTGTAAATATATGGATTCTAAAATGAAGCCTTTGTGGATAGTATACAACAATAAAATGTTTGGAGGGGATCTCTTAGGGATCATCTTTAAAAATGGCGATGGTAAGTGACATTAAGAATTTATATTTTTTGCTTCTCCTTTTTTTTTTTTTTTTTTTTTTTTTTTTGCATTTAGACTGTATGGCTTTTTTATTACCATAAGTTACCCATGCCTTCCTATGGCTCGATAAGCAGATACTATTAAGCTTATCCATTAGAAACCCATCCATGTGTCAGTTTATCTGTTAGGGCTCCATATTATTTATTCGCACCATTTAACCTTTGGAACTGATGTAGTATTTGATTGGGCAGTATTCTTTGAATAAAATGTTATAATGTTTACTCTGTATGTTTTGATGTAATTGACTACTGACTTTTTAATGCCTTTAATACAAACAACAGGAAATTATTTAATTAAAGTAGCAATTTTTTATCTTTCCCTTGCAGATCTACGACAAGACATGTTGACACTCCAGATTTTGCGTTTGATGGACTTACTTTGGAAAGAAGCTGGTCTTGATCTCCGGTAAGAATTTTTACTGAATCCAATGCAAAGAGGACCCAGTTTCCCTGAGTAGACAAGGTAGTCTCTAATGTGGTACATTTTCACTTCTCATATCAGCAGTGATGTGACTAATGAAATTACAGAATTTTTTCCCAAGTTTTCAGGCCTTCTGGTTAACAAATGTGCGTGTAGTTATCATGGTTTCACATGCAATAGTTCTAAATGTATTCACAAGTTATATGCATATTCAAGCAATTATTTGATTGTCTTTTTGTGCAATCAGACATGGTCCACTATAAAGGTCCGAGGTCTTGTTCTGCTGTGCAGTCTTTAACCTTAACTCTTACTTTGCTTTCCTGAATTCTTTTGCTTAGTTTTCCTGCAGTTCAGTATGCTGATAAAGACTGATAAAGTGGAGACGGCTTTGGGAAAAACAGATTAGTGCTGCCCTTGTGGCAAGGTAGTACAATCCAGTCTGACTAAGTCTGTCTCTCTCCTATGCCAGAAATCTTAACTGTTAACCCAGGGTCTTCAGCACAGTCTCTACACCAGATAGAGAGGAATAGTCTTCAACAAGCCTGGAATCTGGGAACCAGGTACCTTAAGTTTTAACAAAGGGAATTGACCATTGAGGATGTGACTGTTTTTCTTGTCCCAAACTTATCTTCTCCACTGGACAAGGCCTTTTTAGTGACAAGAATGCATCTGAGTAAAACAGCCTCAATGCCCACTGAGCACTTAAAAGAAAGAGGTTCATCATTAAAAGCTCACCTGCTGTGCCAGCTAGGATTGTCTTCGCTTCCTCAGTCTTTTTCTGATGAGATTTCACTTGCCAGTGATTAAAATTCAGATGACCTTTCTGCTGCTCATTGTCCCAGCCTCGGGCAACATGGACCCGCAGTAAATGAACCTGACTTTTCAACTAAGGGAGGAGTCCAATAAAGCATCCCCAACCATTCCCTGCATTTTGTCTTCAAAGACCATTCAGTATTACAAAGGAACACCTCAAAATTACTAACACTGACTCGCACAGCTCTCCTCAAAGGCCCTCCACATAGGTTTATCCTCCTTGAAACCGAACAATGCTGCACCCCTCCACCCAGCTTATCCAAAAAATTGATTCATAATAGTTGAACGGTGCCAGACTTCCACTTTGCACTCACAATTAACTCCTCCAAACTGCAGATTGCTGGTGGACAGGTGCAAATTTAAGGATTTACACCCATATAAAGGTGAATTCTGCAGTGGCCAAAAGTTTTGGTAATTCCATTTTTGCCAGAGAAGTCAATGCTGTCTTCAGGAATCTCCTAACCAGTGGTTCTCAGCATTTTTTGGTTTCTGACTCAAAATGGTACAAATTATTGTGTGAAAGAAATAATGGAAGTAGTGAAGTGAATGGAAAATGATGTAGTTTTTTGTTGTGTACCAACCAAATATGCTGTCACCTTTGCCATGGTGAAGTCTCGTTGTCATGTTATTTACACACATTTCTGTCTCGCATTTGTATGACAGCTTTCATGCCATCAATTGCTTTGTCTGTTTGGCTTTCTTTTGGAACTTAGGCCCAGATTTTTAAAGGTAGTTAGGCATTGCTGCATTCAGCGTTAAAATGCCTAACCGAATTAGGAGCCTAAATCCCATCATCTGCCAATGGGATTTAGGCTCCTAGGTGCCTAAATCAGTATTACAAATGAGATTTAGGCTCCTAAATCATCTAGGCGTTGCAGCACTGAACACAGCAAGGCCTAAATACCTTTAAAAATCTTGGCCTTAGTCTTTTGGTGACAGGAAACACTTGAATGAGGGTGCAGCAGACAATTTTTATGATCCTTTGGTATATGTCAGGAATATATAGTTCTGGAAAATATTGTCTGTGATATTCTGTCATGTAATGATTTTGTGGATTATCTGTTAACTTGGTCTTTCAGATCTAATATAAATATGCTTCATGTTGTGGTCCAGGAAGTGGTAGTCCTAGTTAGCATTCAATGCTGTGTATGTCCAAGTGAGGTAAAAACTTAAAAGGCAAATCTCTGTTTGCCAGCCAGAGTAGAGAATTTTGAACAAAGAGCATACTTATGTTTGGCTACAGCTAGGGGGCTAGCCATTAGCCGAGCCATGAATTATCTAGGGGGCTAGCCACTAGTTGAGCTGTGAACTAGCTGGAGGCAGGGCTAGCTACTGTGTTGAATTCTGGGAGTGTGTGGATCTGGAATACAACTTTGCAGTTCTCTAATAACCAGACCTAAGTGGCAGGCAGAAAAGAATTGGAAATTAGACACATTAAGCTATTCATGAGTAGATATCCATATGGATCCCTTACAGGAGGATTTCAATATCCAACTGAGAAGTATTAGATCTGTGGGAGACCCAAAGGCCATGGAAGGAAATAAAGATTCGTCCCCTGACGGTTTTTTAAAAAAAATTCTCAAGGCAGTGTGAATTGTCATTTTGATGTACTCAGAGTTATTGTATCACTGACCTGCCAACTCCAGTTAAGCACTTTAATCTCATACAGCCCTTGTGCAGCTCTCAAACTGAGAATATATTTGTGGCAAGTATATGGCATAACTGTGTTGAGCATCTTTGAGGTCATTTGTTTGCTCTGCTATCCTTAATTGCCCTTAATGGTCATTCTGGGGCAATGCTGAATGGGCTAGAATGTTTGAATACCAAGTTCAGCTGACTTGTCTTTTCTCTGTATCTCCAAAAAATACATAAGTATGAGGCCACTGTCTCTGTAAGTACACCTTCCCCTGGTATAAATCATCCTTCACATCTTCAAGACAGGTTTCTATTAGTAGGGTGGCTTTTCCCACACTGTCCAGTACACAGAATTCATGCATACATATCAGTTAACTATTACTTTTCAAGGACTCAAGACATCACCTTGAACAGTGCTTGGTTACCATCTGGAGGGAGGCGGGCTCTTTACATAGAGTGTAGTTCAGGATATAGACACCATGTCTCTAATATAAATGTGTTACACACATTATAAAAATCATCCAAATTTATAGACTGATAAAATCAGGCTAGATATGGCCATCACAGCATGTCATTTTAGTATTTTTAATAATTCAAGTATTTTTACCGGATTGGAGTCCTCTTTGATTTGTTGTTTTACTGGCATTCATGTCTATTAGTTGATATTACTGGAAGTAGGTTTCGTACTGCTTCTTCATGCCAAAAAGTTGGCTTATGACCATCCCCTGCATATATTTATAACCCGTGTAGCTACTTTCATTAATAGCAGAGGCTCAACATTTCTGTAGAGTGCAAAAATGGCCACAAAGGAAACAATCACAAAGTGCTTTAGGAGCAAATTATGTTCCTGTATATGCACTTGTAGTTCATTATTGAAATCACTCACTGAAGAACAGAATTTTTTTTATTGCACAGCATATTAGTGTACCACTGTCTTTAAATGTTAATATTTATCTTTTTTAACCCAAATTGAAACCTGAATTCTGTATTTTATTTTGTTTGGTAATTTGTATTAAATTGGATTCTTACTTAAAATTTAAAATGGCAAGTGTTACAGTAGAGGGAAAGAAGAATGTAGACGAAGGTTCAAGACAGGACTAGGAAAGATTACTATCCCCCACCCACCCCTTCCTCTCCCTCGCCTGGAGTAAGTATTTCAGCTCATTTGTTTGGAAACAGTTTGCACTAGTGCGGTCTATCCTAATTCTGCAGAATTGTGGGATGTTTTTCACAGTGAAAAGTCTCTAGTATAGAAACCAAATACATTTTAAGACCTTATATACAATGACCCAAAAGTAGACACAGGTAATCTAATTATCTAAAAGGAGTAATCTAAAAATAGTTAATACTGTAATTTTTAATTAAATAAAACCAAGGAATTTTGCAGTGTTGAGGAGGAAATGGAGTTTGCCACATCTCCCAGTGTCGTCTTACCTGTTAAGAGAATACTGCGTATCACTGCAGGAAATTGCCCTTGTGAATTTCTGTGCTGAAATTGAAACCTATCCTCTTAAAGGCATTTAGGCAAAAATCTCCTCTCAGCTTTCTGTGGTGTATTTAAATAAGTGTCTGACTTAAGTTGGGTAAATAAAGGAATATTAGAGTTAAGATCATCAATCTGATCTCTCTTCAACCTTTTATACAGGTATCTCAGTTGTGTATGATGATTCATGCAACGTAAGGTGCAATACTTAGACTGATCATTTTCACTCTGCCTAATTTTATAAGTTTGTCAGAACTTTAACTTTTTTAATGTAGTTTTGTATTCATTCTAGTCAAATTTGAAGCATATTTAGCACAGTCTAATATAGCCCGAAGGCAAAATGAACAGAGGCAACAACATGTGGGACTGTTACAAATAAGCCTAGTTTCTGTTTGATGTAAGGTAATGCATGCCTGGTGAAAGTAACTTTCTTTGCTTAGTTTTTTCTACTTCTGTGCTATGGTTAAATAAACCTCCAGTGAGTTAACTCTTAAATGCTCTTTTTTTACTAGAGGTATTAGCATAATTTTCAAAAAATTACTTTTCCTTACCTGTTACGTTTGCCTTTATTTCCTAATGGCAGTTTTTCAAGTTAAACAGTTTATATATGGCAGGCTCTAAACTCAGTTTATATATGGCAGGCTCTAAACTCAGTTCTTCTGGAATACACCTCCAATGTGAATAATTACTACATCTCATAGATGATGTATATAATGTCATTGAGGTTTAGTTCCTGCACTGAGCCCCGAAAAAGTGCACTTTCATTTATTCTTATAATTGGATTATAACTGATTCTCATGAAAATCTTCAGAAAATGCTTTTGACTTCTGCGCAGACTACAATAAAAAAAGAGAACAAACAAATTTTATATTAAAGACAAGAAGGACTAGTTAAGTACACCTCTACCTCAATATAATGCTGTCCTCGGGAGCCCAAAAATATAGGTGAAACCGCGTTATATTGAACTTGCTTTGATCCACCGGAGTGTGCAGCCCCCCCCCACCCCCCCACCCCGGAGCACTGCTTTACTGTGTTATATCCAAATTTGTGTTATATCAGGTTGCGTTATATCGACGTAGCGGTGTATGATATCCCTGTAATAATTGCTTTCTTAGCACTTGTTCCCTGATAATAAAAGGAACAAAGGGTGAGGGAGAAACATGATGTAATAAATCTGTAAAGCAGTTTATCTGTTTCACTTCTTGGTATACATTAGGGGGATCTTTAAAAAAGTGTATATTTACCTTACCATGCTATAAATCCTTCATTGCTGTATTATATTTGAAGTATAGGAAAATGCCACAGTTTATCTGAGTAAAGTTAATATTGAAATAAGATACTGTAAATGTTTAAAAGTAGCTCAATGTAGTGCAATGAAAACATACATGATTTTCAATAATTTAGGGATTGGAGACTTAAATGAATAGTGCAGATATCACTCATTTTGGACCAGTTTTGAAATGCTATTTCTGAATGCCAGTGGAACAGAATATAGTGATGATCTAGCTATTATCATGGGTTTACGCTAAGGAAGGAATAAACATAATTTCCTGCACCTAAAGAGAGGTAATGATGGTTGCTTAACTGCTGTAGACTTCTGACATATGATTTACTATAATGTACCTAATGAAGAGGGCAAACTTTTTAATCATCTATGTAAATAGTCATGAACTTGATACTTTTTTTTATACCCTCCATGTTTTTCTTCCTAAGGTTCATCTTTAGTACCCCTCTTAAAGCTTAAGAGTTGCTCCCATTATTACCATCTTTAACATACATGCCCAGATCGTAGTCACCCTTCTTCTACTCATTGACGACTGGACTGGACAGCACAGAACTCCTTTCAGAGCTAGTAGGTCCTGCTCTTATATCTTCCAGTCTTTGTTACAGAGCAACATAAAGAACTCACCTCCTTCCACCCACTCACTACTGCGCTGAACATAACTGTGCACTAGTACCAGTTCCAAGAATTGAAATGACAAGATAAGGAATATAGTATTAAAGTGCAGGACACTAGCTATTAGGAAGCTGCCTCTGCCACTTCACCCACTGCTGCGGATACATATACAAGCACACAAATGTTAGTTTTAGTTGACTACTCTCCCCCCCCCTTCCCCCCCCCCAAAAAGACTGATTTCTAAGAACATCTTTGGAACTAATGTTTCTAACAATACGTTGATTTTTTTTTTTAACAGTCTTGCAATTTAGCATTCCATGCCCTTTCATTATCCATAACTTGAAACCATGTGAGGTACAGAGCTGTAATCTTTACAGTTTGTGATTTTAATTGCTAAACTATGTACATCATTGCAGTAAGCTAGAAGTCAGCATATTTTAAAATAATATTCAGGCTGCACCAGCTGGAGAATTTGATCTCATCATTTAAACATTTGTAGTTGAAGACTCATAGTATGATTTGCACAGGCACATTGCATCAAACCACACAGATATGGAAAATTATAAACAAGTTACCCATCAGGAAAATATGCTATTTATGAGAAGATTCCTTTTAGTAAAGTCTAAGATAGAAGAAGAATTTAAATAGAAAATTACTTCAGGAAGTATATGTTTGCTTTAGGGTAATTGACTGTTTGCTTAGTTGCTGTAAAGCTGAACATTTGATTTAATTTTTCTTTGAAAAGAGGAAAAAATATTTGCAGATAATTTATACTATTATGAATAGCCTACAGGAGGTTGCTCTAATACTTGGGGGCAAGGACTGCCTTCCTGGCAGCTGGAGAGCACCAGATCAGGCATTCCTCAGCTACTCCCTTCTCAGGGGTAGACTCTATGACTCCAGCCCAGCCCCACACACGGCGTCTGGCAATTGGGAATTAATTTGATGGGTCATTAGATATGTTTTCTCTGACTGACCTACTTTCTAAGGTCATCAAAGGGAGATGAAGAGAGATGCCATGCAGTCCAAAGATTGTCCCCATAAACTCTCAGAAAGTGTCGTAAGGGGAACCCCCAGAGAGAGCTGAACTTGTGGATCTGTTTGATTGGGAGCCCCCCTCTCATCCATCCTTTATAATTCATGCTTATAAACAAAATTCTGAGGGGGTGTAGAGGCTGCGAAAAGAATTAAGAAGTATGCAGGCAGCAGCATCCAGATGGTGATCCAGGCACACTGAAATAGCCTTAGTTATGACAGTAACAGCATCCAGCCCCCACAGTAGCATATGCTGGAAGCAGGGGAGAGAACCATAAGTCACCCCTACCGCAAAATCAAATGTAAATAACCCCATTTCTCCAGCACATGTGTCTCATCAGAAAATATAAAAATAAGCAGGCTGGGCTCTTGTGAAGGTCAGGGGTTGGGTGTGTCTGCTGTTCACAAGGCATAGAGCCTAAAGAAAGGATGAATAGCAGGCTTTGAAAAATATGTCCTCAATTTATTTGCTTGAGGACTAAAGCTAGTACTATAGGGTGAAAATACTGGTACTGCCACACAACTGAAGTGTAACCATATTTAATTTCCACACATCTTCAATCCCCCAAACAAAACAATTCAATCTGGTTGAAAAAAATCACACCTACCCCTCCAGTCCAGTCAGTTCTGCCCCTTCCCCTCCAATCCTCCTGCCCCCCATTTCTTTGAACAATAGGTCTCCCTTCCACTGCTGCCCCTTGTGCTCTCCTGGGTGCACAGAAGGCCCTAGGCTTCTCAGCTTCTCCTACTTCACCTGGAACCTCTGGATCCTTAGCCACCAACCACACTCCTGTGAAAACAGCCAGGCTCCCGTTGCTCTATTGCTTCTTTTCTCCACCTTTCCTTTTAAAAGAGCAGGAGCACTTGCTTACTGCCTCAATCAATCTTCTCATGGGAGCCTTATCCAATCTGGGGCCCCCTGCCACCACAGATTTTGCAGCTTCAGTGAACTGGCCCTGTTGCAGAAAGCGCTACACAGCAGATGAGCAATCTGGGATGGGGGCCAGAATTCTCTTATAACCACCACAAGCCAGAATGTTTATTTTATAGCAATTCTAAATGGAGGCTCAGTCCAGTTCTTCTCTTCTGCTTGGGGTCTACACAAGGACAGAAACCCCAGCAGATCATCCTCCCCTGGAAGGGAGACAAAGTATTCAGATACTTGGGAGCATGTGTTGGTCTTCTGTGCTGCAAAGCTGGACGGGGTAGTAGATTGAGAACAACCTTTCACCTGGATATATTGACTTGCTTTACAGTCAGCTTATCTCATAACTTCAGGTTTGTCTACACTGGGAAAATGAGTGGTATTTTAAAATATGTTATCCAACACATTTTTAAATACCATTTTGCCACAGGATTGTAGGTAAAGATAGTTAAGTTTAAAAAACATGCTACCTGGTCATGGTTAACTGTTAGAGGGGAGTGAATGTTAGTCAACACAACTTTAAAATACCACCCATTTTCCCAATGTACAGAAATGGTTTCAAAGGCTGTGTATTTTTTTCCTGAACTTTCACATATAAATCAAGATGCTTTAATCCAAAACCTACATATTACAGTGTTTGGTACATTGATAGGCAAAGAGGGTTATATACATATATTTACCCTTATTGTCAAGAAGCCTACAGTGGATTTTCATTTTTACCTGTATTGATAGGTGTGAGGTCTGGCATTGCATTGTGAGTACTACAAGTAAATTAAGGGAAAGTTTATTTAAAAAACCCCAAAGAAAATCTTTCTTTAAAGGCTGTAGGATTTCAGTTATTTAGTAAACTGAATGCTATACCTGAAAATAGAAGAACATGCTGATGTAATGAAGTACCAATACTCTCCCATTTATTTGGAAAAGATCCCTTTTGAAGAATTAAGCTTTGAAATAGTTAAGGATTGAAAGATACTAGAGAAAATACAGTGCGGAAAGAACATTCTATTTATTGCCAAAGATTGCTTATAGATCTGTCAGTGATCTTTACATGGTCTTAAAAAAGGGAAGGTATCCTACTGACAGATGTTGAACACAAAAAGGCTAGAAGGAGATGGACAGAGCCCTGAGGATTTGTCCCCAATTTGACTCCTGTCAAACTGTCTCTCTGACAAGAATGTTTTTTCCTCCAGTTGTAAGCACACTGTCCTCCAGGGGCTGAATAGCTTTCATCATAGCTTGCTTTTGAAGGGGGAAGTTGTTGGATGTGTGCCAAGTTTAGCTGCAAGTAGGGTAGGTTGAAATGCCATGGAAGAGTGCCAGTTTGCACTTTAACCTGGCAATACTTGGCTTACATTTTCATGTCGTGATAAGGATGGGAAGAGTTTCCTTGCATCATGAACCCTGGTGTTATGCAGTTGTTATACGTATTCTTTAATTCCAGTGTGAAAACTCTGTCTTGGATGTTGTTGTTTTTTAATTGGGAAAGAGACTGTAATAAAAAAGAAAAGGTTACAAATCTGAATTATTTTTTTTTAGTTTATTTTAAAAAACAGATCTCTGAAATACTGAGCAATAATCTGGATATATCTTATAACCATATCATCTACATTTAGGCTTTATGTTATGGGTCTCAGACAGATTGTATTACATATATATGATTCTGTTATTCCACTGAATGGTAGAGATGGAAAAAGAAGTAGCACTTCTCACTGCCAATCGAAGATTATTCCTGACAGTATGTTTTTTTAGTGCTTACCCCAGTTCAATTTTATATGTCCCAAAAACACAATCAGTTTCCTGAATTGTGTAGGGGCTGTTAAGAGATGTTTACTGGGGGGGGGGATAGTCTGTGGCCGGGCCAGGGTTGGGATTCTCAATCCATGTATTCTCTTCAGCCTGCCTTCTAGCTTTGCCCCAACTTGTCCTTTTGCTGGTCCTATCCCTGCCCTTAACTAGGAAACCATAAAAGGGGTTGGTGGCTTTCAGCGGTGAATTCTTGACACAGATTCTGAAATGGTCCTGCATGAAAGGATAATATGGGTGATTGGCAGCAGGAGGCATTCTACCTGCTCATAGCAGTCCAGAATTCAAACATTTACATAGTGTAGGGTAACCAGATAGCAAGTGTGAAAAATCGGGACGGGGTGAGGGGGTAATAGGAGCCCATATTTTTAAAAAAGCCCCAAATATCAGGACTGTCCCTATAAAATTGGGACATCTGGTCACCCTAACATAGTGAGAGTGGGCTAGAGAAGTTGAGAGGGCGGAGACTGTTCTGCGGCTAGGAGTGAGGAGAAGGGAAAGGTGTGGGTGGGAAAGTAGAGGAGACTGGTAGAAGCAGGATTAATTCGGCTTCTGCCCTCACCCTAATGGACAAGAAGGTCAGTTCACCTTTCAAGACCAGTGGGTAGTAATTTTAACTATATACTATTCAGCTCGTGTCCACTATATTTCGTGCCATATTTTGGTCTAATTAAATAAATCCTAAAATCAGTAACCAGCTTTTTAATATTTATGAATATTTTGTAATTTCTCTTATTGTTAATATAGTAAATTTCAGTTTTAGAATCAGTTTCTTTAATGAAGATGTATAAAATAGCAGTCTTCTTAGGGTTAGTGATGGCAATAGTGTACAACTAGAACTCCAGATTTGATTAAACTGCTTCATATTTATTTGAGTTGTAAATATTGCTAGCATCTATATGTGACCCTATTCTCCATACTTGTAAATACCTCAATTAAATTACTTCTGCATTAAATAATCCTAATCCTGTTTTTTGTTTCCCCGTCCATACCTCCTCATCATATTTGTTGTATTTGTCTGGTTCAGTTCAATCTTAGCTCTAATTTACTTCAATATGAATTACCAAAACTGAAAACAGAATAGATGACCATTGTTGAGTATAACATAATTATGTGTTGTCAATATGCTCGTCTCTAGATGGACTTTGCTATCAGCGTCAGTGCCTGTGGCGTGCACTTGCTTGTCTTTGACAATTTTCTTGATTTTAAATTAGTGTGGTGGTGGTGGATGGTAGAACGATAACCTTTTGGTGTCCTGTAAAAGAAATTCCAGATTTGGGTTCTTGTCTGTAATCAGCAGTCCAGAATGAAGGAGTGTACCAACTTTCAGAATTTTAGCTTACCTGTGGCACAGATTGTTAAAAACAAAACATATCTAACAGAATATATATGCATTATTTTCTATCTCTTTGTAATGCACCCAAGCATCCTACAGTGGTCATTCTTAAACACTTTGGGGGAGATACTGTGCTACCTCTTTATTAATTTCTTGAAACATTTTCATTGAACTAGGAAGAATGGAAATCCGACAAATATTGTGCTAAAACATAGAGGGGCAGGATTTTAATTTACACTCAGGTACCTTTAAACCACTCTGACAGTATAAAGGAATCTTAAAGTGAGTGTGAATGTAATTTACTTCCTCTTTACAGCCCGTTTACACTCTAAACTAGCAACTGACATGAAATGGCTCCCTCTATTGTTTTTCTAACAGAATTACACTTCAGTAAAAAGCAGTGTTGCCTATTTCCCATATAGTAGAATCCCTGTTTTACAAACTAATTGGGGACTGAGGAGTGTGTAAAGTGGAAAAGGTCTTAAAATTAAGCACTAAGAATTACAGTAGGTACAGTGTATAAATTGTAGTATTGTGCACTGCATCATTTTCTTCTTGTCCTTCCAAGCATTGCAAAGCAATTTCCAATAAACTGAAGGCATCGAAATGTGAAAGAATGTTGACTTGTTCTTCATCTACATGATTTTTGTTATGTGATATCCGCCTCCCCCCCCCCCCGGAAAAAGATCAGGAAATTGTTTCATATAAGTGGCCATTTGTAAGATTGGTATTTGTAAAAGTGAGCTTCTACAGCAGTTTCTGTATTTATGTAGTGGAGGGAAAATACTATTTTTAAATAAAGCATTGACGTTTTCACTCCAGAAACATGTCCATTTATTAACTTCTGAGAGTTTAGCCTTAAAATTAGCATAGACATTCAGCCCCAGAATGTTTGTGTTGAAAGAAACAATCTTCCTAATTTTTTTAATAGTGTCTCTGTTTTGTTTCAGGATGTTGCCATATGGTTGTTTAGCAACAGGAGACCATTCTGGCCTTATTGAGGCTGTTTCTGCTTCAGAAACCATTGCAGATATTCAGTTAAATAGTAGCAATGTTGCTGCTGCTGCTGCATTCAACAAAGATGCTCTCTTAAACTGGCTAAAGGAATACAATTTAGGGTAAATTTTCACGTGTATTTCTTGCTTATAACTTATGTTATAAAATTTCTTACAAGGTGAAATTCTGTTTTGAGGATTAAGAAAAAAATCACAAATCCCATTTTAGGGTCCAATCCTGCACGGTGATGCAGAGCACCCTTTTTTCATGTAAATTTTCAGAAAATGTATTCTGTACTCAGAATTAGTAGAGGATACACTGTATTATTCACACATAATAAATAGGTTTAATTCCCTCTTTAAATTCAAAGCAACCTTAATTCTGGAGCCATTATAGCATCACCATAATGCATATCCAAAAGGATTGGGTGAGATTCTGCACTGCACCTCTAAGAGGCTCAGCAGAAAACTCACAGCCCAGGAATTGGGAGAGGCTAAGGTGGCTGTAAGCTCTGCAGTCTCAGGCATAATTTAGACAGCCCTCAGGACTTGTCTGGGACCCATTGGGCCACAGCGCTGTCCGGAATCTCCAAGCACTGTGTGCTGTAGCCCTGCCTCCAGCACTCCCTGTATGATAGGGCTTGCCAGGGAGTCCTCAGACAGCAGTCTCATTGCTGTCTTTCACTGTTCCTGTGCCTTGAGAGTCTTCCCTTGGCTGGATCCAAGACTTTTAGATGCCTCTTACATTGCTCTGTCCCTTTTACCCAGTGTAAAAGGGCTGAGCAGAATGAGGATCTCGCCCATTGTGTGCATGCATGTATGCACAAGTACACACATATATAGCTGTCTTTGCAAGTTTGTTGCCTTTTTCTTTTTAGATACCAGATCCATATTCAGATTCAAGTTGCTCTTGGAGTTCAAACAGCAGTCCAAACACTGAATTCTAACTTTGGCAGCAATCTGTGCTATACATCATTGGCTAAGCCATGAAACATAATTTAAAGAAAATAATAATTACACATACCTAATGGCTCAATGCCATTGCCTATTGTAATAGTTTCATTTCTACATAGCGAAATGGTTTAATAATCCTGCAGTTGGGCTGTTTTAAAATATCCATATCTGATCCTAGTTTAAGCAAAATTGTATGTTTTCTTAATGTGAAAATAGAAGATGAATTATTGCTAATGTGCAGAATTATTGTTTGCCTTTGTGTTTTTAGAGATGACCTGGATCGAGCCATTGAGGAGTTCACCCTGTCTTGTGCTGGCTACTGTGTAGCTACTTACGTACTGGGCATTGGTGACAGACATAGTGACAATATCATGGTCAGGAAGAATGGTCAGGTAAGAATCCTGTTAGCAGTTAAATGAACTCTATTTTTTAAAAAAAAGTCTTCACCATTGTAGTAGTTGTACAAAGCTTATTTTGAGAGTTTTTTCAGGTACGTTTGTCTTATTCTAGTGTTGGTGTCTTATTAGAATAAAACATATAAATATGGAACTAAATATGTAAATAGTAGTCGTTATGGTTAACTCAGTTCTGGTAGATGGGGAGAGAAAGTGAGTCTTGAGGAAAGATTTTAATCAAGAGAGGATAGCAGCTTAGAGACCACTGCATATATTGTAAATAATTATTTGTCAAGTAAGATTGTCCTGAATAATTCATCACTTCCCTAAAACCCAATAAGTCTCCTTATTAGAGCTGGGCAATTTTTTTTTCATGCTAATCATTTTTTCACTGAAAAATGCTGATTCTGTTTAACCAAAACACATATTCAAGTCTATTTCAGAAAATTTTTTGGTCAACTATATATATTGTGAAATGTGCAAACAGTTCATTTTCAGCATTTCTACAATGTAATATTTTAACTTCTTATTTCAGAAAGACATGTTGTTTCATAATTTCACTGTTTTGTTTTAAAAAATTTTTTGAAAAGGTAATCTTGAAAACAAAACACTTGAGTTTCAGGTTGAGCAAAATGTTTTGTTCAACCTAAAACAGATTTTTTTTTCATCTTCTTTGTTCCTCCAGAAAAACTGAAACATTTTGTGTTTTGGGTCAGCCCAAACAGAATTTTTTTAAGTTATTTTTTGGTTTGGCCAACAAAGCAGAAAAATCAATTATGTACACAGTGCTACTCCTTATGGCCCTAGATGATTATAGCTATGATCAGATCTCAGTGTATCTTGCAAATGACCAACCTAGAAAATCCAAGAATAGAGTTTTGAACTGTATGGTTCCATCAGGGTTAGACATGAAAAATACTCTCAATAAAAACTGTTATTCATAATGAATTGTTTTTATTTCTAGTGTAGCTTTATCCAGATTTCATCTACAAAACATTTTCTCATTTTTAGAACAATGCTGTCAGTATTTTATTAATTTGTAGAATAATTTTTCTCTAATATCCCTGACACTGCCCCATCACCAAAAACATGAAATAAATTAAATTTTAATAATAATTAATTTTTTTTTTTTAAAAACCCTTACCTGACAGAGTTTCAACCCTGAAAAGGTAGAATGCCAGAGACTCCTTGAAGTCTACAGGGGACTTCACTATTGCTATGGATTTCACGTGGAAGACACTCAGATACTATGATGTTGGGCCTCATGGTAAAGCCCCAACACAGATAAATAATGTTTATTGCTGTACCTTGGAAGCTTGAAACTGAAATTTCCTTTCTGACTGACAATATTTCCTCCTGTGTGGACATTGCTTTGTACTCAGAGTGGCCAGAAGAGCCAGGCTGCTGACACTGATTTTTCTATTCAGTTTTGAAACACTGAGAATAAAAACCTAAACAAGAAATTACATCTCGTTCAGAGACACACACAAGATGAGGTGTTAGGGCAGGATGGGGGATTACTGTGAGTCTCATTTTTAGCTAACCATTCCTGACAAGGTCCCCTTTAAGTTTTTTAAACAAATTAGAAAAATAGAATATTTTTCTGGAGAAATTAATTTTTATTTCTCTTTTTGTTTAGCTCTTTCACATAGATTTTGGGCATATTCTTGGGAACTTCAAATCCAAATTTGGAATTAAAAGGGAACGAGTGCCTTTCATTCTTACCTATGATTTCATTCATGTCATTCAACAAGGCAAAACGGGGAATACTGAGAAATTTGGCCGGTAAGTATTTTTTTGATGTCTAAGATAGTCATAACTTCTTTCCTCACCTTATAGCTGGAACAAAGTATGTTGATCAGTTCCAGCACACAGTCCTATGCATAATCAGCATGCAGTAAAATAATGCAAGGTGATCACCCATCCAAGTGGACCTAGACTAAGGAAAAATACACCCTAGCAAACTTGAAACATTTTTGCTTTTTATGAGAGAAGTAATTTTAACTCATTTAATTTGAAAACAAAGTATTAAGAAAATACTGTACATCCTGTGTATATAGATGAACTGAACTACTCATTATGGTACGTAACCTGTCGCTTAAGTCAGCATCTGTACCAGATGACTGGCAAATAGCTAATGTAACACTGATTTTTTTAAAAAGGCTCCATGGGTAATCCTGGCAATTACAGGCCAGTAAGCCTACCTTCAATACCAGCAAATTGGTATTGCTGGTAAGAATAGAATTATCATACACATAGATTAACATATGTTGGGGAAGAAAGAACATGGCTTTTGTAAAGGGAAATCATGCCTCACCAATCTATTAGCATTCTCTGAGCGTGTCAACAAACGTGGACAAAGGTGGTCCAATGCATATAGTGTACTTGGACTTTCAGAAACATTCACAAGGTCCCCCACAAAGGCTCTTAAGCAAAGTAGGTACTGATGGGATAAGAGGGAAGTTCCTCTCATGGATCAGTAACTGATTAAAAGACAGGAAACAAAGGGTAGGAATAAATGGTCAGTTTTCACAGTCGAGAGAGGTAAATAATGAGGTCCCCCAAGGATCTGTACTGGAGCCAGTGCTGGTCAACATATTCACAAAAGATCTGGAAAATGGTGAACAGTGAAGTGGAAAAGCTGAGAAGATTATACAAAATTACTCAAGATAGTTAAGTCCAAAGCTGACTGAAGAGTTACAAAGGGATCTCCAAAAACTGGGTGACTGGGAAACAAAAAGGCAGATGAAATTCAGTGTTGATAAATGTAAAGTAATGCACAGTGAAAGACACAATCCCAACTATACATACAAAATTATGAGGTCTAAATTAGCTGTTACCACTCAGTAAGAGATTTTGGAGACATTGTGCATAGTTTTCTGAAAACAGCTGCTCCATATGCACTGGCACTCAAAAAAGCTACCTGAATATTAGGAACCATTAGGAAAGGGATAGATAATAAGACAGAAAATATCATAATGCCATTATATAAATCCATGGTACATCCACACCTTGAATATTTCATGCAGTTCTGGTTGCCCCATTTCAAAAAAGATGTTAGAGTTGGGAAAAGTATAGAAAAGGGCAAAAATATGATTAAGGGTATGAAACAGCTTCTGTATGAAGAGAGATTAAAAAGACTGGGATTGTTCAGTTTAGAAAAGACACGATTATGGAGGGATATGACAGAGGTCTACAAAATCATGAATGGTGCGGAGAAAGTTAATAAGGAAATATTATTTACCCCTTCACATAACACAAGAACCAGGGGTTACCCAATGAAATTAATAGGCAGCAGCTTTAAAACAAACATAAGGAAGTACTTCTTCACACAATGCACAGTCAACTTCTGGAACTCATTGCCAAGGGATGTTGTGAAGGGCCAAAAGCATAACTATGTTTTAAAAAAGAATTAGCTAATATCACAGAAGATAGGCCCATCAGTGACTATTAGCCAAGTTGGTCATGGATGCATCTCCATGCTCTGGGTGTCCTGAAGCCTCTGACTGTCAGTAGCTGGACTGGACAACAGCATGATCACTCAAAAATTGCCTAGTTCTTTTCATTGCCTCTGAAGCATCTGAAACTGGCCACTGTCAGAAAACAGGATACTGGACTAGATGGACCATTGGTCTGATCTAATGTGGCCATTCTTAAGTCTGCATTCACAGCAATGATGTCTCAACCATGAAACATAGCTATGTTTAGCCATGTGATATAACTGATTTGTTGCGGCGGGGTTGGTGGAAGAGAAAAATGAGGAAGGATTGCTTTTATAATATAGATTGGTTGTATATAGATCTGATTCATATTCATATTTTTATAAATGATTTTCCTGAATGTAAAGCCCACCCATTGTTAAAACGCACAATTATTTTAACACCCCTCTTGAGTACTGTGTAAGTAGAAATAGCACTGTTTCTATCACTGCCAGAAATTATCCTGCAATTCTGCGGTCATCAAATTCTAGGGTTTATAGCACAATTTAGCACTTTTGGTGATATTTCTAAAACTAATTTTCTACTGATCTTTGCCAAATGGCTAAATGTAAATGTATGTACCATTGTATTCGGCAACAAGCAATTATTGAGAGCATTTTAGGTCTGCCTACCAGAATCCTAATGATAATATATCTGTCAGTCAAGGCTACTAATTTTAAGCTCCACTTCCTTTCCATTTGCTTTGGTCACCTGACCTAAATGCATAGATGGTAATGTGATTCCCCATTTCTTCTTCTAGTGATTGTTCATATGAATTCCATTCTGTGTGCATGTGCCCCATGCGTTCAGAACATTCCGTCCAAAGGAGGAAGCCTCAACTGGATTCATAAGTTTCAAGGCTAGAAAGGCCTGTTGTGATCATCTGGCCTAACCACCTGTATAATACAGGATATAGAATTTCCCCAAAATAATTCCCTAGAGCAGATCTTTTAGAAAAACATCCAGTCTTGATTTAAAAATTGCCAGTGATGGAGAATCCATTGTGACCCTTGGTAAATTGTTCCAGTGGTTAATTACTCCCACTGTTAAGAATTTACACCTTATTTCCAGTCTGAATTTGTCTACATTCAACTTCCAGCCATTGGATCGTGTTGCACCTTTTTCTGCTAGATTGAAGAGCCCATTGTCAATTATTTGTTTCCCAAATAGGTATTTTATTGATTGTAATCAAGTCACACCTTAACCATCCCTTTAAGATAAATAGATTGAGCTCCTTGTGGCTTGTTTACTAATCTTTTAATCATTCTCGTGGCTCTTCTCTGAAGCCTCTCCATTTTATTAACATCTTTCTTGAATTGTGTGCACCAGAACTGGTATTCCAGCAGCGGTTGCAGTGCCAAATACAGAGGTAAAATGACCTCTCTACTCCTACTCAAGATTCCCCTGTTTTTGTATCCAAGGATCCCATTAGCCCTTTTGGCCAGTGTCACACAGAGAGTTCATGTTTAGCTGATTATCCACCCCCACCCCCAAACCTTTTTCAGAGTCACTGCTTCCCAGGATAGAGTCCTCCATCCTGTAAGTATGGCCTAAATTCTTTGTTCCCAGGTGTACACATTTACATTTAGCTATATCAAAAGGCATATTGTTTGTTCGTTTGTTTGCGACCAGTTTGCCAGGTGATCAAGATCGCTCTGTATTAATGACCTGTCCTCTTTGTTGTTTACCACTCCCCCAGTTTTTTGTGTCCTCTCCAAACTTTATCGGTGATGATTTTATGTTTTCTTCCAGGTCATTAATAAAAATGTTAAATAGCATAGGACCAAGAACAAATCCCTGCCGGGCCCCATTAGAAAGATACCCACTTGATGATGAGTCTTCATTTACAATTAAGTTTTGAGACCTATGAGTTAGTCAGCTCTTAATCCATTTAATGTGTGCCATGTTAATTTTATATCATTCTAGTTTTTTAATGAAAATGTTGAGTGGTACCAAGTCAAACACCTTACAGGAGTCTAAATATATTACGTCAACACTATTACTTTTATCAACCAAAGTTGTAATTGCATCAAAAAAAAGTATGAAGTTGGTCTGACAGGAAATGTTTTCCATAAACCTATGTTGATTTGTATTAATTATATTGCCATCCTTTAATTCTTTATTAATCGACTCCTGTATCATTCGCTCTGTTACCTTGCCCAGGATTGATGCCCAGATTGGCAGGCCTATAATTACTCAAATCATCCCATTTAACCTTTTTAAATATTGACACAATATTAGCTTTCTTCCAATCTTCTGGGACTTCCCCCAATGTTCCAAGCCAGCTCTTCTAAAATTCTTGGATACACGTTATCTGGACCTGCTGATTTAAAAATGTCTAACTTCAGTAGTTGCTGTTAAACATCCTCCTGAGATACCAGTTGAATAGAAAGAGTATCAAATAGACTGACCTATAAAGCTAAGTGGAAAAGGATTTCTATGTGGGCATTTCATCAGCATCCGTTTCCCTCAACACCTGTTTCAGCAGTATTTTATTGTTTGTTAGTCCAGAAACAATCTGGACTTTTAGTTTCTGAAGGGTCAGTATAGCAGCAGTATCTGCACATCACTCTCTTTATCCAGGGCCACACAATATTTTCTCATCCTACAGCAGCTAGATTCCTTAAGAGCCTTATTCATGTTTTCCCCCCAATTTGGGAGCCCTGTCCCTCTTGGAACTTCAATATAGTATTAAATGTTGATGGCTCCCTTTTTGAGCCCATAGCAACCTGTACCCTATACCGTGTATCACTGAAGACTGCTTTTTTAGTAGCCATTGTATTAGCTCAAAGGGTAGGGGAAGTCTCTCTCATATAGTTTTTCCATAAGGACAACATTACTCTCAGGCTTCATCCCAAGTTCCTGACCAAAGTTTTTTCAGAGTTCCATATGAACCAGTTTATTCATCTCCCAGTTTTCTTTCCTAAGCCTCACTCAAACCCAGGGAAAGCTAAACTTCATACATTTGATGTATTAAGGGCATTGTCATACTATCTTAACTGGACAAAATCATTCAGGAACACACCTAGACTGCTAGTGGCTTTCCCTGATAGTGTTAAGGGTCAGGCAGTATCCTTACAAAGATTATCAAAATGAGTCTCCAACTGTATAACAACATGTTATGAGATAGCCAAGTTAGCTAGGGCACAGGCAGCTGGTCCACATCTTTACAAGACACTGTTCCTTGGCAGAAGCTTCCAGATTGGATACCCATTTGATAGGGCTGTCTTGCATTCATTATTTGTTGACTCCTAGTATCCAGGTCCAAGCAAACAGACAACCGTTGTTAGTTACCAAGAGCAGAATACACGTGGACAATCATTTGAACAAGAAAGAACGGAGATTCTTTGAGATGTATTACTCACATGGATTCCAAGGCCAACCCTCCTTCTCTGCAACTACAGAGTCCTGCTCCTCTGATTCTGGATTGTCAAAGGAGCTGAGGGGTGGTTGGGCCCGTTCCACCCTTTATTAGTTACTATCAGATAAGTAACGGTACTTTCTTAGCTCTTCTGTTTCTTCTCGAATGTCTTTCAACTCATTTACATAAATGAGAAAGAGAAGAGAAAAAGGAAGAAAAAAATCTAGTTACAGGAGAATGAAGAGGGAGGGAATGTCTGTAAGTATACCTCCAAGCCAGCTCACAGCTAAAAGGCTCTGTAGCTGGTAGGCAAGAATTACAGGGAGCCAGCAGGAATAAACCATCCTCCACACCAAACCTTCCACTCAGGAGCTCTGAACCATCTCATTGGCAGTGACACAGTAATGTCCCTGAGGTTCGACTTCATCTCTCTGACTTCTCTACCTACCTGAGAGCTTGTCACACAAGCAGGCTCTCCGAAATCTGGCCAGTTCCATAGCCCCCATGGCTATCAGTGTTGTGGATACCTTCTTTCTTTGTGCCTCTCCAGCTTGTGCCTCCGCAGATTGGCTGCCAGTCCTTCGACCCATTGCTTACAACAGCCACTGACTGTGTTTACTGTCATTGGCTAGTACAGGGGTCGGCAACCTACGGCACGCGTGCCGATTTTCGGTGGCACGCCGCTGCCTGCCAGTCCCAGCCCCACTCGCCCCCCCCCACCCAACGCTCTCCCCTGCGGGGGCAGGAGGCAGAAGCTTGGACCTGCGGCAGCCAAGCTCCCGCCTCCCCCGCTTCTTCCCCCAGCTTGGAGCTTTCCTGCCCCTCCTCCTCCCTCCCGACAATCAGCTGATGGCCGGGGGAAGGTGGGCGGAGCCGAGCCGCAGCGTGCTCGCTGCTCCGGAGACAGAGAAGAGGTAGGGACGGGGCCTTGGGGAAGCGGGTGGAACAGGCATATCCCTTCCAGCCCCCTGCCCTGAGCCGCTCAGGGCAGGGGGCTGGGAGCACCCCCACAACCCGAGCACCCCAGCCCTCACCCCTGAACCCCCAGCCCTCTGCCCTGTACCCCTGAACTCCCCCACACCCCCAGCCTTCTGCCCTGTACCCCCACACACACCCAGCCCTCTGCCCTGTACCCCCACACACCCCCAGCCCTCTGCCCTGTACCCCTGAACTCCCCCCCAACACCCAGCCTTCTGCCCTGTACCCCCCCAACACCCAGCCTTCTGCCCTGTACCCCTGAACTCCCCCACACCCCCAGCCTTCTGCCCTGTACCCCCGCACACACCCAGCCCTCTGCCCTGTACCCCCATACACCCCCAGCCCTCTGCCCTGTACCCCTGAACTCCCCCCCAACACCCAGCCTTCTGCCCTGTACCCCCCCAACACCCAGCCTTCTGCCCTGTACCCCTGAACTCCCCCACACCCCCAGCCTTCTGCCCTGTACCCCCGCACACACCCAGCCCTCTGCCCTGTACCCCCATACACCCCCAGCCCTCTGCCCTGTACCCCTGAACTCCCCCCCAACACCCAGCCTTCTGCCCTGTACCCCCCCAACACCCAGCCTTCTGCCCTGTACCCCTGAACTCCCCCACACCCCCAGCCTTCTGCCCTGCACCTCCACCCCCACCCCCAGCCCTCATCCCTGCCCCCCTCCTCCCCCCCAGGTCTGGGGTCCCAGCTGCCAGCCCCATGCCTTTTAAAAGATCAGCATTTTAATTTAATTTTAAATGAAGCTTCTTAAACATTTTGAAAACCTTGTTTACTTTACATACAACAATAGTTTAGTTATATAATATAGACTTATAGTGAGAGACCGTCTAAAAAACGTTAAAATGTATTACCGGCACGCGAAACCTTAAATTAAAGTGAATAAATGAAGACTCGGCACACCACTTCTGAAAGGTTGCCTACCCCTGGGCTAGTATGAAAGGTAAGGTACATGCAACAAGGGAAAATTGCCAAACAGTAATTCTATTTGTCAAAGTCCTTTCTTCTCCCTTTCTACATCGTTCCTGACTCCTGCCCACTCTGACTTGTCCTCCTCCTATCTACACACAAATCAGTCAGACTCAGGTCAGCAAGCACTCAGGACCTAGAATCCTGCTGCTAGGGGGAGGAAGCAGTCAAAGATAGAGTCCTGCTGTCACTTGGGTTCAGGCCCTGTCATTTTGAAATGTGGATGCAGCTCAAGCCACTGACCCAAGTCAGAAGGTCTGTGTAGTGCAGTATTGATGCGTTAGCAAGGTCCAGCAATTGTAAACCCAGGTTTACAATGTAGTGTGGACTGTCAAGCATGGGCTTGGAAACACCGAGTCCACAAGCCAGGGTCCCACAGACCTGGGCTTAGTGTGCAGTGGAGATGTACTCTTAGGAGTCGTCTCTCAGAGATTTTGCTTTGATGTAAGTCATCACTTTGTGACAGAAGCCCGTATTGGCAAAGAAGTGGGCATATTGATGCTCATAGATTCAGTTTGACTGACCTTTTGCCTCCTTGCTTCTGGTAGGTGGAGCCATAATGCTGTCTGTAGTTGGTGCTGCTGGATAAATGGAAAACAAACCAAATGCCAATGAGCCATTTTTCTACTGCAGAATAAGTAGTTAGCCCACAGTTCCGTTTGATACTGTCAGTATTTACTGTATGTATATTGGCAAACAAATGCAGGGTTGGAAGTGGAACAGCTGGAGGGTTAAATAAAAGTTCACAAGTGTCATTTCAGACAGTAATTGTATACTAAGCTTAATTTCATTTGAAAAAATATGTATTGGGCCAGATGATCTATGAAGAGCTATCTCACTGTATCTTCTCCTGCTTCATGTCCATTGCATGTATGTTTTGTGATGGATGTTCAGGTTCCGCCAGTGTTGTGAAGACGCATATTTGATTCTGCGAAGACATGGAAATCTATTTATCACACTCTTTGCACTGATGTTAACTGCGGGGCTTCCAGAGCTAACCTCTGTCAAGGATATCCAGTATCTCAAGGTAAAAACCAGAACTACATCTCAGTATGACTTAGCATTTCTTCTGTACATGAATGTATGGTCACATAGCAAATGCATTTCCTTACTTTTCTAAGCCCTTTCCCTAAGATTCCATTCCATATAATAGAACTTCCTTCAAGTGGTATCTAGTACTGAGGCACAGACCCATTTCCCTCAACTATTTTGTATGTAAGATCCTGGAATGACTAGTTGCTGTCTCTCAAGGGATCTGTGATGCATCCTGGGGGTACCAAGGGTTTTGAGGAACCTTGCTGCCACCAGGCCTTAGCATGAGGAACGCTTGTGTATGACTGCTGTGGGTCAGTTCCCCAACTCCACCAGTCTCTGGCAATGCAAGCACTGCCTTCCAGGCCTCCATCAGCCCCACTCTCCTTTACTGGTTAATGATAGGTACACTCCGACCTCTGAGCGGCCCCCTGGAGTGCACAGCCCATGATCCACTAGACACTCACAGAACTCCCAAATTCTCTGCTCCCAAAGGTACAGTACAGCCAGCTTATCAGTTACATCTTAGACCACGGCTCTGCTTACCACACAATACTTAGATATGTTTACAGTAAAAACAAGAAGTTTATTTAGCAAAGAATAGATTCAAGAAGCTAGTAGAACATATAAAATATACAAACATATCAAATGAAATCACAATATGCTTTCTAGAGCCTAAGCTTAACTAACAGGACGTTCCGATGTCTCTCAAAGGTTAGTTCACCCAAAGTTTCTCTCCCAGTGTCAAACAGCCAGACAGATCCTCCATTCAAAAGACAAGCGTGCTGGCAGCTTGTCCTCTCAGCGAAGGATAACTGGGTGCATCTCTGCACCTCCAGATATAGTTCCAATGATTCATTGTCTTCACTTGTAAAATGGGTAACCCCCACTGCTTGTTTTTTCCTATCTAGAATCTCCCCTGGAGACATTACTATCATTTGATTTGCATTTTTCTCAGACTGTATGTAGTTGTTCATTATGCAGATGACACTAAACTGGGAGGAGTGGTAGATACGCTGAAGGGTAGGGATAGGATACAGAGGGACCTAGACAAATTAGAGGATTGGGCCAAAAGAAATCTGATGAGGTTCAACAAGGACAAGTGCAGAGTCCTGCACTTAGGACAGAAGAATCCTATGCACTGCTACAGACTAGGGACCAAGTGGCTAGGCAGCAGTTCTGCTGAAAAGGACCTAGGGGTTACAGTGGATGAGAAGCTGGATATGAGTCGACAGTGTGCCCTTGTTGCCAAGAAGGCTAGCGGCATTTTGGGCTGTATAAGTAGGAGTATTGCCAGCAGATCGAGGGACGTGATCATTCCCCTCTATTCGGCATTGGTGAGGCCTCATCTGGAGTACTGTGTCCAGTTTTGGGCCCCACACTACACGAAGGATGTAGAAAAATTGGAAAGAGTTCAGCGGAGGGCAACAAAAATGATTAGGGGGCTGGAGCACATGAGTTATGAGGAGAGGCTGAGGGAACTGGGATTGTTTAGTCTGCAGAAGAGAAGAATGAGGGGGGATTTGATAGCTGCTTTCAGCTACCTGAAAGGGAGTTCCAAAGAGGATCGATCTAGACTGTTCTCAGTGGTACCAGATGACAGAACAAGGAGCAATGGTCTCAAGTTGCAGTGGGAGAGGTTTAGGTTGGACATTAGGGAAAACTTTTTCACTAGGAGGGTGGTGAAGCACTGGAATGGGTTACTTAGGGAGGTGGTGGAATCTCCTTCCTTAGAGGTTTTTAAGGTCAGGCTTGACAAAGCCCTTGCTGGGATGATTTAGTTGGGGATTGGTCCTGCTTTGAGCAGGGGGTTGGACTAGATGACCTCCTGAGGTCCCTTCCAACCCTGAGATTCTATGATAAGCACACAGTACACAATTTACATATAGCCAGACAGGTAGATAAGCATCTCCTGCCTGAAAGTAACTTGTTTAAAACCTTCTGGTTACAAGTCCCAAGGCACAGATCTTAAGAACATAATTTGCAGTATACATACATAACTGCTTACATATTATCCATACATACATTTTTCGATGATTATGGGGACCATTGTGACTCAGGCTTTCAATAGAGACCTTACATGACACTCTTTGGCAAACTAGTATGTGGATACCAGACCCGGGGGATCTCTGTGACTCTTACGAAACCCTGTGCCCTCTGCCAGTTGGCACCAAGAGGTCAGATTCTGACCTGCTGCAGTGCTGATCTCATTAAGATCAGTGGGAGTTGAGGGTGCTTGCATACCCTCACAAGTTTTTTTATGACCTCACAAATTGGCCAAGGAGCACAGTGCTGTAAAGAAAAAGGCTTTTCTTAATTTCTGGGTCAAAATAAAGAAATAGTTTTAAAAGTATCTTATCTAGATAGGTAGTTCATGTTCATATGAGAGGGCTAATGGAATGTTTTTCACAACAGAACAGTACAGCATGTTGCAAATTGCTTCACTCAGGTAAAAGTACATTTTTCATACCAGCTTTTCCTGGCTGTCACTTTTTTAGATTCTCCGTCAGTTCATTTCTTTTTTGCCAACATTGAGTTGCCATCTGCCTGTATGTTACTCATAACTTCTAGTTACTGAACTGCAAATTAGTGCCATGTTCTTCTTCAGTAGTTGTTTTGTTGCTTTAACAGCAAACACTGGCCAGAGTTGGTTAGTTTCTCAAAAACACCTGTGATTTCCTCTTTTTTTCTTTCTAACTTTATCATTAAGTCAGAAAATATCACTGTGTATTGATAAAAGGCTAATAGATTTAAGAGGTTTATAGTAGAAAAGGAAGAATGTGATTTAGAAAAATTAAAAATGCTGGAAAGGGGGGGAACATAACTGGATTTTAAATTCCCAACAGTACCTTTTTGTTTCCTTTTTGTTTTTAGGACTCTCTTGCCTTAGGGAAGAGTGAGGAAGAAGCGCTAAAACAATTTAAGCAAAAATTTGATGAAGCGCTCCGGGAAAGTTGGACTACTAAAGTGAACTGGATGGCTCACACTGTTAGAAAAGATTACAGATCCTAGGTGGTTTTTAGATTTGCACTAAACTGAATATTACTCTGACAATAAGTGTTTAAAAAGGGAACTGTAGGCTTGACCAACAAAATGTATTTCAAAACAGAAAAAAGGAAGTGGCCTGGATAATTGCTGATTCTTTTGCACTCTGCTTCTGAATGCTTGATCCCAAGACTTTCTGAACAAATAGTAAATATCCTGGATAATCAGTTCCTGCTGACTTTGCACGCTGAGAGCTACTAGATACTTTTTTCTTTTCTTTTCTTTTCTTTTTTAATTATTTGGTACTTTAAGAAAGTGTAAATATTTGTTTTTGTATGTTGGGGTAATGTATTCTACACACTCGGGAGGTTTGGAGACCTCTTATGAAACTGCTCATTGTTTTAAAATTGAGGCTTAAAAGAAGGGTGAAAGTTTTTGATATCTTAATTCTAGCTAAACATGACCATACTGTATATATTTTTTCATATGAAATCTGCCCTACTTGCATAAATGCATTAATTAATTCTACTGTAAAGAGTAGCCACAGTTATTGTACTACAGGGAGGTGCTTAAAGTCTTGTACTGCTGCTGAAAGAACAGTATACAGATATTTGTAAGATTTCTAATGGGAGTTCTTCAAAAACACTTAGTTTTGGCCTAACTTTGCTCCCACTGACTTCACTAGGAGCAATTAGACCAATGCTGAATGCTTTTGAAAATCCCTCCCAAAAGGTGTATTGTCTTCAATTCAATCTGTTTTTTAACTCTTTGCAAAAAGCAAAGTTATTTCATCTGTCTGCAGAGAGTTGCTTGACTCAGTCTTCCATTTAAGTTCATAACACTGATGCACACACAAACACACTGTGTAAAGTATGTACAGTATATGGAATATTTTACTTAGATATAATACAAATACTGATTAACAGAGCCTATGTACCAAAATAATAAGGAAATTGTACCACCAAGTCGGTACTTAAGATTTTATAAAAATAAAGTCCATACTTAAAATTCAACATGTTATAAAACACCAGTGAGGAGTCATAAATCTGTTCTTACTGTATTTATTAAAAGCCTGCAGTAATATTACTGTTCCAGGCTATTTGTGTTCAGTTTAAGATGGTTGCTAAAGAAACTGGATTTGTTTTAATTTATTTAGTGAGGTATCAGTTTTTTAGGTGCCTAAATGGAGAGCAATTGTGATACGTGCAATAGAAACTGCTGTTTTAAAGGTGTAACATATACTGTTTCTGAACATTAGCAAGATGGAACTTAACTACTGTTCATTCTCCAAAGACCACTGGTAGCTCTCAATTTGTGTTGACATTTGAAAGAGAATTAAATATATATTTACCTTTGGACTAAACAATTGTTTTACACAGGAATTTCATTAAAGATGATTTTACTTTGTTCATAGAGTGAATTGTTTTGTCCTCTTTAAAGACCAAACACCAAATCTAAGCCAGTTAGAAGTACAGCATTTTACACAATTACTTGGTTTCTTTTTTATCAGATATGAAAGGACTGAAATGTTGTTTTGCCCCAACTGTTGGGTATACTCTGTCCTCAATGTTATGTGCTGCTACTGATGTTTCTGGGAAAGCCTGTTGTGTTAATATGCTAACATATCTATTGTTTTAGTTTCCTATCCACTTTTGGTAACCGTGTACCATATCATCCCTCTGCTTTTAGGAGCAGACAGGGAGAAGAAAAACTACTCCAATGGCCACAAATCTGTCTTTACAGTAAGGGGAGACATATCATCATCCTCTACCAATTCACTGCCTAAAAATTAACATCTGTAACCATTGCTCAGTTGAGTCAGCAGAACCATTGCTGGACATGTTCAGTTTTGCTATGCAACAAGGCAAATTACCCAAATTACTCAGGGCTAATGTAGGCCTGATAGGTAGAGGCCTGCATTGGAGGTCATTTGGAGCCATACTGCAGTACCTCTGGGAGGGACTGAGCTTCAAGGAGGTGCAATTTCTCCGAAAACTCCCGAGAGCACAGTGGGGAATGCACATATTGCATCATTCCTGGCTGGTGCAGGAGGATTGCAGGGCCGTGACAGGAGGAATGATAGCCCGCTGGTTAGGGCACTAGCCTAGCATTTGGGAAGCCATTGAATTTCCTGGTCCACCATAGACTTCTTGAGTGACCTTGCACGAATAACTAACTCTCTCTCTTTCTCAATTCCCCATCTGTAAAATGTGGATAATAACACTTCCCTACCTCACAGGGACTTTGTGAGCATATATACATTAAAGATTGTGAGGCCCTCAGATACTACTAATGGAGGGCATATAAGTACCTGAGATGGATAGATGGCCCCATCTGTTCCCTGCTTCCTTTTGGTGTAGCTAGAACCCCAGGGAGCACTAGCACTTGTACTGGCGCTTGTATTGGAGCATCCTTGTACCTCCCTGCCTTCATGATTATCTTTTATCTTCCCCATATTTGTTGTTGACAATGAATGAGCCAGAAAACTCTGGAATCTGAGATGCAAACTGGGGTTGTTTTCATGGCTAGCAGTTAGAAAAATCATATCTTTCAATTTGTAAACTGAGTCAACTTGGTCTGGAAATTATTGAGATGCAACCATGAAATTTGGGGGTACTGGTTTTCCAGAGTCACTTTTCAGAGAAGAACCACACTTTAAACAGTATGTATTTGAGTGACTGGGGTAAACTTTTCACACCATACAAGGTCCCTTCTTTAAAAAAATAAATAAAGACCCAATGCACTCCAGTGAACTGGAGCCAAAGGCTGCAGCAAGGTTCCTGAATTCCTCAGCCGCCTGGAGACTTTTGTGACGGCTTCATTTAAATTTAAAAACGGAGTGTCTTAATTAACTAAATAAGAATGATAAATTAGTTTCCCCTATTTATGCTCATAAATTGAATTTTAGGCTGTCCTTCAAGTTTCAGTTTTTACCTGTCTCTCCTGTCACCTTCTCCATACCTGCTTTGGAGAAGGTGACAGGAGAGACAGGCTGGAGATTTCGTCATCTAGGTAGAAACTCTTGGGACCTTGACAAAGGGGAAGCTAATGGGATCAGTAGCTGGATATTTCCGCTAAAATCATCAGCAGAGAAGTAATTAGCTACATTGACATTTTAAATAGTCATTTGTTAGGTTTTGGTGTAAACATCCCATTGAGGTAAATGGCCATTCACTCAAAGACAGCTGCTGTTTTAGGCTGATTGCAGCCTCAAGGAAACATCACAGCATCAGATTACACTTGTTAGACAGTTACAGTTTCAAGATTTTCCTCAATGATGAGGACTAAGAATATAAGAAAGACAATACTGGGTTAGACCTGGGTCCATCTAGCCCAGTATCATGTCTTCTGACAGTGGCCAATGCCAAATGCTTCAGAGGGAATGAACAGAACAGGGCTGTTTTCGAGTGATCCATCCCATTATCCAGTCCCAGCTTCTGGCAGTCAGAAGGTTAGGGACACCCAGAACATGGGGTTGCATTCCTGACCACCTTGGCTAATAGCCATAGATGGACCTCTCTTCAAAAAAGAATTAGATGAATTCATGGAACACAGTTATACTTTTGGCCTTCACAACATCCCCCTGGCAATGAGTTCTACAAGTTAATTGTGCATTGTGTGAAGTACTTCCTTATGTTTGTTTTAAACCTGCTGCCTTTTAATTTCATTGGGTGACCCCTGCTTCTTTTGTTATGTGAAGGGGTAAATAACACTTTCTCATTCACCTTCTCTGCACCATTCATGATTTTATAAATCTCTATCATATCCCCCTGTAGTAGTCTCTCTTCCAAGCTGAACAGTCTATCCTATTAATCTCGTCATATGGAAACTATTCTTCTGCGAGTGCTTGTTCACGTCCATTCCACATTAGGTGTGTGCGCGCCGCGTGCACGGCCATTGGAAACTTTTCCCCTTAGTGTCTCCCGTCGGGTCAGCAGGGGAGCCCGCCAGAGTGGCGCCTCCATTCCGGAACATATATACCCCACCCAACCCCCCCTTCAGTTCCTTCTTACCATCCGTGGCGGAGTTGGAATAACTCTTCTCTCACTTGCGAGTGATCCCTTAGCATATCAGTAGTTAGCAGTTATCTGTAGTTAATAGTTATGAGTAGTTAGCACTTCTTAATAGTAGATAGTTAAGCTTCCTTTGTTTTAGGTGTCTGGCAGTCGTTTCCAGCACCAGCCCTGGGCTGCGGGGCATGCCGCAGCCCCAAGGGTTTAAGGCTTGTGCCACGTGCCACAAGCCCATGCCGATCAGTGATCCCCACGACTCGTGTCTCCGTTGTTTGGGGGAAGCGCACCAGACTGAGCGCTGTAAGATCTGTAAGGCCTTTAAGCCAAGAACTAAGAAAGAGAGAGACTTTCGCCTCAAGCAGTTGCTCATGGAGGCCGCGCTGCAACCTGCAGCCTCGGACCAGCCGGTGTCGGTGCCGGCATCCTCGGTGCAGAGTGCCCCGGCATCAATCCGTGATCCGGCACCAGTGGGGCACCGCAAGCATGTGGCACCGAAACAACAGGACAAGCCCAGGCATCGCTCGACCTCTCCAGTACGGTCGAAGGGGCAGCTGAAAGGTGATAGAGGGTGCTCCCCACATAAGAAGGCGGCGCCTCCCAAGGGACCGAGCACTCAAAAGGGCAGTGCGGCCCCAGGACATACACCGGCACTGGTGGCTCCGGAGCCGCAGGGCCCGTCGAGCCCTGGGCTAAGTGGGTCGAGCGCAGAAGATTGGCTGGAGGACATCTTAGAACAACCCTCCATGCCAGACACCTTTGAGGTGGCAAAAGACCTCATCGAGCTGTCGGCAGCAAGCTCCCTACCTGGCAAGGAGCAGCCTCCGGCGCCATCACCAAGGGTGCCATCCAGGGGCAAGCCGGCAATGGTGCACCGCTCGAGGTCATCTCCCCGGCACTGTTCCTGGCACCAGTCCCAGTCGAGCTAAGCCTCCGTGGACTCCCAGCTACCTTTGACTCAGCGGGACTCGATGGCACCGGAACTGAGCCAGCGCACAGCACCGGCTCCCCCGGCACACCGCTCCCTGGCACCAACGGGACATAAGGCCGCAATCTCCAGCCCCGGGTAGAAGGCAGCAATCCCGGTCCGGAGAGCATTGGTACCGATCCCGGTCGGGGAGAAACCGCTCTCCAGCCCCCCGACAGCACCGTGCCATGGCACCGCCTTGGCCTTCGAGATCGGCATCCTCAGAATCTGAGGTCAACTCAGGCCACTCCAGCTACGCCCGAAGGACACCAGCTAGCAGGGAGCCCCAGACCGCGTGGCATCCCCAATGGGGACCGCCAGGACAATGGCCCTTTTGGACACCCTGGGCCTATCAGCAGCAGCAGGGGACCTCTTCCAGAGTTTTGAGGTCCAGCTATTCGGTGCACCAGTCCCGGTCCCTACACAGACACCCCTCCGCGCCCAAGGAGGCGACGGTGTCCAGGCCGCCAGACGCTTCTCCGGAACACCGGCGAGCTGAAGCGGCACCGAGCCCAGGGCCATCCCGGGGACAATCTACCAGGCAGGGCTCGGATGTGCCCCCGACATATGACGAAGGGCAGGAAGAACAGACGGAGGAGGCACAACAGGCCCTCACCTCCTCATCGTCCCCAGACGAGGCTGTGGCGGGCACGGCAGTGTCGGGGCCTCCCCCAATCAACCACAGGGCACATCAGGAGCTGCTCCGCAGGGTCACCCAAAATTTGGGACCTACAGGCAGAGGAAACGGTGGAGCAGGAGGATCCTATGGTGGACATACTAAGCCCTGAAGGTCCCTACAGAATTGCACTCCCGCTCATAAAAACCATCCAGTCTAACTACAAGACGGTGTGGCAAACCCCAGCCTCTAGTGCACCGATGGCAAGGGGGGTGGAGAGGAAGTACTTCGCCCCGTCCAAGGGATACAACTTCCTTTTTTCTCATCTGACCCCCTGTTCGCTGGTCGTCTCAGCCATGAATGAACGGGAGCGTCATGGCCAGCAAGCCACGGCCCCCAAGGCCAAGGAGGCTAAACGTTTGGACCTCTTTAGCAGGAAGGTCTACTCCTCTGGGGGCCTCCAATTACGGATTGCAACCCAGCAGGCGAGCCTAAACAGGCACAATTTTAATTCCTGGGCAGCGATTTCCAAATTTAAAGACTCATTGCCCCAGGGCTCTCAGCCTGAGTTCACGGCCCTCGTAGAAGAGGGAAAGGCAGTCGCCAAGACCTCTTTACAGGCCTCCCTGGACTTGGCAGACACAGCAGCCAGAACAATTGCCTCAGGTGTGGTGATGAGGCGTTCGGCGTGGCTTCAGGCTTCGGGCCTTCCGCCAGAGGTCCAGGACACCATCCAGGACCTCCCCTTCGAAGGGTCTGGCCTCTTTTCGGACCAGACGGATGCCAGGCTGCATAGCTTTAAAGACTCTTGAGCAACCCTCAAGTCGTTGGGCATGCACACCCGGCAACTCAGAGGAAGCCATTCAAGCCCCAACCGTCGTAACAACGGCAGTACCAGCCCCGCCCTAGTCAGGAGCCTTACCACAGGAGGGGCAGAGACAACAGGTGCAGGCAGAATAACACGGGCAGTCAAGGCCAGGGCCAGGCAAGCCCCAGCCTGGCAGCAAGCAGGGGTTTTGAAGGTGCACTCGAGGACAGCGTACCAACCCAGCTCCCGGATCCTTTCCCACGTTTCTCAGACTGCGTATCCCACTTCTACCAGGCGTGGTCCCGTATAACGTCGGACTGTTGGGTCTTACGCACGGTATTAGTGGGTTACACGCTGCAGTTCTCCTCCTTCCCTCCTACCCACCCCCCTTCCCCGTCCTACTTCAGGGACCCTTCTCACGAGCAACTCCTTATGCAGAAGGTACAGTTGCTCCTAGAGGCGGGGGCAGTGGAGGAAGTCCCTCGGGATCTAAGGGGAAAGCGGTTTTACTCCCGCTACTTTCTCATCCCAAAGGCAAAGAAGGGGGGCCTTCGGCCCATTTTAGACCTTCGCGGGCTCAACAAGTTCTTAGTCAAGGTCCACTTCCGTATGGTCTCCCTAGGCACTATTATCCCATCCCTGGATCCGGGGGATTGGTACGCTGCCCTCGATATGAAAGATGCGTACTTTCACATCGCTATTCACCCCACTCACCGGCGGTTCCTATGATTCGCCATAGACCAGCACCATTACCAGTTCACAGTCCTCCTGTTCGGCCTGGCGGCAGCCCCCCACATCTTCACAAAGTGCATGTCAGTAGTTGCAGCCTTCCTGTGAAAGAGGAGAATACGGGTATACCCATACCTAGATGATTGGCTCCTCATGGGTCAGTCCGAAGAGGAGGTCTGCTCCCATGTGACGGTGGCCCTAGATGCATTCCGCAAGCTGGGCCTTCTAGTCAACTTGCCCAAGTCTACCCTGATACCAACCCAAAGGCTGGAGTTCATCGGGACAGTGCTGGACTCGGTGCAGGCACAAGCGAGCCTTCCAGAATCCAGGTTCCTGGCCATCCAGCGGGTCATAGACTCGATGCTAAGGTTCCCCACTACCACGGCCAGCTGCTGCCTCCAGCTCCTAGGGCACATGGCAGTGTGCACCCACGTAGTCAAATACACTCGACTGCGGGTCAGGACTTTACAAGCATGGTTTGCCCGATTGTATCGCCCGGGCAGAGATCCCCTTGACCTTGTCATGACGGTTCTAGCCCAGGTGTTGGACTCCCTGCGCTGGTGGCTCAATCGGCTGGTAGTATGCGAGGGTATCCCCTTTGCTGCACCACAGCCTGCTCTGACGCTGGTGACAGACGCGTCAGACTTTGGCTGGGGAGCTCACTTAGGGGACCTAAGGACGCAGGGCTTGTGGTCCAAGGCCGAGATGTCGCTCCACATCAATGTGAAGGAGCTCAGGGCAGTTCGTCTAGCCTGCCAAACCTTTCACGCTACTCTGGAAGGTCACAGAGTGACAGTTCTGACAGACAACACCACCGCCATGTTTTATGTAAACAAGCAGGGCGGAACCCGCTCCTCTCCCCTCTACCGAGAGGCCCTTCTTCTGTGGGACTTTTGTATAGCCCACTCCATTCATCTCGTACCATCATATCTCCCGGGAGAATAGAACAAGCTAGCGGAGAGCCTCAGCAGGTCGTACCGCATGCACGAGTGGTCGATAAGATCGGACATCTTGCAGTCAGTCTTCCAGAAGTGGGGGTTTCCCCAAATGGACCTCTTTGCCACCAAGGACAACAGCCAATGTCCGCGGTTTTGCTCGTTCCAGAACCACAGTCCGGGCTCGGTTGCAGACACTTTCGCGATCCCTTGGAGTGGGAGTCTGAAGTATGCCTTCCCTCTGCTCCCGTTTATCCACAGAGTCCTCCTCAAAGTTCGCAGGGACTAGGCGATGATAATTTTGATCGCCCCAGCCTGGCCTCAGCAGCACTGGTTTACAACCCTGCTAGAGCTGTCAGTGGCCGCTCCGATTGCCCTGCTCCTACACAGGGACCTCATCACGCAGGACAGAGGGCGCCTGCTCCACCCAGATCTGCAGTCTCTGCACCTCATGGTGTGGAAGCTCTCTGGCTAAACGCTATGGAGAGCCAGTGCTCTCTTCCGGTACAACAAATTCTCCTTGGCAGTAGGAAACCTTCCACTAGTGCGGCCTACCTAGCTAAGTGGAAAAGATTTTCCTGCTGGTGTAAGCCTAAGCAGATACAGCCATTCCAGGCCACTATCCCAGTCGTCCTAGAATACCTCCTGCACCTCAAGCGTCAGGGTCTCGCCCCTTCCTCAATCAGGGTGCATCTAGCTGCCATTTCAGCATTCCACCCGGGGGAATCCGGATGCTGTGTGTTTTCTAACCCCATGGTGGTGCGGTTCCTCAAGGGACTGGAGAGAGTGTTCCCCTACTCACGCATGCCGGTCCCTCCCTGGAACCTTAATCTGGTCCTTTCCAAGCTTATGGGGCCCCCGTTCGAGCCCCTGGCCTCTTGCTCTCTCCTGCACCTCTCCTGGAAAGTGGCATTCCTGGTGGCCATTACATCGGCGAGGAGGGTGTCTGAGTTACGAGCCCTAATCTCGGAGCCTCCTTATACAGTTTTCTATAGGGACACGGTGCAACTCAGACCGCACCCAAACTTCCTCCCTAAAATAGTCTCGCAATTCCATATGGGCCAGGACATTTGTTTGCCAGTGTTCTTTCCTAAACCACACATGGACCCGAGTCACCGTAGCCTGCACACTCTGGATGTCCTAAGGGCCCTGGCATTCTATTTGGAGCGAACTAAACCTTTCCGCAAGTCGACGCAGTTGTTTGTTGCCATAGCTGATAGAATGAAAGAGCTTCCAGTCTCGGCGCAACGCATTTCATCGTGGATTGCAGACCGCATCCGCGCTTGCTACGAGCTTGCCAAGTTCCAGCCCCGGCGATCACGGCTCATTCAACGAGGGCACAGGCGTCCTCAACAGCTTTCCTGGCGCACGTCCCGATCCAGGAGATCTGTAAAGCAGCCACCTGGTCATCGGTGCACACTTTCACAGCCCACTACGCAGTCAACCAGCAAGCCAGAGATGATGCGGTGGTTGGCAGGGCTGTTCTTCAATCATTTGCTCCATGACTCTTTCCCTCCTCCTATGGTAAGCTTGTGAGTCACCTAATGTGGAATGGACGTGAACAAGCACTCGAAGAAAAAATGGTTACCTACCTCTCGTAACTGTTGTTCTTTGAGATGTGTTGTTCACGTCCATTACACTTCCCACCCTCCTTCCCTTCTGTCGGAGTCTCTGGCAAGAAGGAACTGAAGGGGGGTCGGGTTGGCTGGGGTATATATGCACCAACGTGGAGGCACCGCTCTGGCGGGCTCCCCTGCCGACCCGACGGGAGACACTAAGGGAAAAAGTTTCCGACGTCCGTGCACACGGCGCGCGCACACCTAATGTGTAATCGACGTGAACAACACATCTCGAAGAACAACAGTTATGAGAGGTAGGTAACTGTTTTTTCCATACCCCTACTCATTTTTCTTGCCTTCCTCTATACTTTTTCCAATTTTAATATCCCTTTTGAGGCAACCAGAACTGAATGCAGTATTCAACATGTGGATGTACCCTGGATTTATATAGCTGAATTATGATATTTTCTGTCTTATCTATCCCTTTCCTAATAGTTCCTAACATGCTGTTAGCTTTTTTGATAATTTATTCCTACCTTTTGTTCCCTAACCTTTAGACAGTTACTGATCCATGAGAAAACCTTCCCTCTTACACCTTGACGGTCTACTTTACTTAAGAGCCTTTAGTGGGGAACCTTGTCAAAGGCTTTCTGAAAGTGCAAGTACACTATATCCACTGGATCACCCTTGTGCACATGGTTGTTGACACTCTCAAATAACTATTATAGATAGGTGACTAGACATAGTTATCAGGTGAAGGGAAAGCTTAGATTGTATAGTTTAAATCTACAGCAAGACCTAAATTTCACTGCTGTTGAAAACATGGAATCCCGACTACAAATTATGAGACTGAAACATCTTCTGATTCATGAAGTTTCACGTTATTTTAAGTAGATGTTGCGGAGAGTCATTGTAATAAGTTACCTTGTTATGCACTCTTTCCTGTTTAAAAAAAACGTCCCTTCATTAAAGCAGCCCCTTTAGCTGCATTCTCTCATTGTGTTTGTAGAAGAGAAGATACACCTAGACACCCAAACCTAAGATAAATAAGCTGTAATAGCACCCTTTTCAAGAGCATACATTGTAAATTGTTTTGTCATCTCCTCTCTTGTTTGACTTCATAATTGTGTGGTGTGTATGCTGCTCCCTAAAGGTGCTTCATCTTTTGTATATTCCTTCCCTCACTTCCTGCAATATCACTGCTTGATGATGGCAGATGTTCACAACAAGCAAATACCTAGATGGACAGTTAAGTGCCAACTCATATTTGTTTTCCAAGGGAGGCAGCTTCCCTTGCTTTCACTCCCTCACAGCTGTGTATATTTATTTTGATTTCATAACTGTCTTACCACATATCATTTTTAAACAGTCTGAATTGATTCAGATCATCTATCTCCTAATGAACAGCTGCTACATATGACTATTCATAATATAACCTGATCCTATTATTTAATTTGTTGGAACTATTGAAATCAGATAACTAGTATATACTCTTATTTATTACAGTCAGACTATGATCATTTTATTCCTTTTGAGTAAAACAAAGATGTGATTCCAAATGTCATTCTTAATGTGTGCAATCAGTATTCCTATTATCAATCTTTTATAATATACTGTATTAATCTAACACTCACCTGTCGTCAATACTAAAGATGAAATATCTTCAGACATGTCAACCTTTTTTGTAATCTTTAAAATAATTCACCTTGAGTAGTGGTGCTGGGAGCTGAGTAATGGTCTTGGAAAGTGAAATTCTCTAGTCAGAGACCATGGTAGAGCAGATGCATCAGTACAACCTGCCCCACTGTACCCCAAAATTGACCTAAAAGGACACCTGCTAGGGATAAGGATAACTATTACAGTAGCAACTAGAAACCCCAATCCAGGCACAATAGTAAAGAAAATAGCTCCTCCCCCAAGATTTTACAAGGCTGGTAGTCTCCATGCCTACTTACTTATTTGGGTTGTTTTCGAAATATACATGTGATCTCTCTAGTGATTTTTTTCTGTGAATAAGAACAGAGGCTGATTTTTTTCCAAAGCTGCCATGGGCTACACAACTCCCTTTAGCGAAGCTGTGGAATTAAATCCCCCAACCCCACCTGAAATTCTTAACCAGGATAGCAAAAAATGAATCATGAACATTTAAATGGGAAATAAAATTGAATCTTTTACATTTTGTCTGATAACTCTTTTCATGAGCCACCTCAGGGCTTCTATCAGGGTACATAGACTAAGATGTTTGTCTATCATCTGAAGAACCTGCACTTATGAAAAATGCAACATGCAGATTTTTGAATGAATTACAACATTGACATACGCACACACAGAGGCTTTGGCTTTATTAAAGAATTATTTTTTTTCAAACAAGTACAGTGGCAGTTACTGGCTGCTATTAATAACATACTGACAAGGGATAGCCTGTATGTGTGGATCTCCCTCACACTGAGTTCTCAAAACTGCCCCTACTTAGTAAGTGTTTAAAGTTATTTCTTTACAAGGGTAGAATTTAGAACCATTCTGTTTATCTTTTCCAGTTCTAAGGTGGTTGGCAAACCACTCTGCTCCTGGCTAGGATAGCAAGGCATATTGTATCTGCAAGCTACGATTCTGTACTATGATCATACAAACTGTAGCATTGACAAAGTCTACAGGCACAAAAGCAAAGGTGCATTCGGGTACATTTTGTCTGCTCTAATAATTAGAAAGAAAGGTTCTAGATGCTCCCTGCCGATCAGCATGTTATGTCTTAGAATAATCTTGTGTGGTTAGGGGGATAACAAAAAAGTTGATAAGTTGATTACAGATGAACTCTTACTGCTTGGGCATATAATTGAACTTCTCTTCAGATGTGGGCTCCTTATGACTACATCCACCTGCCACATTTGATTGCACAGATGCCCATTTTACACAACTAAAGCTAATCTGATCAAGTGCTTGAATGCTCTAAACTCCCACAGACAGTGGTAGGAATGCAGGGTGTCATACAGGTGCAAGATCAAGCCTTTACTGCTGCTGGGAGCATCTGAGATGGGATATGGCTATCCTAGTATGACACAGGCAGCTGGGCCCTGTTTGTAATTTGTTTCACTTCAATAGAACAGATATTGTTTGGCAGAACAGCCCCTTGACCCTAATTAGCCATGCGTGGGATGCTTTACACCGTTTCTCTGTCTTTCTGCAATATAAATTTTGAATGCCACATCCAGTAAATTCTACAATTTCAAGGAATGTTTGGGGCAGCAGGGGTCAGAACCCTATTTAGGGGAGGAGATGGGCAAAACCACATGAGGGGACATAGGGGGTGCCCCTGCCCTCTGTTTATCAGAACCACAGCTTCAAGCACCTTTACAATTGTCTACACATCATACGGATGGCACTTTATTATTCTTTGTTGTTACAGCTCCTAGCACAGTGGGATCCTGGTCCATGATGGGGGCTGGTACGTGCTACAGTAATACAATACACCTTCCACCATAACAGTCTCTAGCCTCTCTGCCTATCCTAATAGAGTTTAGTATGTTGACATACTGAATGACTCATCTCCGTGACAGAAAGGAGACAATGGAGTGTGCACCCAGCCCCTACCATTGAGGGGGGAGTTGGGAGACCCTTGTATGGGCAGAGGAGCGGATAGCACCTGCTTTGAGGGATAAGGGGAAATGGGGGTGCACACAGCTGCTGGTATGAGAGGGAATAGTGGGGAATGATGGTGTATAGGAGGGGAATCTGGGAGATCATACACCCTGTCTGCCAAGGGCGGGGTGGGGAATGGACAGAGCCCCAGGCATGGAAAGATGGTGACAGAAGCTACAGAGAATCCCTGAAATAGAGGGTATGGGAGGATGGCTTGTGGGGAAATGGAGAGATGTAAGGATCCCTGTGGATAAACAGAGGACTTGAGACATTAAGGCTGTCTCTCTGATTTCACATACATGCTCACGCAGTTTAAAAATAAATAAAAACTGTTTAATATGCCAGATCAGTAATAAAAAACCTCTGAACAGACCTACACCTTACCAACAAATATAATACAAACCAAAACAATTCTTAATTCACTGTCAAGATCTGCATTTAGGATTCTGCACTACTACTGCTGCAGCTGATTAACCGTTTCATTGAGAGTGGCATGGAGAAAGCTGCTCCCTACACGTTTTAAGGGTATACTATTACAGAGCAAACGTGGGTCCTGGGAGGCCTAAAAAGCTTTCAGCTCACACGTATAAACTACCTTACATATGAAGAGCTCACAATATTTAGGTTATTCAATGTGCAGCTAGTATATGTAGCAAGCATGCAATGCAATACAATACAATGCAATTATAGACCCCAGTCCTGCTTTCAGAGCCACACCGACTCCAAGCTGAGCCTATATGGATCCAAGCGTAGGGCTGTTGTTTTAATGTTTTGAAGCTGCAACATCTTGCATAAACAAGGGATCTACTGTGAGTCCTTGATCACCCCTACATCCATGATGGCCTTTGGGGAGTACAGTACCACAGCGGGTGTCTCCTGTGTCATAGTGATCCAATAAGCTGTGGGCAATGAAACTGCTTTCTGAGTGCAGTGTCTCACACTTCCGGCAGATGACGATTTCACATTTCGGACACATTTTCCCCGAGTGTGGCTGCCTTAGAGAACACATCTCCTCCCTTGGGGGCTTCATTTTTTTGGAACCTTTCTTGTGTAAACATCTCTTCTTGTCTTCAAAAACCCGATTCCTCCCCTGATGGCTGAAACAACAGAAGGAAAACAGTGACAAATTTAACCTATAACGTTTTGATAGCAAAATGAGGTCAGCAGAAGCAGTTAATGCCCTATTTTTAAAACGCCCCTGAGGTTTTCTCTGTGGCACAGTCTAAACAACAGGTGCCATATTTAAAACACTACTGAAGAATGTGTGTGGAAGGAATAAGCAGAGTCTGGTACTTACAATATGATACAGGTCACAGGCCTTGCCTTTTAGAAGCTGGAATTAGGATTTTATCTGCTTGTTTTAAAATTGTAAAACAAACCTGTCTTGAATGCCCTCTTTCAGTGGAAGTTACTGCAGGTATCTTGAAAGAGGCTATCATTTAGAACAGCAGTTTCTCTTTGGCACTACACACAGCCTCACATATGCACTTTCCATGGAGCTGATCCTGCAATGAGTCCCATGTGGAGACTTCCACAGGGCTCGGTGCAGGTGCAGGGGTCGGCCGTGCAAAGATCATTGCAGGCATCAGGCCCTAGTTAGTAAAACAAAGTCCAAATAGATCATACAAAGTGCCTGTTTGCATTTGTGAACTCACATGCAGCTTGCAATGACTAGCAGGAAAACATGACAATGCTCTGTCCTTGGACAGAGACAACTGGAAAGGCTCAAAAGGGACACTGCTAGCACTCATGAAAATGAATACTAATGACCTGAGTATCTCTTTATAACAGTGCCCTTCTGCTGAGTTGAATACTAACTAAGGTCTCAATCCTGCAAGCACTTACATGAATAGTCCCCAAATAGTGTTTGCGGGATTGGGGCCTATCGGTACTTCTATGTACCGAGACAATAGGATCCTTAGAAATACATTCAGTCCATGTGAGGACTGGCTCTGTTATGTCAGCTTGTTGGTGTAGTAAAATACTGAGAGAGTGGGCAGCTAGAACAGTACTGCTTTTTTATAGCAAATTTGGAAAAATCTCTATTCCATTTTCAACTGTCCTCACTTTCAGATTAGTTTGAGCCCTCCTTGTCTTGGAAAGAATGATTTTCCTGTTTTTATCATTATACACCTCTACCTCGATATAATGCGACCCGATATAACACGAATTCGGATATAACGCAGTAAAGCAGCGCTCCGGCAGATCAAAGCAAGTTCGATATAACACGGTTTCACCTATAACACGGTAAGATTTGTTGGCTCCCGAGGACAGCGTTATATCGAGGTAGAGGTGTATTTAAATTGAATTCTTACCCTGTTCTGTCCCCAGAACAAGCTCCCGAGAAGTCATTAAGAGCAAATGTAACCCACAAAATCTGTCAATGTCCCCTCACAACTTGTCTCAGGGTCCAATTCTGCTAGTGTAACCCTACTGGCAGAGTTATTCCATATTTGGTCCAGTGTAATCTAGAACAGAGTTTGGCTCTCAGTGTCATTTCTGGCTAGTTTATTTTAATCTGTGCCAAGCATGTAACAAGCTGATGTGGCTATCAAGCCTAATGTATTAATACTGATACATACATGCTCTTCTTGCTAAGATCATAATTGCCTGGGTCTAATTACCAAAGACAGACTGCTTTTAGCAGAGCTGTAAAGAAAGCAGCTTTGGGCTATGGGTTGGGCTAGGACATTTTTAAGAATTAATTTATTAGCAATACCCAATCATTTCTGCACTGTGCATGCACTCAATTTATATCATCCAAGGGGGATCTGGAGTGACTTGAATGACACTAAAGCACTTATGGAATCTCAAATAGGTAATAACAATGAACATTCCAACGGGGCTAACAAGTATGCAAAAAAGCAGTTAATCATTTTTGTCAGTGAAGTTAGCAGAAAGGAGTCTGAGCATACACAAGGAGGAAGCCTGCTGAGTAAAGAGGCATCAATTTTACATGATCATATTTCAGAGGGAAGAACTGAAGTTTAAGCCCACAACTCAGAATGTGGTATCACACACCCCACCACACTTGCAACTTTCAAGTACCTATAAAGTTGTGTATTGATTTCAGCAGTTACTCATATATTGCTACCATACCATGTCTTCTGCCGCAATTCTAGGATTCAATACTGGTGCAAACACTGATTCACCAGCTTAGTAATGTTATTCCTGGAAGTGATTTCCAGGGCTGTCACAATTCACAATGTTGACAAGTACAGTACAAGGGTACCGACAAGTAAATGTGGGCACTGGGAAACAAATCCCCATAAGTCATTCAACCTTTCTATACCTCAGTTTCCTGGTTTGTAAAAACACATCACAGGGTTGTTTGTAAAGCTTTTTGTGGGCTTTGGGTGAAGGATGCTTTAGAAGTGCAAATTATGTATAAGTAACCGCCACTGGTTAAAGATTATGCTATGGGACCCTTCACTGTGTCTATTACAGCTGCTTATCATGAGTCATTGAGCATTCAGCCTCCGACATACTTACAGTTTACTCTTGGAAGGCCCAGAGAAGAAATTCAGTGCAGAAAACCTTTTCTTAAACAGACGCTCTCTCTTTTTCCTTCCATGTTTCATATCACCTACGCTGTCATCTTTACTCTCCCTCTTTGCCTTCTGCCAGCTCATCTTAACTATAACAGCAACAATAAAACAAATGAGAGCAGGAGACAGCAAGTTCACAAATCTATGCCGTTATCACAAAACAACACGAGTAACAATGTGCAACTGAATTATATAGACAAGTTTCTGTACTAACCTGTAGATGTTCTGGGAATGCAGCTGGTTTTGTGGAGTTCAGACAGCAGGCACTTTCCATCAGATGGAGCAAACACCTGCTTTGGAAAATCCTAAGGGAAGAAGAAGAGGTAAGTATGGCTATTCTTACTTAACTAAGCTATGGTTAGTAGGCATGGCTGTTAAGTAAGATAAATGTCTCTGTTCTAGATGCTACCATGTACTATTAAACTAATTTCCAAAGAAATAGAAAGATGCTCACTTGATAAAAGCAAATAATAGGAGATAATAAAACAATCCTGTACAGAGAAGGGAAACAGCAAACTGATTTCTTGAGATGGCACAAACATAAAGCAACAGGCGGGGAAGGTACTTGGTCACTGCTTCTTCTTTTTCCTGATAAAATATTTGATTAATCTTAATTTCCGCATTGTGCTGCTTTGTCTCCAAGCACTATCCCTGTGGCCTCTGTGATTAAATTAGTCTCTCTGCTCTACATTTGATATTCAGTAATTGCATTTACTTTTGGTTGATTGACTCACATAGTAGTTTTCACTTGCTCCAAATTGCTGGGAAGCAGCTTCAGCCCATCCTGCCCATTTGTTGTAGTTTGAAGTATTTCCCAATAATTATTTTCTAAAATAAATCACACAACCCTAATTTTTAGGAATAAATGCAAATGAGGTAGCAGTCTATCGAGTTAGAGTGTGGTCAGAAAATCCATCATGGCTGAGCTATGTATTTTCCTTAATTGTAGCCTTTGTATCCTCACATACAATACTCCACAGCCCAGATCCTACAACACGCTCTATGCCAGCACAGAGGTCTCCTATGTACAGCTCTCATTGCAGAATCAGGACCAATCTAGCTCTCATTTTTATTAATTCAATTAGAATTGTTTACCAAGAATACTATGACGTGTGTGAATGAGGAAAGTAGAAAGAACTCAGGAGTAGCACAGCCAGTCAGCAGTTAACCCCACCCTCATGCTTAGTAGGCAGCTGCCCACATTTTTTGTAGAGCCGAGGGAAGACCCTCCCTTTTTGTGATTAATTTGGGGAATGGTGTGTTTTCTCTGTGTAGAGTGAACAGAGGTAAACTGTGATGAAAAAGGTTGTGAATATCTCATTAAAATGCACAAGGAAACATTCTCTAAAAAAAAGTGCTCCAACATCAAGGAGAGAAGAAAGTTGCAGGTGTCAGAAATTTACAGACCTTACCATTTTAAGGTCTTTCTGTAGCTTTTAACGCTTTCCACAACCTTCTTCAAATTCAAGGCCTGCCTGTAGAAAAAGACATGTTTTGCTGTAGCAGGGATACAGCAGTGTCAATTTGAAAAGCTTTCCTATTAAACCAGCTTTGAAGAGTAGATCATAATCTCCACCTAAGTGGCAGCAGCTGGAGAGACAGGAATTTCCTCTACCTCTCAGTGGTGAGTTCAGAGCCCTGCAGATGAAGCTATTTTAATATTAATGCTGAAGTCAGGTAGCTTGTTGTTTTTCTCTTTAAACAGGAGATGGAAGATAAGTGTAACATTAAGGTTATCAATGTAAATGTTTGGGAAAGTAGGCAATGAAAAAGTGAAGGTACTCAAAGTGGACCTGTTTTAAAGCCCATTGAAGTCAGTGGAAAGACTCCCACTTCAAAAGACTTTGGCCAGGCCCTCTAAATGGATTTTTTACAGGACTGGGCCTAGTAAGATTAAATTGCCCATATTCTCTTTACTATCTGTATTCAATAGTCTAATGTAGCTAGTCCTTATGATAGAACTATTCTTGTCCTTACAGTTATGTATGTTATTATGTGCTGTGCTGAGTTTCTGTATGACTGAGCACTTATCTCTTTTCTTCCACACCATTTATATTTCAGGGTCTTTTGCTTTCCATTGCTTTTAACACTGTAATTAATTGTCTGTGTGATTTTACTGATGTTGTTCCTAATACACAGAAATAACAGCCAAGTATTCTTGGTTACCTCAGAGGCTCTCTCTCACACATACACAAATCTCCAAAATATCATTGTTAAAACAAAATTGAAAGCAATTAGAGCTCAGCACTTTAGCCTGCAAAGTATCTCTAATATCTGGATCCTACTTAAAAAGAGCTAGGAGGAGACTACTCTCCAGGTGGAACTACTACAGATTTTTGGGGAGGTCGACACAGAACAGCATTTCCAAGTAATTAAATGCTATAATTCTGTATTTGCTCTAAGTAATGGCAAGAAAGGCATAGTACCTTCAGAGCCTTGGAATGCTGTTTGATCATTATGTCACCATTGATACTTAGTGATTCCATCTGAAGGCTTTCTTCATAATTACTGATATAGCTGCTTTGTTGGTTAAGGAGTGCTATCCAGGTATTAGTTAGGGGGAATTAAGGACATCCAGTTCTGAACAGATATATAATATTGCCTAAGGCAAAGTGACATGGACCAAATCGATAACTCTCTTCCATCTCTAGCTATTCTGGAGCAAAATGCCTGAGTGAATGGCTCTATACTAGCACTACAAGACATGAGTGTGTGTTACACGCCGAGAGATGAGTCTTTATTTTATTAGACTGGTACCTTTGTTTCTACTTGTGTAGCCTGTGTGCTGCTAATATGTCCATTAGTAAGTGGCCTTGACACTGCCATGTTTGCACATGTGGCCTCAGCCCAGGAAATAAATATTTATTTATCAGTTAAAAAACATTCACAGACCAGTTTTACCACTGTTGTTACCTAAGTATGATTTTACCCCAGCTTGGGAAGACTGTCAGGATAGCAAGACAGAAGACTATCCTATAGACACAGCCCATCTGCCTTTCCTCATATATTCTCAGTAGGACTCAGAGGCCCTCAACAAGGTAGGAGCCCCACTGTGCTAGGAGTTGCATGTATATGTAGTGAAAGAGCGTCACCGGTCCAAAATAGCAAGTCAAAGGGTAAGAGACAGGAAAGTATCCTCATCCCACTGAGAGACAGAGCGATGAAATGACTTTCCTAGCATCACAGGAACTCCCCCTTACCGCACCATCATCCTTCCTTTCTAATCTAATACAAGACTTTATTCAAAACACATTGCAAAAAATCATCAAATAAGCTATTTGACCTACTCTTCTCATATCCTTTCAGCCACCACTGGGTGTCTCTGCATCTCTTCCTAGAAAGACAAAAGCCTCTGGTCGCCTGGCCCAGAGTAGCCAGGAATACCCCATCTTTGGAAAGATGGCACGGGGGGAGGTAATGTCTTTTATTGGACCAACTTCTATTAGTGAGAAAGAGGGAAGCTTTCGAGCTACACCAAGCTCTTCCACCTTTGGAACACAGAGCTCCAACCCTTTCAGTGTATTTGATACAATTTATGTTTTAAAATCTAACAAAAAAAATCACCCACTTCTCTGTGGATTTTCTTCAGCAACAGAGAACTATGTCTGATTTGAGAATGCTGTTACAATAGGCGGTGCTTCTCACTGGACAGCGAGAACTTATTTCCTTTAGTGGCTGAAGGTGCTTGAAACCTGGAGATGTTTTGACAGGGTAGCTGCTTGTAGTTCATGAAACAAGGATGATCAGGTAACTGAAATCTAATCATTCATCACCCTTCATGTGAGCTGCACCATGCACCTGAGAGCAGAACTGAGTTCTCAATGTCCATATTTACCAATGTCTATATGTCAATGTCTTTGACGAAGCAATCAGTGTAGTAGCTTTGCCAGGATAATGGCGCTAAGTATTGCACTGTACGACTTAGCAGATCTGTTTGATTGTCCTTAATATAGGTTTAAAGTAGTGTTTATTTGCAATGAAATGAAGTCAAAGGGCAAGCAAGTGACTTAGCAATTACCTGATACAGTCACTTCTGGACTTAATACCCACATGCTGCTGCTGTGATCATTTTAGCTTGCGACACTTATGGGTGGTTGTTTTCTCTTTTTAAGGAACATGCTTTGTAATATGTAATATTAGAAATGGGTTAATTGTTTGGGATAAAACATGAACCATTCTGGACCTACGTCCAAACTCCAATGCAAACGTGTGCCTGCTTGAAGCTTTTAGATTTGGAAAAGGTTTACTAGCTTTTTTTCTGAATTGCTTTTCATTCTCTCTACATCCTGGTCTTCAAGTCAGTGCCCAGTAGGGATTTAAATACTGGGGCGTGGGGAAAAAGAGGCTGTGGCTGTTGGGTCCATTGCTATATGGATCCACTGGCTGCAATACATGTGTAACATTTGGGCTAGGAGGATTTCATCCCCTCAGCTTCTTTGTAGGTCCCATGTACAAAGCACTGTTATGAAAGCGTTACGCATGAGAGCAGGATTTGGCACTTAGGATATAAGCAAATATCAGATGACCCCAAAGCTGGGCTTTTTCATAGCACTCTGTTTCCCTTGGATGGGTTCTGGTGTGTTATATGCTCCCCAATCTATTTCTTTAGCTAACTATTATGGGGCATATATTGCTCCACTCACCTGGAAACAGTGTGGGGTTACAAACTGGCAGGGTTTAGCGGGATATGTGGGTAGATGGATGGGTGAAGACCTCTACTTCTGCTCACTAACTTGACATGAAAATGAACCTTGGTGAGGTCCTGCATCTGAAACACTTTCTTTGGAACTCACCACCGCCACCAGACCAACCAGATACTTCTCCATACTACCAGCCCATCCATCTCAGAGGTCTAGATTCTCAAATATCTCCTTGTTTGTGCTGTTTAAAACTTTCCCTTATCCAGGCATAGATCTGTTCTGAGCCAGCTCCCACTAGAGTGAGTGGAAAGACTCTATTTGGCTACACGGAATGTTGGATAACACACCAACTAAAACAAAAATTCATGTCATGGGGAAACAGTGCTGGATTTACATTGGTTAAATGATCTCTCTGCACCATTTCATCCCTTTATCTGATTACAGAGTGACCTGGATTTAAATGTTTTGTTGTGCTTTCTCTTCCAGAATGGGCTTCACTTGCATGGAGAGAAGCACTGACAAAGAGGAAAACACATGGGATTCAAGAAGGATTTGGGACTCCTCACAGTAGGGGGAGCAAAAAGAGAAAGGCATAAGAAATTGCACACATGTGGAGATAAGTAGATATTCTTCCTTGTACTTGGGCAAGTGCTGAGAGTCCTCTGCAGTCTGGCTTCATTGCTGCACCCAATCAGAAAAAAAAATTGGTCCATCTAGTCTGGCATCCTGTCTCCAGTCAGGGCCAGGATGGTCCAGAGGCAAATGCAATACTGTATTGGGGGAATTTATTTCCTGGCCTAGCTGATATTTATGCAGGCTCTCCCTCTCTTAATCCAACAGTGTTCATCTGTCAGTTGGATCTTTACACTCATAATTTAACTACAGACATAGAACAGTAATGCTTCCATTGTTTAAGGGGAAAAGATACAAAGGATTCTTTAAATAAATTCAAAGATGGAAATATGCTTAATTTCCATGCACTATACAGATGAGAATAAATGCCCTATTATTAAATATAGAGGAGTCAGGATGCAGACAGCTGGGGGGAAAGTTCCATTTATATTAGTCACTCTAGGACTTTATTCTGCCTAGAATTAGAGGGTGTGCATCTGTGGCTTTCCCCTACTTCCTAGCGTGTGATGTGAGGTGCAGGCATGCTCAGTAGCTTATGCCTACCACTCCTATCTCAGTAACAGTGCCTACAATACTAAGAGACTGGCTGCATCAGAAGCAGAGCTGGAAAGCCATCTTTGCTAGCTGCTGAGAGTGAGAGAAACAGCAGAACCTTAGGAGATCCGCAGACTGTCTGACAGAAAACAATGTGAGTATCCCTTGTCATAGGAGTTTAATGAAAATGAGCTGCAGTATGAGAATGAGGGTTTAGTATGTCTGGAGGGAAGGAGTTTGGCTAAATCAGCGTCAAAGCACTGTCCGTCAGTTGTGGTGCTGAACTCTGAATACTCAGCTGTGAATGGGTGTGTTTCTTACTTCACAAAGAAATGATAGCAGCATGGCTTTAAGCTGACTGACATCCTTTTTGAAGCAAGGTTGGGTTATGGGATTGTATATTGCGATTTGTCACAGATTCTGTTTTATATCTGTTTACAATTATATTCCCCCTAAATGCTTGCTCTATAGAAGCGCAATACTGTGGCTGGAAAGTTCACTGCTGTTTCTGATACATTAAAAGTTGCTTGTTTGGGTTTTGGAGAAATGGCCAAGTAGTATGCTGTTGTTTTCAAAACCAAGTACAAATTAACTCTTACTATGAATGTTTCTTTTTATGTTTAATTTTATGTGGTGTGTGGGTGTGTGAAAGGCTGGCTATGTGAATAAGGCATCTGAAGCTACTTTAACATTGGTGTGGTTGGCTGTCACATGAAAACTACATGGCATCTGTGTGAATCAGTGTCAGACTCTGAGGAGCATTTGCTGAGTGTGAGACCTCTGTTGTGTATATTAGAGATCCAAAGTTTGTTTAAGACAGAATCAAAGTCTAATCAGTCTGCTGTGGCTCTTAAACGGTGGGAACTCTGCTATGGCTGGCTGTGCAGTTTTTCCAGCTGTTGGACAGCAGTAAAGAGAATTACTAACATGTTTACAATTCAAAATAGTGCTGAAACAAACCCTTCAAAACGCTGGGCCAAATCATCAGTTAGTGTAAATCAGTACAGTTCTGTAACTCACAATGGAACAATGCTGATTTATACCAGCTGAGGATCTGGACCTTTGTCCTCACTATCTGGTGCAATATGATAATAAAATATTAGATATAAAATAATTTCAACTCAATTGTATTCAGCATCCATCTGTTTCTGTGCAGCAGTGGATGACACTAACCCATCACTTCAGAATTATTTTATTACATCTTTAAATAGCTGTCCATGTCTTTAACTGTGGTGTAAATGACAACATTAATTTGCTCTTTTAGACAACAATAAAACCTATTTAGTTAATAGTTACTCTGGAAAAACATTGGTGTAAATGAGAATAGATCTGCCCATGTAGTTTAGATAACTAGATTCTGAAATGCATCCTTTGATAACAGCCTATAATAGTCTACATGGGGGGAAAAATTTGATGAAAGAGGGCACTTCAAACTAGAAGACAAAGGTATAACAAGATCCAGTGGCTGGAAGTTGAAGCTGAACAGGTTTAGCCTAGAAATAAGGTGCACATTTTTAACAATGATGGTAATTTACCATTGAAACAATTTACTTAGGGTTGTGGTGGATTCTCCATCACCAGCAATTTTTTAATCAAGATTGGATGTTTTTCTAAATGATCTGCTCTAATTCAAACAGGGATTAAGTCAGGGAAGTTCCATGACCTGTATTCTACAGAGGGTCAGACCAGATGATCACAACTGTCCTATCTCGCCTTATAATCTATGAATCTATTAACATGATTGCATAAATGTTCATTTATGACTAGTCAGTTCAAACCAGCTGCAAACATCTCAGAAGTATAAAAAAGTCAAATAATTCTAATACTATATAACATAAGCGCGCGGAAAAACATAGGGCCAGATCCTACTGGTATAGAAGTGAATGGAGCTATGCTGATTATTGTAAATAAAAAGTTGTGTCCTACTGTAAACTATTTCAATACAAAATTTAAAAAATTTACATCCAGAATCTCATTCTGAGATCTAGATTTTTTTTCATTTGCTTATTCACCTATTAAAATATCAGAAAACAAGCTTTTATCTACAATATCCAGAATGTCTCCAAGCTGAGGAATTGCTTTCTGAAAAATATCTTGGCTTAATGTGCACCTGTGAACTTCTCCAAATGGTTATGAGCTTGCCAGCTCATTGTATGCTATTGGTGCTGTTGCCTAGTTGTGTCTATATCAGGAGTCAGAGGATGACGTCAAATACTTTGATCTGTATATGAGCTGTTCTTCAATGATTAATGCAACAGTTTCCTGCTGCAGAATTATCATCTAAACTATTCAAACAAGAAACAGTTTTTCATACTATCTTTGTCTTACTAGTGTGTATTCATAACAGATTTTTTAATTAAAAACAGAACGGTTGATTCAATATTAGTATGACTGGGTCTTTTGTAGAAAAGCTTGCATAAGTTTCTTTGTTGATCTAGGGGAAAAGGGAAACTGTTTTTTGGTGGGATAATCTTTCAACACACTAATCATACAAAGCCAGGATAAGTAAGCAACTTGCTATTAGGCAGATATTGATGTATTTAGTTGATTTCTGTTTCTCTGTGAAATGGATGTACAGAAAAGGAATTTAAAACTCCTTGATGAATGTCACCACTATCCAACTTTGAGTTATTGATGAATGCCAGACGGTAAATGTGTGTTAACTAACAACCTGTAGCAACAACTAATGGTGTTCATCAACTTGCAAAAGCTTATTGCTAGTGAACACCAAATACCAGGAAATGGTTTCTTTTCATCTTGTTGTAGAGCACCATAAACATGCATAGCACTTCACACACTTGTAAGAAGACAAAGAGCTGGCTCCTGAGTGCTTGTCTTCACATACTGCTGTGCCGCTGCAGCGCTTTAGTGAAGACGCTACTATGCTGATGGGAGAGCTGCTCCTATCGGTGTAGTTAATCCACCTCCCCAAGGGGGTAGCTCTGTTGACGGGAGAAGCTCTCCCAGCAACATAGCGCTGGCTACACAGGGAGTTTGGTCGGTTATAACTACATCACTCAGGGGTGTGGATTTTTCACACCCTTGAGCAATGTTGTTATACCGATATATGTCTAGTGTACAACTGGGTTCAGTGACTTCAGTAGAGAGATGCTGATTTACAACAACTGGGAATCTGGCCTCATGTGAGATTACAGTCTGAGTGGTTCAATACAAATGATAAAGAAGCAGGCTCAAAAGTGGGAGCAAACCTTATTGGAGAGAGGATCAGTACTGAGAGGTTAAATGAAAGAAGCGGGTTTAAAAGGCGGGATTTGAAGCAAGAGCTGGGGTCACTTCTTGCTTGAGAAGATGGGGATACTGTTCCAAGCATAAGGATAAGAAATGAACTGAGAGTCAGGGGTGGTGGGTGGGGGGAGTTTGAATGTTACCTATTAGGGGTTGTTTCCAGTAGAAGCAGAAAATGATGATGGCATCAGGCATGTCTTTGATGCAATCCTGTTTATATACAAAGAATGAACAAACAGGAGGTAGTTTGTTTGCTCACAGTTCCAAGTCTCTCTCCAATCAGCACTCTGGCCAAAAAGCGCTCTCTCAGAGTGTGACACTGGCCCTTTAAGAGCAGGGCCACTGCACCTCTGACTTATCAGCTCACTCCAATTGGGTTTTAAGAGAGAGCACCTGAGCCATATAAATGAGAGAGACCTGGTGAGTGTGGGGGAACCTGAGAACACAGATGAATGGAACAAAGGAAAAGGGCAGGTAAGAGCTATCTAGAGGAGACTGAGTCTTCAGAGAGTAGAAGGCTCTGCATGCTTTCCATGGAATAGGGTGACCAGACAGCAAATGTGAAACAGCGGGACAGAGGGTGAGGGGCAATAGGAGCCTATATAAGAAAAAGATCCCAAAATCAGGACTGTCCCAATAAAATCAGGACATCTGGTCACCCTACCATGGAAAGAGGGAGGAATTGGCTAGGAGGCTAGCGGAGAGGCTGTTTGCTAACTGCCCTGAGGTAGAGAGTCAGTGCTGGGAGCTTAAAAGGGCTGAGAGCTAGGAGCCATTGGAGAAGTTAGTCTGCTGACCTTCCTGAGCCAGAGAGCTAGTGCTGGAAGCTGAAGAGGGCTGAGTCATTGGACTGTGTTTTGGGAGGAAGAGTGACGGGACTGGTCCCCAACAGTTGGATGGCCTGGAGAGTGAGGTTCTGAGACAAGAGCAGGAAAGAACTGAGAGCGAGTGCTGATGGGCTCGTGGGTGAGGAGCTTGAAAAATTGCTGTACATTTCTCTGTTTTACTGTGGCAACTGGGAGAACAGCTTTGTTATGAGGGTTCTATGGACTATTCTATATGTACGTGAATAAATTATACCCAGAGGTGGTATTTTGAGTGGACAGTGGGAGAGACTTTGTTCTTTTTATGGTTGGACTGAGGAGAAACTGAGTCAGATGCACGTGTAGTTCCATGGCCTGCTGCAGGAGGGCACCCCAGGCGGGCTGCCGCCTTATGCTTTCTCTCAGGTTCATGTTACAAAGGCTTCTCTTGCTGTCTCCTGGGCTTTTCACTCTTCTGGCTGTTTCTGACTCAAACATGCAAATACAGCAGCAATAACAATCAGACCCCAGACCCTGCGTTTGTGTTCAGTCAAGTCCTTTGGTGGTGGCTTCCAGCTATCACTAACCAAAAGGGCATTTAATTGTACACTCATTTAGCCTGAATGGAAGGCAGACAGCGTGCCCAACAACTTCACTGAGCTTTGTGATCACCCATAGATCAAAGCCAAGCTTGCTAGATGTCTGTCACCCAATCTCCAGGAGAGAACACTAGGTAAGAGAAAATGCAAGTGGAGAGAGACTTGTTTGTCTGTGGAAAATAGAACAATGCCAGTAGAAGATGATAATGGTTTAGTTTCTTTTCAATAATCACATCACTGGCTAATTAAATTAATCTAGCACAGTGATGCCTAAACTTTTCCTGTCATGCCTCCCCTCCCCCCACATTACTGCACAGTTGGCTCAGCAGAAGAGCTTGGGCTGAAGGTGGAGCTGGGGGCAGAACTGGGAATGGGGGAGGACTTGGGGCTAGAGGCAGAACTGGCCTGGGAGTGGAGAGGGAATGAGGGCTGAGTGGGGCTGGGAGCGGAGCTGGGTGTTGCTCCCTCCCTGCCCCCTGTGGGGGCTGGCCCAGGCCCCGCCAAACGTTCCTCTGCACCCACCTAAGGGGCGCACCCCACAGTTTGGGGATCACTGCTCTAGCACAAATGAATTCTGTTGCTGTGCACAATTTTTCTGAGATGCAAAATAAAACAAAGCACCAGAATTCTCCCTGGTGCCACAATGTGTCTCTGTTCCTTGGTAGGGATTTTTTTTTTAAATCCCTGTCTTTTAGCAAAAAGAAGTATTCACTGGATGGATAGTCTGAAACTGGTTCTGTTAATCAAAACAAAACCCTACTGGGCGAATTTCTGGGCAGTTGCACTGAAGGCAATGGATTTACACTGGTATCAGAGCAGAATTTAGCCTCTTGTAAGTATTTAAGTAGCTCTTTGTTAGCAGAGTTGGGTGACGCTTGGTTGGAGGTGCTAGCTGCTCAAAAGGGGATAGGGAGGGAATGAAGAGGAGGCAGAGCCATACACCCTTCCGACCGCTTGCACTGGCCAACCAAGCTTGCTGCCTGCACAGATCCATGTTCAGTAAAACAGAATTGGGGCTGACAGAAGAATTCAGTTTCAGATTCCAGTTGAACTTTGTTATTGATAGAAGCGATTCTGGATTCCAGCAGGACTTTTGTGTTCATTTAGGAATGGTCGTAGGACAGCTGCAAAAATCCATGCTTGTAGGAAGCATTCAACCCATGGAACAGTCAGGGTTTTTTTCTTTCAATCATTGGGCCAATGGCTTTTTGCACAGGAGTCACTTTTCATACAGTTAATTCCGTCTCCATCTCTCTTGTCTTCCCTACAGTCAGTCAGAGATTCTCTGATATGTTGGTTTCTTGCAGTCATAATTCTAAAAGGTGTATGATTTACTCAACCATTTCTGTCTCTTGCAATAGGAGCAAATGGTTCCAAGTGCTGATTAGGGTGCCTGTCTGGGTCACTTACTAGTCCACAGCATCTGGAAATAGATTGTTCATGAATCTTTTGGAAATCAGGGCTAAAAGTGTCATCCTCAGAGCCTGCCTTCCTTGAGGGAAATCCATGCAGAAACTCAGACAGTACCGCCACAATGAACTACTTAGTGTTTCCTCATGTTGAGAGATGATCTGTCTGTCAGTGGAAATGTTGTATTGAGATGACAGTAGTATCTGGACAGAATTTAAAAAATATTTTGGCAGATGATCTGAGTTGCAGATGTTGAGAACATGAAAGACCTTTCGAGAACCTGGTAGTGAACTAAATATTTCCTGTGTGGGGCAAAGAAGATTATTTTGTTTGCAACTGGAAACAAAACCAAATGACCTATGACTTTTTTCAAGAGCATTTAAACAAACTTCAGTGAGGCAGAGAAAACTGAACATAGGTGATTAGGTACTTCTTATAACCGGGGTTGTGACTGGATCTCTGGTTGATGCTTGTGTCTTAATGGTTCTGTGGCTCATGAGTAGGGCCCTACCAAATTCACAGTCCATTTTTATCAATTTCATGGCCAGAGGGTTTTAAAATTGATCAGTTTCACGTTTTCAGCTGTTTTACATCTGAAATTTCATGGAGTTGTAACCATGGGAGTCCCAACCCAAAAGGTACCCAAAAATGGGTCTAACTTTCCCCCCACTCCCACCCCTCCCAGCTGCCATGCAAGGGAAGGGCAAGTCCTGTCCCTCCCCAGCCCATTCTAACAGGGACTCACAGCTAGGAGCCCCCTGGCTGAGGCGCTCCCAGCAGCAGGGGAATATTGGACCCACCTCCACAAGTCTCTTCCAGCTGCAGGAAACTCCAGTGCTGGAACTTCCTGCAGCAGGGGGAGGCACTTCGAGGTGGGTCTGATCTCCCCCTGAGAGTGATAGTGGCCATGCAAGGGAAGGATAAGTCCTCTCCCTCCCCAGTCCACCTGGGACTTGCAGCTAGGAGCCCCCTGGCTGGGGTGCTCCCAGCAGCAAGGGGGAGATCAGATTTCACGGGGAAGGGCTTATTTCACGATTTGTGACACGTTTTTCATGGCCGTGAAATTGGTAGGGCCCTACTCATGAGACTTGTTGAAGTGTGGATCTGCAAACATAATCTATTCAGAGAACTTCAGTTACTGAGTAGCTTTCTTTCACCATGTGGTGACTGCAAGCTCGAGAGCCATTTGAAGAGCTGTATTATTTGAATGGGCTTGACTCCATCTGGCTTAGGAGCAGCTCCCTTTTCTATCTGCTCTTTTACCCAGGCAGTGGAGCCACTGAATGAATGGATTTGAAGAAGTGGATGTTGTAAAGCAGGTGGGTTCTGTAAAAGATCATGTCACTTAATGGAACGGGGAAGAAGGGCTACTCCAGTGCTTGTGGAACTAGTACTGAGATGGAGAGACAGCACATCCAGAAAGAGGAACAAGGTGTTGACCCCCTCCCCCAATGATTTTTGAATTACTGTAGTAACAAATGTATGTTTTCCCTGTAGCTGTCCTATGGATCCAACTCAACCCTAACTAGGAGACAGCAATTCTAGGAGTGAGAGAATATTGTCTTTAGGCCCAGTTGGTACTTGACCTCCCTGAGACTCATCACAGTTGTCAATTAGCCCCAATTAACTGAGATTGTCTCGTTAATGTTGTGGTTGCTTTTCCCCCGGTGCCTGTATGGAGCCCTCCAAGCTCTTTTCACCATAACACGTTGAACAAGCACAAGATGATGGCCACCTTAAAAAAGCTCACTATTCAGTTATGGCAACCATATGTTTTCTGCACACAGTAGTAATTTACTGAGAGATCTGACTGTACATTTATAACTGTTTTGTCATTTGCAATTATATAATCACTTCTGTACTGGATGAAATAATTAGAATGGACTTCATCACTCTAATGTTCCTGTCCAAATAATTGGAAATATTTGAACAAGTTTCTCACTTTTTCCAGATGCAATATTTAGAAGAAAATATGTGGGAAAGAGGTGTCTTTTTTTAGTCTCATAGCAAACAAGGCAAAAATCTGGTTTACAGATTGTATGCTAATGAAAGCAACAGACGTACCTCGGCCAGACTCAAACAGAAGCATCACTGAGTCATCACTGAGTGAATTCTTCTGGAAAGTGTGTTGAGATTCTCCTATGACTATGTTTTGGGAGGTCAGAAGGGCATTATTTCAAGAAACATCTTTGAACTTTTAAATATAAATGGCACCTTTTAATGCATTCTAATGTGTTGCAGTACCTTCTAAACATAGGCCAGCTAGCCCAGTGGATTTATGCACTGATCCTGCATAGCTGTATAGCTGGGGTCAAATTCTATATGTCTCGAGTTAGGCCATGTCTACAACATGGTGCCGTGCTATGGGCAGCACACAGGGAGAACACACACATGCAGCCAAACATCTAACAAACTCTAGGCAATCTCCTTCTCAGGGGCGGCTCTAGCTTTTTTGCCGCCCCAAGCATTCCTTCGGTGGCATGCCTGCGGGAGGTCCCCGGTCCCGCGGCTTCGGCGTACCCGCCGCCGAATCCACGGGACTGGCGGCCCTCCCGCAGGCAAGCCGCTGGAGGCAGCCTGACTGCTGCCCTCACAGGGACCGGCAGGGCGCCCCCCGCGGCTTGCCGCCCCAGGCACACTCTTGGTGCACTGGTGCCTGGAGCCGCCGCTGCTCCTTCTAACTGGCTAAAAGCCCCCATCTCTCTGAATTACTGGGGTTTGCTTGTTTTGAAGCCTCTATTTGCAGTGGGAATACAGCACTGTCTCACTAATGGAGAGTGCAGGCATTTCATACAGCAATAATCGTGCATGTGCAAGGGGGAAAGTGACAAAGGAGAAGAAAATCCTAGTGATACCAAATGCTGCAAACTGAAATAGGCAGGAATTGCCTCAAGAGGTGGGTGCATTTCAGCAGTCAGAGAGAAGGGTGGTAGCCACTTGGACAACTGTTCAAAGTAAGCACTGCAGCAGTGTGGAGCCTCAGGAGGGGAGAGTTTTAGCACAATGCCACAATTCCAAAGGGAGCAAAGAAAGGGGGATCCCCAAGATACCGAACCCCATGTGAGCTCCGTGGTGCACAGAGGAGTCATTCCACTGCTACGCTCCTTCACATGGTGCAGCTTACTCCACTTGATGTAGGCTGTTGCAGAGAAGAGAGGATGAGTCCATAGCCCCGCTTCCTACCTACCCCTTCAGGGCTACTTGTGCCTCAGGAAAACAATTGAGGGGGCAGAGAGACTGCAACTATGTCTGGCGGGCCAGATTTTTAAGTGCTCAGCACCACACAGTTCCCACTGTGACACTTGTGGTTGAATTTTCAAAAGAACTCAACATCTAACGTACACCCAACATGCCGAACTCTTTGGAAAATCTCACCATTGATTTAGTTGTCTAAATGAGAGAGGGGCTGTAGATGTGTAGGGAGCAGGGGGCATGATGACATAGCTCCTTAGGCATCCCCACAACTCCTGTGCACCCACAAAAGGGCTAGACAGGATCTGGTCCTGCAGAAAGACTCGGGGAAGCCAGCCAAATGCAGAAAGATCAAATTGCCCTAGTATACATTGAAATATTGAGTTGCACAGTGTGCATAAATTCCAGCTTTTTATAAATACATAGACTCAATAATGATTTCCCAGAAATAATTAAATTAATTAATTGTGCCTAGAACCACTTATTCTCTACTTCCAAAGGTTCATGGATAGAAATTCCATTTATTCATTTACATTCAAATACTAAAATAACTCTTCTTTATGAATCTGGACTAAGGGGAAGGGCCTTAATTACAGCATGCTACAGCTGGGCAAAGGCAATGCTGTGTGCAAGTATTTGCCTTATCTGCTACCACAACCCATCTCTGTGTGCCGTTTAATGCATGAAAAGGCTGCTAACATCGGCAAAAATCTTTTGCCCATAATATTTGAAGTTCACAAATGTAGTTCTAGGGTTGGGTTTTTATTGCTGACGTCTGTCACAAACTCAGTTCAGAGTCTGGCTTAGCACAGAGGTCAACACTGAAAATTTCTGTTACCTCTCTGTGGGATAAAGATGTCAAAAAAGTAGTAGTTAAAAATGTGTGTGTGGTTTTTTTTTAAGTGCTGTGTGGAACCTGGTCTGTGGGAAAGCTTCCTGCATTTGCTGCTACATTGGCTGCAGAATCTGTGGGATTTTCTTTCTCTCCTTCAGATACTTTGGCAGCATCCAGCCCTGGAACTTTACAAAGATAAAATAGTCACAAACAAGTTCTTGGTGACCATTCAGTTTTGGGGTGGGGGACCACTCGAGGCCAGGATTTAGACAAACACACAGAAAGCAAACTAATCACCTAAACCTGTAAGGTGCTGAAAACCTACTGGCACTGACTTCACTTAGCATTGACAGTGCTGAGCACCTCATTGGAGGTAGCTCAACATCTTATGGGGTCTAATCTAGTGTAAATCTCCTACAGACACAAAATACATGGACCTGCCCATTGTTAAAAGGTGGAAAGAATAATACGCGAGTACGTATCAAGAACTAGAAATACTAGTGAATAAACACAACTATGACGTAGTTGGCATCACAGAGACTTGGTGGGATAATACACGTGACTGGAATAGTCATATAGAACTATTCCACTCAGTTGTATTATCCCACCAAGTCTCTGTGATGCCAACTATGTCATAGTGCAGCTTGCTCAAGAAGGGCAGGCAGGGAAAAAAGGGCGGGGGTGTTGCCTTGTATATCAAAGATGTATACACTTGCACTGAGGTTGGAAATAGGAGACGGAGTTGTTGAAAGTCTCTGATAAAAGGGATAAAAAAAACAAGGGTGATGTCATGGTATGGGCCTACTACAGACCACCTAACCAGGAAGAAGGGATGGATGAGGTTTTTTTAAACAGCTAACAAAATCATCCAAAGCAGTGGTGATGGGGGGCCTGCAGCTTCCCAGACATCTGTTGGGGAAATAATACAGCATGACACAGATGATCCAAGAAGTTTTTGGAATGCATTGGAGACAATTTTTTATTTTAGAAGGTGGAGAAAGAAACTAGGGGAGAGGCTGTTCTAGATTTGACTTTAACAAAATGGGAGGAACTGATGAGAATTTGAAAGTGGAAGGCAGCTTGTGTGAAAGTGGTTATGAAATTATAGAGTTCATGATTCAGAAGAATGGTAGGAGAGAAAACAGTAGAATAAACATAATGGATTTCAAGAGAGTAGACTTTACAAAACTCAGAGTTGGAAGGTAAGATCCAATGGGAAGCAAGTCTAAGGGGAAAGAACAGTTTTGAGAGAATTGGCAGTTTTTCAAAGAGACATTATTAAGGACATGAAAGCAAACTATCCGACTGTGTAGGAAGTATGGCAAGTAGACCATCGTGACTTCTTCGGGAGATCTTCAATCATCTGAAACTCAAAAAAGAGTCTTATAAAAAGTGGACACTAGGTCAAATTACAAAGATGAATATTAAAAGAAAAACACAAGCATGTGGGGACAAAATTTGAAAGGCCAAGGTGCAAAATGAGATTAAACTAGCTAGAGTCATAAAGGGTAACAACAAATATATACAAACAAATATATTAGAAGCAAGAGGAAGACCAAAGACAGGGTAGGCCCATTATTCAATCTGGAGGGGCAATAATGAAAAATGTGGAAATGGCAGACGTGCACAATAACTCTCTTGTTTCAGCTTTTACCAAGAATGCTCAAAGGGCTAACTGAGAAGATATCTGAGCCATTAGCCATTTTCGAAAAACTCATGGAAGACGGGAGAGGTTTCAGAGAACTGGAAGAGAGCAAATATAGTGCCAATCTATAAAAAAGGGAATAGGGACAACCTGGGGAATTAGACCAGTCAGCTTTCAGTACCCAGAAAGATAATGGAGCAAATAATCAAACAATCAACTTGCAAGCACCTAGAAGATAATAAGGTGGTAAGTAACAGTCAGCATGGATTTGTCAAGAACAAATCATGTCAAACCAACCTAATAGCTTCCTTTGACAGGGTAACAAGTCTTGTGGATAGGGGCAAAGTGGTAATGTGGTATATCTTGACTTTAGTAAGGCTTTTGATACTGTCTCACATGACCTTCTCATCCCCAAACTGGGGAAATATAGCCTAGTTGGCACTACTATAGGTGGGTTCATAACTGGTTGATAACTACTTTCTGGGAATGGTTTTCCAATGGTTCACAGTCAAGCTGGAAGGGCATATTGAATACAGTCCCACAGGGATCAGTCCTGTTCAATATCTTCATAAATGATTTAGATCAGGGGTACCCAACCTACGACCTGTGGGCCATACACAGCCCACCAGAGCATTTCATAAGGCCCGCAGTCTACTTCAACACAATATATAACGGCCAGTTCATTAGCACTTTATCATTGTGTTTACATCAGTTTAGTTTACACAAGTGTGTAAATAGACAATAGTTTACATAGCTTGTTTCTGTCTAAATACATACAACACAAGCTGAACTTAGTCACCTATATTGATTTATATTTTAAATCTTATTAAAATAGGTAGAATCTGGTCCACAGAAGTTTGTGCTTATGTTTATGTGGCCCTCCTGTATAGTAAGGTTGGGCACCATTGGTTTAGATAATGGCATAGAGAATACACTTATAAAGTTTGCGGACAATACCAAGCTGGGAGAGGTTGCCAGTGCTTTGGAGGATAGGATTAAAATTCAAAATGATCAGGACAAACTGGAGAAATGGTCTGAAATAAATAGGATGACGTTCAATAAGGACAAATGCAAAGTACTCCACTTAGGAAGGAACAATCAGTTGCACACATAAAAATGGGAAATGACTGCCTAGGAAGGAGCACTGTGAAAAGGGATCTGGGGGTCATAGTGAATCACAAGCTAAACATGAGTCAACAGTAAGACACTGTTGCAAAAAAAGCGAACATCATTCTGGGATGTATTAGCAGAAGTATTGTAAGCAAGACATGAAGAAGTAATTCTTCCTCTCTATTCCATTTTGATAAAGCCTCAGTTGGAATATTGTGTCCAGTTCTGGGCGCCACATTTCAGGAAGGATGTGGACAAACTCAAATATCCAGAAGAGAGCAACAAAAACGATAAAAGATCTAGAAAAAATGACCTATGAGGAAAGATTTGAAAAAATGACTGTTTAGTCTGGAGAACAGAAGACTGAGGTGGGAACATAAGTCTAGCAGTTCCTACCATTCTGGTAGCTTTTTTGACTACTGCTGCACATTGAGCAGATGTTTTCAGAGAACTATCCACAACAACTCCAAGATCTCTTTCCTGAGTGATAATAGAAAGTTTGGACCTCATTGTTTTGTATGTACAGTAACTCCTTGCTTAACCTTGTAGTTATGTTCCTGANTGGTTGAAGTGGTGAAGTCAGAGGGTGGGATATTTCCCAGGGAATGCCTTACTGCTAAATGATGAACTAGAACAGCTGAGACCTCAAGGGTTAACACATTGTTGTTAATGTAGCCTCACACTCTACAAGGCAGCACAAATGGAGGGAGGGGAGACACATTTCAGGAAGGATGTGGCAGACAGAGACACACACCCTGTGTGTGAGAGAGAGATGTGCATTTCCCCTTTAAGTACGCTGACCCCACTCTAAGTACATTGCCTTTTTAAGTAGATCAGCAAGTTGAGACAGCAGCTTCTGCCAGCACGCTCTCTCCATCCTGAGCCCTGTCTCCCCCCACCCCGCTCTTTGGAGATGGGGTAAGCGGAGGGCAGGAGTAGGGAGGATGGGGACACCCTGATAACCCCCCTCTACACACACACACACACACACACACCCTCGCACAGCAAGCAGGAGGTTCCTGGGAGCAGCTCCAAGGCAGAGGGCAGGAGCAGAACACGGCAGTGGGGGGAGGGACACCTGAGCTGCCCGGCAATTGATAGCCTGCTGGGCGGCTGCCGCACAGGGAACTTAGGGGAGCAGGGAGCTGATTGGGGGCTGCCTGTCCACCCTGGTTCCAAGCCCCCACCAGCTAGCTCCAATGGTCTGCTGNAAGTACATTGCCTTTTTAAGTAGATCAGCAAGTTGAGACAGCAGCTTCTGCCAGCACGCTCCCTCCATCCTGAGCCCTGTTTCCCCCCACCCCGCTCTTTGGAGATGGGGTAAGCGGAGGGCAGGAGTAGGGAGGAGGGGGACACCCTGACAACCCCCCTCTACACACACACACACACACACACCCTCGCACAGCAAGCAGGAGGTTCCCGGGAGCAGCTCCAAGGCAGAGGGCAGGAGCAGAACACGGCAGTGGCGGGGAGGGACACCTGAACTGCCCCGCAATTGATAGCCTGCTGGGCGGCTGCCGCACAGGGAACTTAGGGGAGTGAGGAGCTGATCGGGGGCTGCCGGTCCACCCTGGATCCAAGCCCCCACCAGCTAGCTCCAATGGTCTGCTCTTTCTGCAAGCAGTGGACAAAGCAGGCGGCTGCCAAACAACGTTATAAGGGAGCATTGCGCAACTTTAAATAAGCATGTTCTCTAATTGATCAGCAACGTAACAACGTTAACCGGGACGACTTTAAGTGAGGAGTTACTGTATTGTTGGGATTATGCCTTCCAGTGTGCACTACTTTGCATTTATTGACACTGAATTCAATCTGCCATTTTGTTGCCCAGTCATCCAGTTTTAGGACATCCCTTTGCAAGTCTCCACAGTCAGCTTTGGACCTAACTAGTTTGAGTAATTTTGTATTGTTTGCAACATTTGCCACCTCACTGTTTACTCCTATTTCCAGACAGTTTATGAATATGTTGAACAGCACAGGTCCCAATACAGACCCTTGGGGGACCCCACCATTTACCTCTTTCCATTGTAAAAACCAACCATTTATTCCTATTCTTAGTTTCCTATCTTTTAACCAGTTACTGATCCATAAGAGGACCTTCACTCTTATCCCATGACTGCTTACTTTGCTTAAGAGCCTTTGGTATGGGACCTTGTCAAAGACCTTCTGAAAGTGCAAGTGATATTCTGGATCACTCTTGCCCACATGCTTGTTTACCCCCTCATATAATTCGAACAGATCAGTAAGGCATGATTTCCCTTTAGAAAAGCCATGTTAATTCTTCCCCCAACATATTGCATTCATCTATGTGTCTGATAATTCTGTTCTTTACCATTGTTTCAACCAGTTTGCCTGGTACTTAAGGTAGGTTTACCGACCTGTAATTTCTAGGATTGCCTCTGGAGCCTTTTTTGAAAATTGGCGTTACATTAGCTACCTTCGAGTCATCTGGTACAGAGGCTGATTTAAGCAATAGTTTAGCAGTTATGCAATTTCATACGTGAGTTCCTTCAGAACTCTTGGTGAATAACATCTGGTCCTGGTCACTTGTTACTGTTTAATTTATCAATTTGTTCCAAAACCACCTCTATTGACATCTCCCCTAAAAAGAATCGCTCAGGTATTGGAATCTCTCACATCCTCTGCAGTAAAGACTGATGCTAAGAATTCATTTAGCTTCTCCACAACAGCCTCTTCTTCCTTGAGTGCTCCTTTAGCACCTTGATCATCCAGTGACCCCAATGATTGTTTGGCAGGCTTCCTACTTCTGATGTACTTACATGTTTGCTGTTAGTTTTAGGCTTTTTGCTAGTTGCTCTTCAAATTTGTTGGCCTGCCCAATTATAATTTTACACTATTAGGGATGATTGTAGTGTTGAAAGAAAAATTTAAATATTCTCTGTGGGAGTGGCATACTCTACACTGAGGAGCAAATCTACTCCAGATTCATCAAAATCAGCATCCTGCTTATAATAGCATTCAAACTCATTTAGAGGCAAGATTAACACAATAAGATGTTTAATGATTAGAAAGTGATGTTTTACTCCATATTTAAGGACTTACCTACTGTATATCAATGTTGGTGTTAGCAGAGACAGAAAAAATAAACTTTTAGCTGTTTTAAAGGTGAAAAGTAGCCATCAGCCATGAATTCTCTTGGAAGACTATTGCACAGCTATCAGGCTTCACTTCCAGTACATTTTAAGGGGTTTTGCCATAGCTATGGTTTCTTCAGTATTCCACCCACTTATATATTGAAAAGACTCATGCAAGAAGCCTTATTGTTTCCAGAATGTTAGGAGCTAATAGGAAAAGGATAGGTAAGACAAAAATATCATAGTGCCACTATATAAATTCATGGTGCACCCATATCTTGAAAACTGCATGCAGTTCTGGTCATTCTTTCTCAAAAAAGGTTTTTTAGAATTGGAAAAAATATGAAGAAGGGCAGCAAAAATGATTAGGGGTATGGAACAGCTTCCATATGAAGAGAGACTAAAAATAATTGGACTGTTCAGTTAAGAAAAGACATGATTATGAGTGGATATGATAGAGGTCTACACAATCATGAATGGTGTGGAGAAAGTGACTAGGAAGTGTTATTTACCCCTTCACATAACACACAAACCAGGGGTCACCCAATGAAATTAATAGGCCGCAGTTTTAAAACAAACATAAGGAAGTACTTCACACAACGCACAGTCAACCTGTGGAACTTGTTGCCAGGAGATGTTGTGAAGGCCATAACTATAACTGGGTTAAAAAAAGAATTAGACAAGTTCATAGAGGATAGATCCATCAATGGTTATTAGAGAGGGTGGCAGGGATGCACCCCCATGCTCTGGGTGTCTCTAAGCCTCTGAATGACAGAAGCTGGGAGTGGATGATGGGATGGATCACTCGAATATTGCCCTTTCCTGTTCATTCCCTCTGAAGCATCTGGCCCCAGCCACTGATGGAAGACTGGATATTGGGCTACATTGACCATTGGTGGACCCAGTATGGCCATCCTTACGTACTATCAGTTAGTTTAGATCATTTGAAAACAGCAAGCAATAGGTACATAGGAAAGCAGCACAGAGTATGTTTTACGAGTAGCATTCGGTGGAAGAAAGCAGAGTTCAAATTAGCATAATTTTGATCTGGAGAAGAGTTTTTGAGGAATCTGGCAATGAAGATTAAAGATCCCATGACACTTTTATTAAAAAGTTAGCAGTTTTCCCTGGTGACTTTGGCCAAAACCACCTTCCTTCACTGTGCAGTGGTCTGTTCATAGGTTAACAAAACTATTTCCTAACTCTCTTTTATTTAGCACTTTTCATCCCTATATTTCAAAGTGACGTACAAAGGAGGTAAGTATCATTAGCTGGCTGCTATGCCAAACCCAAAGGGGGATGGATGTGTTTCAGTAAATTTGTACACTATGATATGTACACAAGCGCTTAAAGGGTCTTTGAGAAAAAGATTTACATAAAGGGAAATATTTATTTCTATTATTCTCCCTTTTGTACCTCTTGGAAGATGATTTTGCACGTTGCTTATAGAACGTTATACGTAAGTGGCAAAGATCTTGGTGTAATGATTTCATGATCTCTAATAATGTTTCTAAGATTCACATCAGGAAAAAAGATCAGATAAATTAGGGACTGTGACACTCCAGACACTGGTAGGGAAATATTGTAAGCAGAGGCTGATATTAACAATTTCTTGTGTGAGTGGGAGCAAAGGTGGGAGTGTAGACACATAACTCACTGCACCATGCCAGCACCAAGTCTCTCTTGATCGCTTCATAGGCCGTGTGAGTCACTGATTGAATATGACATTCATTATTTTCATAGTGGCATCTTGTTATCCTGCAGATGGTCTATCTTAGAAATTGCCTTTCACTGTAACTTCCAGATGGTAACTTGTCCTTAATCAGAGCTTTGGTAAACCTGGGTTTTAAGAGTCCCAACTTCTTCTGAGATTGCTTGATTACAGTTCTTAAATGCTCTCCAGCCATCACGCTTTAGCTACAGCCTCTGGGTGATGGAACATTATCAGAACAATTCCTCATGAAAGTTGCATCCTCTGCTTTGGTATTTTTGTGGTTGCACTGAACTACGAATCTGTGTGGAGGCTGTAATCCTCCATTCTGAGCCTCTAGAACGTCTGTTAATATGTTACAGCTGCCAATGGTGACAGTATAAACAGAACTGCTGTGGATCTCTGTCAGACAGAGCCAGGGGAAATCCTTCACTCTTAGCTGCTATTTCCACTCATTTGGTCAAAACTGAATAGCATTCTTCTTGGGTTTCTCCCAAGAGAAAATGCAATAGTCTATTCCACTCCTTAGTATGGCATGAGGCTGATTGTGGGGTACAGAGTCAGAAGTATATTCAGTTATGGTCCAGGCAATGGTGAGATTGGGGTGAGAGCCTAGTCTATTCCACAAGCCAGGGATACTTCTGAAATTTCAGACAAGCACTTGCTCTCTGCTGTCCTTCTCAGTGTTCCAAACCTGGAATCAGTGTTTAGTGATTGCCAGGTTGGATCAGACCTGGGGCCCATCGCATCCAATATCCTGTTTCTGACAGTGGCCAGCACGAGAGTCTTCAAAGTAAGATGCAAGAACCCCACCGTAGGCAGATGAGGGATCATCTGTCCTCCAGTAAGTTCTCGTCTTAACCCCTAATAGTTAGAAATTGGCTTAAGCCTTGAAGCATGAGGTTTCTATCCCTTCCAAAATATTTTTCATTAAATATTTAAACCCTGGATATTCTTGTTATGCATATAAATACCCAGTGCTTTTTGGAATCAAAGTTCTTGGCCTCAGCAACATCCTGTGGCAGAGAGTTCCACCGTTAAGTGTTGAGTGAAAAAGTATTTATTTTTATCCTTTTTTGAATTTGCCACCTTTCGTTCTCATTGAAAGTCCCCTTGGTGACCTGTCCCGATGCTAACCCAAGGGGCCTGAGAAGGTTTCTGATGAGATGAGAGAATATGGCTTGAAGTCTTCATAGAGGGTAGAGACTGGGAGCTTCAAGAAGTGTGGCTTCAGGAATTTAAAAGTTGAACCCAATAGCATAAGTGCTGAATGCTTTTTTAATGTCATTACACCACTGCCATACTCTGGTCTCCACCAGCCTTGGTTACTACTGGCCCAGTGACCCCAGAGCTGTCTGCCTGAAATGTCCAGCCCTCTCCTGGACCACTCAGAGAAGTAATAAGGTTCCTTTGCACCTTTAAAGAGTCACAAGCACATTACAGTTTATTACTCTAACTGGGGTAAATACAGCCTTCCCTTCAAGCACAGCATTGAGTTGGTTTATTAACAAAAGGACATAGGTTAAGTGATACCAAGTAGAAGGAAAACAGTTAGAAAGGGTTACAAACAAAAGTAAAAATACGCTTTCTAATGGTGAAGACCTACCTTCAGCAGCTTGCAATCTTTGTTCAAGGTAGTTTTCTCACCAGTCTCCTATTCCCAAAGGCCTCAACCCGCCTAGTTGAAGAAAACATCTTTCTCAGCCTGCAAGAGCTCTGGGCCTTTGTATCTGTCGAGTGATGGAGGCCAACATGGTTTCTTCTCTTTCCTTATATCTCCCAAACTTACTATTTTGTCTCCAGAGTCAAGGTGACTTCATGCTGTTCTTTCCTTCCTGTGGACTCACCATCCCCCTGCAGGTTCGTGTGTACATGGCGCTTCTATCGGTTTTGATCACACCTTACTTAATTTTACTGGAGATGGGTAGATAGCTGCCTTCCCTCCTGTATGGGAGAGAACCTGTTTCTCTTCCTTTGTTTGGTAACAGACTCTAAAGCACAATATCAGTGAATATTCATAATTCCTCATATAGTGTTAATACCTACATTTGACAATGATATGAACTGCCAATGTGTTATTAGCTTTCATAAAAGACTTTACTTGACACACTTTTTATAATACAGTAACATTGTCTGCAAGCAGTTGATTCAATTGCTTATCATTTGAGGTTCAGACCCCCATAAGAGGCTATTTTCCCCACTCGCTAGGTTGATGGCTTTACCTTTTATGTAAATGTACCTTCATTGTCTCTGCCTGAGAATCAGGCTGGTCAGACAAACAAATACATGTTCCTTTGTCTAGGACAGACTGGGTTTAGGCATTGCTTGCCAAACACATTTTAAGACCATAGTTCTAACATATAGCCATAACTCTCTGTACAATCCCTGGACATACATTACCCAAGAATATTAATGACCAGTCAATTATTAGTTTTCCAATGATATATGACATGCCACCTTTTGGATCTATATCATGACAACAGTGTTTGGTGTAGTGAGTATGTCAGGCTTGACAAGTTGCTGACACAGAGAAGTGAACCATCAATGGTTCCTTTCTGTCACAGACGCACACTAACCCACAGCTGCATTGCACAACATGCAGTCTCACTGATACCAAATGAATTCCATTGGGATGCAAGTTGGTGCCAAATTTGGCCCCATATCTTCAAAGCAGACCAGTGGGAAAAGTTACAGACCACTCCACTTTAAGGGTGGCATGGAAGGGGAAAAAAACCCAAGGCCTGTATATTCTCAGTGGATCAGTAGCTACTGGACCTCTGTTGATTTAGAAGGCCCTTTTGGGCATCAGGAATCCCTGTTTAGCTCTGACAGGCATTGATGTGTGGAGCTCTTCAGGAATAAAAAAGGCTTTATCTCAATGAGTTTGTCCCTTACCTTTCTAGCACAGAGAAAGAAGAGATTTTTTTTCTCTCTCACACACATACATGCAAATGGATTCTATAAACCTGCCCAGTGTTATATTTATAAATACAAATGGACTCAGTAAAGAGCTGCTCTTAGCTGTCTTAAAACTCTGAAGTTTCCTATAATTTAAAGGATTAAAAAGACCAATACATTTAATCTCATGGGGGTTACATGATAAGATATAAATGTACCATATAAAATGTGTGAGATCCCTAGGTGAGAATATATTCAGTGCTTAAACCAACACCTATGCCTAACAGCATGCAGATATATTCAGATTGTCACAGTTTTTAATGATGGGTGCTTTGTGCAAATGTGTACAGACAAGTAGCAATTAAGACACTTCTGTGCTGCTCCGCAAGAGCTGTTCAACATATGGACACTCTGACTCAAAGCAGGTTCCACTTGATTACTGAGTGTTTTGCTGTATCCTTGGAAATAAAATCTTGAGGGTTTTTTTTTCTTCCAGAATATCTTTAGCAAAAGGAGTGTTCATTTGACCATCTCTGAATGGCTAATCAGAAAAGTGACTAAATTTGTGAAAACAAATTTGCATGTTTAGGGCCTGATCTGAAGTCCACTGAAGTCAATGGCCATTGTTTCATTAACTTCAATGGGGTTTGGATCAGGTTCTTATAGCAGTGACCCCTAATCAACACCACTTTAAGATGGTTAATTGCATTTCCAGATGGATCAGATTGAGTCACCTGCTTCATATTAGATGCCCAATTCAGCCATATGGCCCCCAAACACTTATGTTTGGAGAGAACCACATTACCAACTTTAATGGCAGCAAAACTTTAACGAATATTTTAGATTACTGAAGCATCTCTCTGACATTATGGGCCAGGTCCTCAAATGGGTGTAAATCTGTGTTGCTTTATTGACTGCACTGGAGCTAGATCAGTTTACACCAGCGGGGAGTCTGGGCTGCTGTAATAAGATCACTGATCGAAGAACTATTATTATTTAAACGCTAATGTTACAGAAGGGAGAAGGGATTTCAAGGATTACATATTGTATATATCCAGCACCCTCCTCCCCCACCAGGCTTCCATGAGCTCAAGGTAAGGTTGGAATTTGATTTGTATGTGGCTGGGATTCTGAGAAGGAAGTTGCTTAGAAAGAACCCATGGAGTGAATGTTGGGAGAGGGTGTCTAGGACGCAAGACAGGTGCGAAGATCCTGTATGATTGACGAAATCAGTGTAATAATTCTATGTGGCTTTTAGGAGAAGACCACAACAGAGAGAGAGAGGGGTCTGGCAAGGCAGGGGTAGGTCGTTGAGAGGGAGGCTTATCTGATGTTGTTATCAAGTTACTTGCTTTCCCATTGTAGTTCATTCCAAATTGTATTATACTGTCCTGGCAGGTGGCACCGTTACACGTAATCTTCCAAGTTCTTTTCCACAGAGTGTGAGCAAATGTTTAGTCTTGGGAAGACGTACTGTGTTGTTAGTTTTGTCATACAAAGTTCTGTGTAGAGGCAGTGGTCCTTGGGGAGGGAGCTATGTGACAGCTGGAGAATTTGCTCTCTGCCTAGGTCTCTGATCAGTGTCAGTTCTTGAGCTGGAGTTGCTCTCTGGGAATTGGGCACTGGTGTTAGGCTGAGATTCCTAGAAGAAGGGATTGCTCATATGCTCTCTGGCCAGCTATGTTCCAGGACTGAGGTATGTGTGTAAACAAGTTACACACAAAATATACCCAGACTCTATATCATGAATTTCTCCTCCCATGGGAAGTTGACTTGGAAAGCCCCAGACATCAGCCTCTCTCCTCTGCAGAGCAGTAGCAGGTGTCAGAACGGGACACTGGTACCAGAAGAAGGGGCAACGATACATTTATTTTTATTTGAAAGAGCCAATGAATGCCCAAGTTTTAAAACTTCTAGAAATGAATGTGAAAGCTTGCCTTCTGTAAATGCCTGTGCCTGAGATTTAAAAGAATTTAAGGGAGAAATAAAGGATGATTTTAACTGAAAACAGTTTTAATAGCCAGACTAAACCAAATTAAAATACCTAAAATGTGCAATCTCAGCATGATACAAAGAGAAACCCACATATCTTTGCATTGTTTAAATGGTGACTAGTGGATCAAGGGAGACTTAAAACCTTGTAGGGAATTTTTTTACAACCCCAGGGATTGTGAATATTTTTCTGATTTTGCTGGTTTAAAATTTAAAAAAGACCATTCTGATCAGGAAATAATGACTGATGGGTATGTTCTCAGAAGATGGCACTTCCTGGTTTAAATTTAATAAATAGGCATAAATGGGTAAAAGTGAGCCACATAATTCTCTTCTGTTCCAGTGACCATCCCAGAGCGTAATGAATGTCTTTCCTTCCCTGTATTTTTCCAAATTTGGTTCACACAACTGAGTTACTATGGGGTTGTTTTTTCATCTAAATGCTTTAAAGATTGACCTTTTTAAAGAAGTTTAAGAATTCCACCCACTTCCTGAAAATGTCTTCTCTCAAGGACGCCAAAGTACTTTGAAATAAAACAGTATGTGGAAAGCCCTTAAATGCTGTGATGCTGAGGAGGGGGAGGTTTGCCTCAAGATGATGGTGGTGGTTCATCACTCTTATAGCACCTGAAAACATGGTAAGCACTTTGCAGAACTTATAGTTGATATAGGGCAAATGAAAAACAAAGGGGTTGGAGAAGAGAGGCCAAGAGTTATAATAACAAAAGCTGAAATAACCATCAGACTATCCTTCCATCTAGTTAAGGTACTGGACTCGGATTCAAGACATCCAAGTTCATTTCCAACCTTTGTCAAAGACTTCCTGTGTGACGTTGGCCAAGTCCTTTAAACTATCTGTACCTCAGTTCCCTATCATTTAAATGGGAACAATACTATTTCCTTTGTCCATCTTATCTATCTAGATTGTAAACTTTTCCAGGCAGGGACCATCTCTTATTGTGTGTCTGTACAGTGCCAAGCGTAGTTGGGAGCTCAAGGCACAACTGTAGTACAAACTAACTTATGATAATTGTGGTTGCTGAGACAGTTAAGAACCCATCTTGATTCGACTTAATCTGACATTTTTCCTCTCTTGTCTCTCTCACATATGGGTACGACACAGTATAACTTCTCCAAGTTGGCCCATGGGCCCTACCAAATTCACTGTCCATTTTGGTCAATTTCATAAGAACATAAGAACATAAGAACGGCCGTACCGGGTCAGACCAAAGGTCCATCTAGCCCAGTATCTGTCCACCGACAGTGGCCAATGCCAGGTGCCCCAGAGGGAGTGAACCTAACAGGCAATGATCAAGTGATCTCTCTCCTGCCATCCATCTCCATCCTCTGACGAACAGAGGCCAGGGACACCATTCTTACCCATCCTGGCTAATAGCCATTTATGGACTTTGCCACCATGAATTTATCCAGTCCCCTTTTAAACATTGTTATAGTCCTAGCCTTCACAACCTCCTCAGGTAAGGAGTTCCACAAGTTGACTGTGCGCTGCGTGAAGAAGAACTTCCTTTTATTTGTTTTAAACCTGCTGCCTATTAATTTCATTTGGTGACCCCTAGTTCTTGTATTATGGGAATAAGTAAATAACTTTTCCTTATCCACTTTCTCAACATCACTCATGATTTTATATACCTCTATCATGTCCCCCCTTAGTCTTCTCTTTTCCAAGCCGAAGAGTCCCAGCCTCTCTAATCTCTCCTCGTATGGGACCCTCTCTAAACCCCTAATCATTTTAGTTGCCCTTTTCTGAACCTTTTCTAGTGCTAGAATATCCTTTTTGAGGTGAGGAGACCACATCTGTACACAGTATTCGAGATGTGGGCGTACCATGGATTTATATAAGGGCAATAATATATTCTCTGTCTTATTCTCTATCCCCTTTTTAATGATTCCTAACATCCTGTTTGCTTTTTTGACCGCCTCTGCACACTGCGTGGACATCTTTAGAGAACTATCCACAATGACGCCAAGATCTTTTTCCTGACTCGTTGTAGCTAAATTAGCCCCCATCATGTTGTATGTATAGTTGGGGTTATTTTTTCCAATGTGCATTACTTTACATTTATCCACATTAAATTTCATTTGCCATTTTGTTGCCCAATCACTTAGTTTTGTGAGATCTTTTTGAAGTTCTTCACAATCTGCTTTGGTCTTAACTATCTTGAGTAGTTTAGTATCATCTGCAAACTTTGCCACCTCACTGTTTACCCCTTTCTCCAGATCATTTATGAATAAATTGAATAGGATTGGTCCTAGGACTGACCCTTGGGGAACACCACTAGTTACCTCTCTCCATTCTGAGAATTTACCATTAATTCCTACCCTTTGTTCCCTGTCCTTTAACCAGTTCTCAATCCATGAAAGGACCTTCCCTTTTATCCCATGACAGCTTAATTTACGTAGGAGCCTTTGGTGAGGGACCTTGTCAAAGGCTTTCTGGAAATCTAAGTACACTATGTCCACCGGATCCCCCTTGTCCACATGTTTGTTGACCCCTTCAAAGAACTCTAATAGATTAGTAAGACACGATTTCCCTTTACAGAA